>JAODUG010000009.1:3613799-3633731 GCA_027564795.1 Aphredoderus sayanus
GTTTTCTAAAACAAAAGGCTCTCAGCTCATGTGATAGAACAGAGTACTGTACCTCTCTGCAAATTAGGCCAATCTTACTGTATTTCATGATTGTTTATCAACACAGATACAAGTTAATGACATTAGATATTAATTTGGTTATTAAGATGTCATTTGTCCAATTTAGGGGTGCATGGCATTGAAGGGAAAGGTGTGTTTGTTTTGATCAAATATCAACAAGATTTCTCCATAATTGCGGACCTTACCTTTATGCTTTTAACCTGTTTAAAGGTAGGGTTATTCATTCTCCAAAAAAAACAAAAACACGTCTCCCTTCAATGCTATATGGGTGCTCCCTCAGAAGATCCGTCTCACACATTGGAAATGCATTGTGAATTAGTTTTTTTTGGCATGCACAGGAGATGGTGAATTTGACAAAACGTGTATTAGCCTACAGTCGCTTACTATACCTTTTTAAATGCTAAATGAGACTGCCTGTTGGCAGTAACGCCATAATGCATTTGTAATGGCCTCTGTGTGGTTGTTTCTGCGATCCAAAGGTCATTCGGCAAACCGTCCACAGACCTTCCAGCATGGCAGCCCAGTACCTACAGCAGATGTATGCTGCACAGAGACAGCACCTCATGCTTCAGACTGCGGCACTGCAACAACAGCAAACTCCTCATCTGCAAAGCTTGGCCACGATACAGCAGGTTCGTCTATATTGTGCCTGTCTTCTCCCGCCCTCTCCTAGCCTATACTGTGAGTGTGTGTACATGTAAATAAACCACTCTTTCAGATATCGACGAATGAGGATGAGCTAGATAGAGAAGTTGAAAGGGAAAGGCACTGTGACATGATACAATATCTGTTGTATGGTTCTATGCACTTGCTCTCAGGCTTCAATCATAGGCCGGAGACCAACATCCTCGCTGCCTTCTTCAGTTGATGGCATTGCATCCCGCTCACCAGGTGTACCCCCCCACTCAGTAAGTGTCCTGGTTTACATAAACGCCTTCAGCGGTCAGACAGTAATATATATCGAATGTGTTCTGCAGACATATCATTTTCTGTTTCTTATATTCGGCTCCAGATCACTATACCAGCCGCCCCAGTATCGGCACAGTTGATTGGTCGAACCCAGGGTTCTAGTTCTACCTCTGTGGGAGGGGCCATATCCCAGCAAGCCATGCTTCTAGGAAACAGACCGCAAAACTGTAACCAAGCTCAGATGTATCTTCGCACTCAGATGGTTCGTGTTGTTCAGAACGATCAGTCCAAACAAAATGAGATCATATCTGTTTGGCCTGATCCTCTCTCTCTCTTGCCTCCATTTGGTTTGTTCTTCCTTAGCTGATCCTGACTCCTGCAGCCACGGTGGCAGCGGTTCAGTCTGACCTGCCTGCTGTCTCGTCCTGCTCCTCTCAAACCTCCTCCTCTCAGGTACAAGCCTGCCCTGGTGTTTTATCACTGTACTTCTTCCATTTGTTTAATTAGCAATTAACAATCAAAATACGTTGTCTCCGCAAGCCTAGTTTTCAATGGAGATCTTCACTGACATTTTCTTTTAGTCTAGGTCTAGTCTTAATTCCTGTATGGAAACTGGGCCATTATGTATATACATGCAAGAAGGCCAAGTGTATTTAAGTGTAATAAGATTGACATGCAAGAGATTTGAACATCCAAGAGGTTTTCTTCAAATAACTCAGCTGAGGTCCAACACTGAAAACAGCTCAAATGAGGCCACATTTACCAAGGAACTATATTATATTATTATAGGTTCAATAATAATAAAAAGCTTAATTTATCTAGCATCTTTCATACAGTACTTTACAATTGAATCAATTGAAAAAACTGGTAAAAATTTAAATAAATAGACAATAATCCAGAAAAAGAAGAAACTGGAATAATACCATTCCCTGGAAGAGGATTTCCTCAATCCTATCATCACATCCATGAATAGGCTATATTGAGGTGTTTGTTTCACTATTAAGTCATTTAATGTAACCCGAGCCTGGTAAAGCCATGTCTTGACTGAAAAGTATAACAATGAATTCTTTATTTGTCTTTTCAGGTGCAGAGCCTGGCTTTGGGTGCCCATCTCCCTGGGGCTTTAGCTGCAGCCCACAGTGTTCTCCTAAAACCCTCCTGCCAGTCCCAAGCCTTGGCTTCAGCCAGCTCCCTGCCCAAGATGGCGATCTGTCCGTTAAAGGTCAGCCAGCAGGCTAACCGCTCGGCAGACACAGGTGCCAAGTCACCTGACCAAGTCACTCTGTTCACTAAGAAGCCCCACACTATAACACCAGGTAAGTGATGAAGAAGTGTGGCTTCTCAAATGGTTAACCTTGATAATGTTGACGTTTGGGTCCAGACTAGTTTCCATTTACCTGTCTTGCTCAGTATACAGTAGCTGCAGTGACCAGCTCCCCTATGATATCGATGCACCTGCTGCCATTCCAGCAACAGGCTCTCCAGTGCAGTCCCACCCTTACCCTCCGAACCAGCAGGGGGCAAACCACCAGCTGCTCCTCCACCAGGCCGCGGGAAGAGCCGTGAGCCACAGGCAGCTCCAGCCTGCCACCTTGAGAGCGGCACACCAAGAAACAAGCTGCAAGCCCCTATCGCTCTCATTCAAACCGCTCACCCCCGCCCTAACCAGCGTTCACCCCCCTGACCCCTCATCCACTCCTGCCACCAGCGTCCAGCCACAGCCACCCCCCCTGGTGGCCGCCCCTCAGCGAAGGACATCCCAGCCCGTGTCGCACAGCCAGCCTCCCCCGCCTCCCCCGCCCGCCCTGGTTCTCCCCAGGTTGCCGCGGAACCCCCCGGCCTCCCTCCAGAGGTTGTCCCTGCACTCGGCCCAGGCCCTGGCTGCGCAGTGTGGCAGCACGCTGGGGCCACAGGGGGCGCTGGCCGCAGCAGAGCCGCCGATTCACACGCCATTCAGGCACCTGTCACCTCCACAGACAGTCGCCGTGGACCTCAAGGTTCATCCGGTCAGGCGCCCGGAAGCTGTGCCGGTGAGTGTGCTGTGCCGCGGCTGCAAGTTAATGGCGGAAGGAACAACAACAAAAAGGCTTGCTTTTTAACCCTTGTGATGTCCTCCGGGTCAAAATGACCCAAATCACTTTGTGGCAGATAGAAGGCGCTAATCCTAATTCTACACTTTACACACACATATGATGTGCACTGCTGGCACAGCAAGGTGTGTGTTTGAAACCAGAGGACAACAGGAGGGTTAAAAGGCACATAAAACAACACATATACATAAAGAAATACACTGACAATAAAGAGAACCAAACAATCATACACAATCAGATGGCGCCATCTTGTGGCACAGTGAGATATAATAAGGGCAACAGGAGGATTAAACAATGATCATTTCTCATTATTTTTCAGTTCACATTTATTTTTGTTACTTCCATCCCTCATTGTGCAGTACAGTACATAGAAGTCATATATAGTTATATATATATTATATATTAGTATATATAGTATATATAGTACATATAGTACATATAGTACAAAACAACAACCAAGGTGGATTTGTGGCGGTTTCTATTTCAGTCTACACAGAACTGCAAAATAAATGGACTGAGCTCATGGGAGAAGAAAGAGGAACGCTTTCTGAGCCCAGAGAGAGACGACACGCCCGGCACCCCCCCCTCCAGCTCTCCCAGTACGGACAACAGCACAGGTAGGACTGCACGCGCTAACGTTCCAGGAAACACCGGGTACCTCTAAACCCTCACCAATCACTGGCCTGCCTCGTGCTCTGCCGCTCTCCAGCTGTGATGGCTGCGTGCCGTGCCGCGCCCCGCCTTCCGGAGGTCCGGCCGCCAGGGGCGGAGCCCGCCTGCGACACCAGCCCCCGCCGCTCTCCGCCACGCCCTCCTACCCTACCTCCTCCCTCCTTCCCTGGCGCGGTAAGAGGCCTCGGCCCGCCCCCTTCCGCTACTGCCAGCCTCCCAGGAAGCCCTGGCAGCCTCCTTAGACCCCACATCCTCACGCACCTCATAGAGGGCTTCGTCGTCCGAGAGGGGCTGGAGCCGTTCCCGGTATGTCTGCTCTACGGGCAGCGGTGTGCAGTACTCTGTCAGGCCACCAGGAGGCCTCAGGCACAGGTGGATGTCATAGTTGATAAGCTGTATCACCGTGACATCCATTTGAGTTAAAAACAGGCTGGGATTAGAAACAGGCACATCCTTCAAAGAATGATGGATCAGGAAGGTAGCCTACATTGTGACCAACGTCTACAATGTGAGATAGCAAATTGTTACTGATTTGTGCAGCAGTAGATCTATTAAAAGTGTTATTTAAAGCTGCATAGTAAACTTTACATTTTACACTCTAGACCCCAGTGAACCAACAGCATGAAATAAGACCCATTTGGCGTCTCTGTACTGGATAGTAAAGTGTTCAGCAAAGAGTTACTACAGTAGCAGACAGCTCTGTCAAAATGAATACTCAGCTTTCAAAAGTATACAGAGCACAGCTGCATCTCATAAACGGTGGCTGCCAATTTACCGAGTTATCCTATGCAGCTTTAACACAATTAAATGTGTCTGCCATGCCAATACATTGTCAAGATAGCGAGAGTGTCCTTTAAAAGCATTATGGCTGGTTCTGCTTCTGTAGGTAAGTTCCCCCTCACTGTTGGAAGACCAGCAGGCCTCACTTCCTGAGTCCCATGAGAGGTTGACCAATGGGGACGCAGTGTCTGAGGAGAGCACTGTGGATGCTGAGCCATCAGATTCCTCAGACTCAGAGATGGAAAATGATGCAGCAGATGGTGGGTGCCCACTGTTTACGTGTGTGTGTGTGTGTGTGTGCGCGCGTGTCTAACATCTGGTTCTGTACATTGCAGAGCCCAGGGAGAGTGTGTCAGATGTACTGCAGTGTGAGTTCTGTGGGATCCGAGGCTTTGCTCAGACCTTTCTGCGCTCCAAACGCTTCTGCTCCATGACCTGTGTCCGGAGGTAAAGACCTAGCTAAGTTAAGGATGTAACTAAAAAGACACACATTATAAACCTGCAAGAAGAACACTCACCTCATAATGTTTGCATATTATAGCCTGTAGTTTTTTCTCTTACAAAAGATTATCTGTGCACATGTTAACATGTGCAGTGCTAATTGACGGATTCGTGCACATTCCATAGATTTACAGTCTAGTCTATGGAATCTATTCCTTTAATCTATATGTATTTGTTGTAAGGGTACATTATCAAATACATCATCTATCTAATTATATAATGCATATAAAAATATATTTTATTTTTACTATTTATATTACTATAATAAGGCATAATAGATTTCCTTCCACAAGAGGTCTTTATTCTTTAATAGAAATCAATTAAATATAATAAGTAAATTCTTTGTCAATCTATCAATTTCGATTTACAATTAAAAACAAACATAAAATATGTATACTGTATGAAGCCTAAGGTAAGTATCATACATCAAGTCTACTTCTCAACTCATTCAAATTGTAATTAGACTCAGACTCCTCAGGACCGGTCCCAGGAGACACTGTGAACTAGGAGGTTGCTGAAAAAGATCATTAGCAACTCTTTAATATCACAAAATGATGTTGTACGTCGTTTTTTTCGTCACCGTAGACAAACTGTAATGCCTTAAGTCCCGGCAGAGCAGGAATGCATCATCGAACATCTGGACCCCATTGATCTCCATTTATGTCATAAGAGTAAAGTGCATAATGACTCCCAGGCTTCCTTCCCAAGCAGGCATCAAAGACAGGAGGTTTGAATCCCTCTCTGTGAATACCCCTCTGTGCTCAGCATGTAGAGGGACATACGATCATGAGCTTAGCACTTGTATATTGGGTAGTATGATATGACATATTTACAATAACATTTAGGTAATTTTGCAGACACTTTAATCCAAAGTGACATTTATAGATATAGTGAGTGACTTACAGTACAGTACATGTATGCATGCATGTAGATCGTAGGTATCTTGCTCAAGGTAGCTTGCAGGAAGGCCAAGCATGTCTGATTAAACCTAGCATGGTAAGACCATCAACTCTGGGATTTCCTCCACTGTACAAACAGTAACAGGAAACGCATCACATTATTTTGTTATAACAGGCACTTAATTTCTGCTGGCACTGGTCCTGTGTGCCGATACCAACTGAACAAGCCACTTGGGTGCTTATTGGAAAAATTGTAGAGGTGATTCAGGATGGTTTCACCAGGCTAGATCAAACGGAGAACCCAGAACCTTGGACTTCTGGGTTCTCTAGTCTTTATTAAGAATTGTACACCTATAAATCTTCCCTATTCATCACAACACAAACTTGACAGTCGGCCATTAACGCTGAAAGGGAACACTAACTGGCTAACCCTTCCTCTAACTTCACTGGATTAGGTTCAACGTGAGCTGTACCAAGCGTATCAGTACGTTGAGAGCAGACAGGACCACCCACTGGGGCCTCAGGCTCACGGGCAGGAGAGGGAGACCTCCACGCAGAGCCAATGGAGTCTCCAGAGAACACTTCCTGAAACAGGTCAGAGAGCCTAACTCACGTGTTCCACATAACAGAATGCCTGGGTCAATGGAAGTGGAACAGGGTATGTTCTGATTTTGATTCCTTGCATTGGAATTGAGTTCATATAACCAAAACATAAACGGACTCTCTAAACAGTGTCAAATACACAGTATTTCTTTAACTCCAGATTCTCCCAAATAATGTATGCTTTAATTGTAAAACTGTGTATTCACTGTCAATCAGGTTTAACCCTCCCGCTGTCATAGGGTTTATACTGCACTACCAGCAGAGGGGAACCAACTGTGGAACGTCATATGTCCGTGTTGTGGCTGGCGCCCTCTACTGGCACAAAAAAGAATTGTGCATTAATGTCACTTTGTGTTTCAAGGCGAAGTGTTCATCCGTGACCGAGGCAGACCTGCGAGGCTCGCTCAGCAAGAAGGAAGATGAGGAGAAAGAAGATGGGTCTCCCGTTCCCATGACAACCAGACGGAGGCAGGCGGAGCGGGAGCGGGAGAGGGAAAGGGAACGGAGGGTGGCGGAGACCAATGCTGGCTCGGACAGGGAGGAAGAAGACGTCAGCAGTCCGTCACAGTGGAACGTGGAACAAGTGTTTGTCTTTATCAGCTCTCTGCCAGGTACCAGTATAGCCAGTCTGCAGCTTCTTGTCCAGGCCAGGCACAAGGTTAACCCTTCTGTTGTCCTCCGGGTCAAACTGACCCATCGCACTAGCTCTTTGTGGCAGATAGAAGGCGCCAGCTTACACAGACATAAGGTGTGTGTGTAAGAAATAAATACACACAACACTGATGATAACGAGAACCGCACAACCATTCATAATCAGATGGCGCCATCTTCTGTCAAAAAAAGATTTTGATAAATATTGATAAAGCCCTGTCTAAAATGTTATTAGTGTAATGACAAAGGACTGACACAGATATGTTCCTGGAAAGTCATACAACATTGAGAGCAAAATGGCTATTGTGTATTAACTGGAATATAAAAGATTTAAATGTATAGTCAGTGATTGTAAGCTAATACATTTTTATGCCAAATTCAGCTAATATCTCCTCACGGTCTCCTAGCTGCCCGTTTTGTGTGTGTGCTGATAAAATGATCTAAACAGCCCTGGCTCTGTAAATGGGAACACAAACAAATGGTGCAGACCGCACCACACAACTCTATCCTAGCCTTTGCAATGTGTTTCCAATGTGTGGGGTGGAGCTTCTAAAAGGAGCACCCTATGGCATTGAAGGGAGAGTTGTTTTTGTTTAAATTGAGTTAAAATATCAACAAGCTTGACTGACAATATATTTTAATATTCATGTGAGGTTACACAGGCTAATATATAAATGGCAAGACTAACTGAATGCATATGTAATGAATGCAATCATAGTTTCAGTGGATGATCCCAAGGGAACAGTGTCTATGCACCACTCTTTCTCCCTCTCACCACAGGGGGGCAGGATATAGCCCGGGACTTTCTTTCCCAGGAAATAGACGGACAGGCTCTGCTGCTTCTTACCGAGGACCACCTAGTCAGCACCATGAACCTCAAGCTGGGCCCTGCCCTCAAACTGTGTGCCCACATTAATTCCCTGAAAGAACCATAGACGCTCCATCATTCCTAATGAACTGGATCTATGCCAAATCTGTCTCAATGTCATAAAATGTCCTAATCATTATCACAAGATGGGGCCAAATGAAGCACTGCCTGCAAGTATTCTCAACAGCTTGACCTATTTTGAAAACTATTCTCACATGAAAAAAAAACCGATTGGTTACAGACCATGGAAGGATTTCAGACCGTTCAGTGGACCAAAATCACTAGTGCACTATTTGTGGTTGCAATTCTCTGCAACAACTGCCAAGAATGTTCTTCTCTGGAAACCTCATCTGCTTCTGCTGCTTGTTTGTTACAGTAAATAATCAGCTCACACACTTGCATAAGTGATTCAATCAACATATCGATTAAAAATAATAAAATGGAACAGCCAGTAGTAGGACCTATGCTGTTTTCAGTGTAGCAAATTGGCTAAAACTTAGCCATGTGTACAAGATGGATTTGTAAATGATTTTCTACAATTTGCTAGAAAATAATGAAAAGCTTGCAAATATAATATAATCAGCCAATGGTTCTATTTTACACAAAATGTAATATTTAAACACACTTTACATGATATGAAATTACTTTGAGGGTGGGGATTGAAATACAGCAGTGAATGGATTCTAAGAATTGGTTTTTGAATATTTCATATTTATTACTTCCATGATATACAAATAAAATATGAAAAAATGTGTATCGATTGTCATTGTGATTCTACCTTCCAGACTAACATGAACCTAAACACGTACATGGGGACTGTGTCTGTATAAAAACATCCCTCCCCTGCCCAAATTCCTGACTGGTATATCAACTTTCTGATTGAAAGATATCGCTATAATACGGTTCATTAACTGCATTGGACTGTGTCTAAATATTGTACCGATACTTTTCTTGTGTGGTCACTGGAAAATGCACCTCTATTTGGTTTCCCTTCACCTAATACATTACATTTCTATTTTCCACCACCAGATGGCATGATTCATACTTTGTCTTTGGAGAGAGAGCATTTGAAGAGTCATATGTTTAGTATATTGATAAACATTCGCAAAACACAAATGGTAATTATAAACATGATTACCAAATATTTGTATATATAATAAATAATTCCCAAAGTTTGAAACATGATTCCAAAATAACTGAGATAACACCTATCCCTGAGAAAGCCTTGAAGTGAGTGAGTGATTCATGCATTCTACAGAACAAACAATATTTCACCCATTAAATCTGGTAACAGCATTATATTTGTTTATTTAAAGCAAACCCAAGACAGTTCATTATTTATGTTATCTGTTTTATGGAGTTTTGATAAAATAGTGTTTGGAATATTTCTAAAACCCTGTGCAAGTGCAATTGAATATATTTGCTTACTGAAATATCTTTCTCATGTACCATTTAATGTTAAAACATGAAGTCAAACTTACAGTATCAATGGAATGTTTGAAGTGTGTGGCCACGGTCATAATGGAAACATAAAAATGAGAAACGAGCTTTCATGCAGACAATTTTCTATAGAATTCTACTGTGCAAAAGTGTTTTTAAGACATCTTCATGGAATATGGAAATGTAATTTACAGGTCATAACAGATGAGTGCTCACTCAGGCATTACGTTTACAGGCACTGCAGAAATGGTTAATACATTTAGTCTTTCCAGGAATTCATATGTTGTACTCCTTATATTTCAGAATATGTGAGCATTTCAATGTTAAATGCCTACAATCAATGGTAAAATGCATGTAATTGGATTTCCACACAGTGAAGTCCTTTAAAATCTGTGCAAACCTGGCACTGAAAGCTGTGTATTGTGAAGCACAGATTTGTCTCACATAGCCAGCCAATAGCCTGAGGCAGCATCACAAGAACAGACATGTAAGGCTTTTAAAGCATTGGCTCCTTAAATAAAACAATATTTATTTTGTTAACCCAAATTTTACTGGGGAAAGCAAAAAAAACAAACAAAAAAAACGATATAAAAAAACAAAAATAAAAAATAAAAAACACGAAAAGCATTTAAACTGACACTATAACCATATTAACAACTGCATTGGCTGCATATATAATTTATAAAGAAAATGATTTAAGTACTATGTAACAGAAATGTATAAAAATTAATTTATATAATAAAATTAAAAAATAACGGACAATTGAAAAGGCATTTCTTATGACCTCTCCTATAGCAAACGTGGCAAATAAAGGGCTGACCTGCTACATGCTGGTTCTCTACACAACATATAGCGGGGCCTATCGCCTATGAGCAGCAGCTGTAGCGCATGGCGACACATGGTGCACTGGAGCCCTGCTGCATGGCACACAGACATAAGCGTGCAGGGGGAGAAGGGGGGGGTGTTCTCAGGGCATACTGCCAGGGCTGAGGCCGTCCTTCTCAGCTGCCATGGAGCGCACCAGCTCCTCCACCCAGCGCACCTCGGACGCCACCTGCTCCGCTAGCGCCTCGTAGCGGTTCTCCAGGCGGCCGAACTTCCTCTTGAGGGCGTTGGCGGCCAACATGGCCGCCCTGGCCTCCTCCTGGCTCTGCCGCCGCTGTGCCTGGGTGCGCTGCAGCTCCTGGCGGATGTGGCCCAGGTCGCGGGAGATGCTCTGGTTCTCCTCCTTGTACCAGCCCTCCTTCTCCTCGTAGATGGACAGCAGCGCGGCCACGTCCTCCCGGCAGGAGCGCTGGTTGTGCTCCAGGTCCCGCAGGCCCTCCTCGGCCGCGCAGATCTCCTCCAGCACCTGGGAGAAGCGCTCGAAGTTGACGTAGGTGTTGTTGGGCGGCATGCTGGAGTGGGACTTGATGGTGTACTCCTTCAGACGGGTGGTCTTCAGGCGCCGGCGCTCAGGCTTGCGGCCGCTCTCTTCCTGCCGCACGTTCCTCCTCTTGATCACCTGGGGGAGGGGGGGGAGTAGAGGTGAGCGTCAAACAGCCTACACACGTCATGTCACGGTAACAATGGGGGACACCCACCTTGATCCAGGGATGCTCTAGGCTGTCTTCAATAGTCATGCGCTTCCTGAAAACAGGTTGAATGCGGGTTAGCTACAGTACGCATTACTAGAGCTGCCAAGCAGAAATGGGATTAACTTTACTTGGGATCCTTGACCAGCAGACGGCGTATGAAGTCCTTAGCCAGCTCGCTGGTATTGCTGAAGTACTCCTCGTCAAAGTCATAGTTGACAGCTGAGATGTTGGTCAGTGTTTCCTGCTTGGTCTCGCCCAGAAATGGCGAGGCTCCACTCAACCTGAGGGAGAGAACAGTGTGATTAAGAGGATTTAGAAAAGGTAACTGATTTAGATACAAACATAATACACAGTTAAAGTAAAAGGACTTACAAAATGTATGTGATGACACCAATACTCCTGCAGAGAGAGGACCCAATGTGAATGTGGATTCATCGTCACAGCAGCAAACATGCTGTTTGAGTATTTTTCTTTTAGAAATCTTACCACATGTCTGCTTCTAATCCAAGAGGCTCATAGTTGACTATTTCTGGTGCTGTGAAGTAAGAACATGCCAAAGAACTCTTTAATTCAATCCAGATGTGGGGATTGGAAACATCCAAACTTCACTGGCAAAGTCAAAGAAAACTATTGGAGCTTTTTCTTAAAAAGGGCATTTCACAAAAGCCTTACTGTGGAAGCATGGATTTCTTAGGCTTTAGTCTTTGAAACTTTATTTTGATTAGACAGAATTGTATTGATGATCTTATGGGGAAAGGGCATTGGATGTTGTCTTACCAACAAACTCTGGCGTGCCAAAGATATTCTTGAACTCATTCCCTGCTTTGATTTGATGAGCGATGCCAAAATCAATGAGCTTGATCCTGGGGTTAGGGACATTCTTATCTAGCAGCATTATGTTCTCAGGCTGAAATACAAAAACAGAAGGGCACAGGATGTTCAAAAGAGAAAAGAACAACAACAACAAAAACATTTGTGGAACTCATTGTAGATCCCAACCTAAACACCATACGTTAAAATTGCTTGTATAGCAAATCTGAAAACCTAACATTAAAATGACACTGTCTGAAATGGATTTTGCCACAATTCGGCAAGACTTCCACTAGTAACAGACTGTAAAACTGAAAGATTATATTTTGTAGCAGCTCAATGGCCATAGAACTGTCACTGCACTTCCTGCTGTCCTAAGGCATTTCAGCAGACTACCAGCATAGGGAGCCAACCGCAGAATGTCTGTGTAAAACGTACTGAACATAATGACTAGATTACACTTTTACCAGAATTTCTCACACCTACACGTTGAATGCTGCCCCGGTGGTTCAAACCCCCCCAACCCCCCTGGAGCGCTGACCTTGAGGTCAAAGTGAGCAATGCGTTTGGAGTGGAGGTAGTGGACGCCGTCCAGAATCTGCTTGAGGAACTGTGTGGCCTCCTCCTCGGTGAGCGACTCCTTCTCAGCCAGGAAGTCAAACAGCTCCCCGCCAGACACCAGCTCCAGGATGAGGATGACGTCGGCCTTGTTCTCGAAGATGTCGTGCAGCGTGATGATGTTGCTGTGCTGGATCCCTCGCAGGATGTTCACCTCGCGCTCGATCTCCTCGCGGCTCACGCCCCGGCGGCTGGACGACAGCCGCCGCTTCTTGATGAACTTGGCCGCGTACTCGCCACCTGTGCTTCTCTCCTTGCACTTGCGGACGATGGCAAACTGCCCGCTGTGGATAGGATACAGCATGTTCCTTTATGTTGGCGGCACCTACAAGCACTTTGAAACATATTCTTACTCCACTATGTGTTAAATGCTGCTTGTCCTTTATGCAAGAACTTGAATGCTCTGGCAGTATGTGCACTGTATTCTGATAAATACATTGGTACATTTACATTATTGATTGTGTTACGGACACCAATAATGCCAATTGGTGACACGCTTGTGGGTATTAAATGTAGCCAGTATGTAGACAATACTTAATATGTCATTAGATCTTTGTGTAGATTTATTGGTAGATGATCTTCTTATAGAGCATACATAATGTAGTATATCATGACCAAACTAGATATGAATCCATAATTGTAGCATTGGGGGGAAAATATATGTATTGTTTACACAAAATGCTGATATAACACACAATGACGAACAGGGAACTTAAAAGGTTTAAAATGTCAATCCAGTGAGACTATTAACAAGACTGAAGGGTACTGCATTAAAATCAACTAACGGAACAGATTGTGCCGCTATTGTCAATATGACAATAGACAGTGCCCTCCTCTCCCCTCCCCTCTGGAAAGACTACACCAAGGTACAGGCAGAAAGTCACGTTGAGAAGTAGTGATGTAATTATGTTTTGCTGCATTACAGCAGAGGGGAACATTACTATATAAAAGGTAGGAACTCGGGTTCAAAACACTACACAACTCACAGCACTGAATGTGGGAATATATTCCATATAGTTGGGATAATATTTTTACTATTATCCTAAACTGAAATATTCCACAGCCAAAAAAAATACAAAATGTGATGCTTCTGATATCACATTTCTTTCTCTATTATATATTGAAGTACCTGCAATATATGGCCAGCTAATTACAAATAGGTCATTTAGGAGCAGCTTTCATCCCATGTGACTAACAGTGAGTAACTTTACAAGCAGGCATATTAAAGAGCAGGCCTGGATTAGACACCTTGCAGCCAGCAAGACCAGACATGTCTGTGTTCAAACCCAGGACTATTTAGCTGGGAGTTAGTTGACCATGGCATCATTGGTTCATAGATATACTGTACCTGCCAAGCTCTTCTCCCATTTCATAAAACACTTCAACATCCTCTTGCCGGAAGCCAGCCATGGTTTGCTGACTGGGATGCTGGTGAGAGCAAATCCTTGAATATCACTGGAGAGAAGAATGAGATAAATGTGTGTAGCCTGACAACTTGCATGAATGACATAATACATATTAAAACAGTGTGACTAAAACACTCGGCATCCAAACATGTTGTATGTCGATGACAATTCATCTCCCAACAACTGGGCTGGAAATCCTCCCTATTTGGCCCTGGTCAACAACACAGCAAATAATGTTTCCATTCTGGCTTGTGTGAGACCTCTGCATACCAGCGTTACTACGTCATTTCCCTGGACCAGCTAGATATTTCTTAGTACGTTAAAATGGACAGGCAGGCTTTTAGCACATTTTCAATGTTTAATATACATTTTGATATTGATCCTGAATACAAGCTAAGAAAATAACAATAGGCATATAGTATGGACAAATGCCTGATTGCAAACAAACTGTCTTCACTGTAGCAAACAGCACATCAAGTCAGTGCGAGGCGAGCTAACAGCCAGTAACGTACTTTACTGTAACAACAACAAAAAACTCGTCACATATAGCATACATTCATTTATTAAACGAGGTAAATAAGCTGGTCTGTTTGATGTAAAACAAGACAAGACGATGCAAGCATTGCGGGTAGTTTAAAGATCACAGTACAGTACTGTACAGTACTGTAGCCAGCAGACGGTATGCGGCTAGTTGGCTAGCTCAACGATCTTACGTCGGCAATTAAACTGCTAACAAACCAGTAGTTTTCACTTTGTTCATTACATTCAAGATGTATGGCGTATACATATGTTCACAATACAGGCTGCTTTCTACGGTTTTGTTCATAACAGAAAACATTACCGGTGGTGAATACTTACATTACGCCTGGTTAAGAAAGCTGCATTCCTTTATAAAGTAGAGTGAAATATCCGGTGGTTGGGGATTTGGAACGCACCAGGAGGACGGACATATGGAATGACATCATACCGGCTGAATCACCCCGTCTGGTATAACGTGAGAGTAGAAACAAGATCGAGCATGCAAGGTAAAAATAAAGGTGATTCGTGATACAATAGCTGAAAGCCTGAAATATCATCACCGTCAAAATTGGCTGCCTTGAAAATCACCAACAATCAAAAATAATATTATGTTAGGTTACCGTAAAAACGCTGATAGAGAAGTAAGCACCGAATACGCCATGAAAATGTTCCCTGACCGGGAATCGAACCCGGGCCGCGGCGGTGAGAGCGCCGAATCCTAACCACTAGACCACCAGGGATTGGGAATCGCCCTGTTCATAGACATTTTCAAAACTAACAACATCTATAATGAAAGAATTTTCTAAGCTACAGCGTTATAAAAACAGCATTTTGCTTTTAGATGTTATTTCTAAAACTGTATATCCATCATCCTCTCACCAGTATTTATTTAACGTTTTCCTTCCACTTTGTATTCCGTCTATCCAATTGCAAAAGCGTATATCTAAATTACTAACCAGCATTTAACGTTTTATTTTCTGATTGACTACAATTTAAACCAATCAAAAGACGACTTTAATCTTTCGGGAATGACTATAGCCAATAACAAACGTATTTCACAAAATGGGCGGGTGACGCCAAAACAGCTGGTGGTCGCAGTGTGTAGTTCTAGCAGTGCGGTTGATAGGGGAAACAACAACACGCTAGACATCATGAGGGTCCCTGCAAACCTGATTTGGGCCGCTTTTCTGATCCAAAAGGTGAGAGTCACGACACGACTTTGTTTTCGCAAAGCAGCTGTATGTGGATTTACTTGTTGGCCTACAGGTTGCCGTTGTAATCATGTTTTTCCATGCAATGTTTTAGCTCGCTTGCTGTTAGTGTGTTAGCTTGCGGATACCAGTACGTTACCGATTGGGCCCAGTAATATAACTCCCGTTGTTGACGGGATACCCAAGGACGATTCATCGACCTCATTGACATCGGGCCATAGCAGAAACAATAGATAGACGAAATAATTATTACGCAATAGTAGACCATATCTTACATTAAGTGTGGTTTTCTCTGTCTTTTTCTAAGCAAGATTTATACTATTTACAGACGTGAGTTTTTAAAATTAAGTGAAAACAGTCGCATAATTCCCGAATACTGTATCTAATGCTTTAATTCCTTATCGATATATATTGTTTATAGGTGGTGGGTGATCATGGCATGGCCCATTTCAGTGATCAGGGAAAGAGCAAAGGAAAGGATTACTGCATATTCTTCAACCCAGAATGGGCACGTCTACCTCAGGATCTTATTAAGGCAGTAAGTGGGTATATAGTTACAGTTAGTTTTTCTTATACAGTAACTAGATTGTTTAGTAATTTCGCAAATGTTTATTTTTAAATCCAGATAGACAATATAGTAAGACACGTTTACTGTAAACTAACTGCATGAGTTGTATTGTCATTGCTGCTTTATTGTCAAATGTCTCTACTTACTCAATTCTTATCTGTATCTTCATCCTTTGCTGCTGCTACAAATTAGTTCTCCATAGGGATATACATCTTTATTTCACAATGATACATCAAATCTTATTTCTGCATACACTATACACTATTAGGCTAGTTAGCATGTATGTTAATCTTCTGTATAGTCCCGTCTTCAGATCCATGACCTGACAGCATCAGTCCTATGTTCCCCCTCCGACGTCCCAGTGGGAGGCTTCCCCAATCGCATCGCCATGGTAATGAGGGGCAACTGCACCTTCTATGAGAAGGTTCGGCTGGCCCAGCTCAACGGTGCCAAGGGTTTGCTCATAGTCAGCAAGGATAGACTGGTGAGAATCGGAAATAAATGTGCCTTCAATCATAAGCCTCATTTTGAGCCTCATTTGAGATCAAGCAGCCTCTTTCAGTTGTTGTTTGTTACAGAAGGTTTCTCCCTTCAATTTCGTCTATGGGAGGTGATGTGTATGCTCACTGCAGAGAAGGTTTGGTGATCGACCCGAATAGTCTAAAACCTTTTCATGTTTTATATGCTGTTTTAAAATCCTAGACTCCGCCAGCAGGAAACAGGACTCAGTATGAAGAGATTGATATCCCTGTAGCACTTCTCAGCTATACTGATATGCTGGACATTTACAAGGTGAGTACAATTAATAGTGGTTCTGCTTAATAGACTAATGTATACTGTATATGGGTTGGGATTTTATTCGTTATTAGATATATTGTGGGATTACTTTGGGTATGCATGTAAAAATAACACACGAGTACCCAGAATTATTTTGTCTCTGTGTCTAATCATGTTATCACACTGACGTCTCAGCCCTGGACTAATGCAACTTTGTTTCTCTTGCAGACTTTTGGGAAGGGGAGAGAGGTGGCCATGTATGCACCCAAAGAGCCAGTGTTGGACTACAATATGGTCATCATCTTTCTAATGGCGGTGGGAACAGTAGCTATAGGTGGTTACTGGGCTGGTAGCAGGGACAGCAAGAAGTAAGTAGAGGAAAACACCCTTGGTGCATACCATGACGCAATACATTAATTTGGTGTGTTTCCATAAGTGATGAAATAGTTGTCTGTAGCATGCGGTTGATGAGAGGACGCAGTTTTCAAACATGCCGAATGATTTGTCGTCTGCCAAAAATGCTACATTTATACAAAGTAATTTATTAGGGTGAGTCTAAGGGGGATACACTGTCAGCCTTTCATTTTCAAGTAAAGGAGATATTTTAGTAGAGCACAGAAAATGGTGTGTATACACAATCTTTTTGTTTGTTGTATGAGTGTGTGGGAGTCTCAATTCTGTTAACACAATTGTGACTCTGTTAAAGGACAGTGTTGTTATTTTGGGCCATTCTAGTGACTCAGTCCATCTGTGCCGTCCAAGAGAAGTTGCCATGGCAACGAAGGCCATTGTCATATTTGTGTCTCTAAGTTGCCATGGCAACGAAGGACATTGTCATATTTGTGTCTGTAATGCGCTGGTAGGATGTTTTGGGGCCTCACCTGGGCCTAACTTTACTACATTGTCCATATATGAGACATGCATTATACACCCTAAACGTCTATGTCCAACGTGTCTGCCAGGAGATGTTAACATTGTCAGTTGTGTTTAAAAAAAAAACACACAATGGGAGGGAAACTCCTGTATCACCCCCCTCCTTCCCCCCCCAACCAGGCGCTACATGAAGCATAAGCGTGACGACAGCACAGAGAAGCAGGAGGAGGAGACGGTGGACGTCACGCCCATCATGATCTGTGTGTTCGTGGTCATGTGCTGCAGCATGCTGGTGCTACTCTACTACTTTTACGACTACCTTGGTATGCCCACCTGTATTTACTGCACGCATGTGGCTTCAGAGGTTCAGCGGTTTATATGTAGCAAAGTCAGCCCCTAGACCAACGAAGGGCCTTTTGTGTGCAAATAGAAAGAGGCCTGCTTCTTTCTTCTCTCTGAAAATGTGTCCTATTGGCATGCCCCTATTTTGCAAGTTCAAAGTTCTAACCCCAACCATTTCTAAACCATCCACATTCATAAAGGTATAGTAAGCAGTAATAATTTTGTCAAATTCACCAAATAACTCGCAGTCCGCTATCTTACCATTCTGTGTGCGTGCTGAAAAAAATTATAAAATAGGAACACAGACATAGTGGATTATGGCATTGAAGGAAAAGGAGTTTTTGATTTGAGTTGGAATTTAGCAAGCGTTCTCAAGAATGACTTACTATACCTATTTTATTTTTTTATTTTAAGTCATGTTGAATATGATTGGCAGGTCATTGTAGCTAGCTAGGCTACAGTCTAGCATAGTATGCAGTGTATTCACTTATACATTCAGTTCTACAGTATATTCACTCAAGTGTATCGCATGCTCAATGTACAGAATCTAATATTGCACACGGCATTATAAAGTTAGCATCCTTTTGTCTTCCTTTTTGTCTAGCTATTTGGGTCATAGCCATTTTCTGTGTGGCCTCTTCCGTCGGCCTGTACAGCTGTCTGTGGCCTTTTGTCAGGAGAATCCCCTTATGCAAGTGCAGGTGAGTGAGTCCAACTATCAACTAAGGGTTGAATCGGAACATTGAAGATATTCACAGTGCTATTATTAATCAACCAGTCTTGCACTTTAATATGCACTACATGGCTGGCCAATGTCACAAAGAAAACCATGTTTTCTTTATGTTCACGGATGTCCTCACATTTGAAGGATGCATACAGTCTTGACAAGTGCATGTAAAAGGGCCTGCAGTATACATGCCATTCTGCTACTGTAGGGTCCCAGAGAACAACCTGCCGTACTTGCACAAGCGCCCTCAGATCCGCATGCTGCTGCTGTCAGCCTTCTGCATTGGCGTCAGTGTCACCTGGGCTGTGTTTCGCAACGAGGACCAGTGAGTATCAAGACACACACACACACAAGTACATGTTATGTTTGTGTCCATGTATACAGGGCTGCACACAGAGAGATAATGTGGCCATTACATAAAACCAGCCAAGCTTCTGCTCTGCTCCTGGTTTAGTTACATACAGTATGGTCAAAAAAAAAATTCTTTTTTTTAGTGTAGAGGAGAGAAAATACACATTCAGCATGTGCTTTGTCAAATGGCGTGCTTTGGACTGCTGTTTATAACCACTGCTTGTGAAGTGGTTCCTCTCAGATGAGGGGTTTCATGGTGTATGTATTGGTTCTATGCATTGTTACACTACATGCAACTACCCTGCCCAATTTCACTCTCATTTTGAACTGCCATTAATTGTGCTGCTACATTTCCCTGTTTCCCGAAAACACTGTCACTGTAACACCTCAGACATAAGCTTATAGTAGTCCAGGACACTAAAGGTCTCCTTTCAACATATTCAGGGTTTTTCCATTGTGTTGTCAGGTTCTTCTCTGAAGGCACCACTTCTTAACCTTCGTTATGTACTCAAAAATCTCCACATACACAATCATATGATTGTGTATGATTTGTGTGTTTTTTAATTGGCATTGCTGAGTGTATTTATTTCTTTATTAATTACGTCTTTATGTATTTGTGTTGTTTTTTGTGCCTTTTAACCCTCCTGTTGTCCTCGGGTTTCAAACACACACCTTGTTGT
>JAODUG010000009.1:3633831-3649621 GCA_027564795.1 Aphredoderus sayanus
CATATATACATATATATATATATATATCTATATATATATATATATATATACACACATACATATATACATAATATTATGTACACTTAGTATATACTACACAGCCCAACATAACACGTCCCTGTGAAAAACTACACATGGCCCCACCCCAACCTTCACCCAAAACAGACATTACTGACATGATTTTGAAAATATTTGGAATTTAGTTTTTTTTCCCAAATGTGTAAACTTATTTTACCTCCATTTTATTGCAGCTTGGTAAAACTGGTAAGCCCCACTTGGTACCAAGGTTAAGTATTTTGGGATTTATAAAAATTGCATCCATGAATATAATCCATTTCTTTGACACATTTATAAAATGAACATGAATACGTCTAAAACACAGAAAGCATAAAGCAATACAACACTATTTGTGACACTTTTTAATGAATGCATCTTGCTGCTTTATTTACAGCATTATTTTATTTGATCTGTACATCACAGGCAGAAGCCAAATACCCAAACCGTTCTCCTGTGTATG
Organism: Aphredoderus sayanus; assembly: GCA_027564795.1. Taxonomy (NCBI): domain Eukaryota; kingdom Metazoa; phylum Chordata; class Actinopteri; order Percopsiformes; family Aphredoderidae; genus Aphredoderus; species Aphredoderus sayanus. The sequence goes on from JAODUG010000009.1 coordinate 3,634,349, forward strand.
ATGTAGCAAGAAAAAGGACAAGTGCTGATGGTTGATCAAAAGTCCAAAATGTTTACTAGCATGATTTTTCTGGATTACAAAAAAAAGAAACAAACATAAAAGACTTAATATGTAAAAACATTTTCTACAACCAGAAATACCTCAACAACAACATATTGACTATGTACAAAGAAACATCAATAATATATTTCATATATTCATATCTTTATACCCACTAAAATATACCATAGAAGCAGCTATTGGTCAATCTGAGGAACTTGTTTTGTCAAACATGTTCATATTTAAATATCCTTCGGCTGTAAGTGTAAGAACTCTATAATGGGGGTAAAGAGGAAAAAAGTAAATAAATAAAAATAAAAAAAAGGTTTATCCTGTGTGCTGCTGTTATGGAATACTGCAGAGTGTGAGGATGGTTGAAATCCATATCAACCAGCGTCTCCAATGAAGAGTTTGTTCGAGATGGACTGTTTGACCGTCCCCGAAGGTTTTTTTGTTATATCAGTGAAGTTGTTAACTGTCTTGAGTACAAAGGTTCAGACACGTTTCCATGACATTTGTAGGCCACAAACAACAGAAGGGCACTTTTTTTTCTTCTTTTTGTTTTTTAAAACATAACAACCCACGGTTGAAGTGAGGATGAGGGAGGGCCAGTCAAAGGAAGGGACTGTGGGTTTAGCAGCCTTCTTGTTTGTCAAAAGAGTTTGTTTCACAGTTGATGCCATCATCCACCCAATCTAGCACAAAATTATATATATATATATATATATATATAGAAAAAACTACAATCGTGGACAAGAAAAGAAGGCTTGTCCATAAATACAAACAAAAGGTATTTGGCGTCCTTGCGTGGACATACTGTAGTGTGTGTTTGTGGCATCTTGAGGAGAAAAATAATGTCCTGAGATATGTTTTGAGGGACCTCTGACGAGAGTGATAAAAGTGAGCTCTATATAAAATGACCCAAAACAAAAAAATATCTGTCTATAGCTTCTGTTTGTGTGTGTGTATTTGCACATAGATTTTATAGTCTGTTATGAGGGGCTGGATCGGGGGAGGGCCAGTATTCGTCCGTTGGTCTTTCCCCCGTTCATGTGCGTGTAGGGGATGTGGTGCTCGTCGTAGCTCCCCCTCAGGCCCACGGAGGAGGCCTCGTCCCTGTCTGAGCCCTGCTCCCTCTGGGAGTAGGATGACGGGTCCAGGGGGATGCTCTCCATGTTCTCCATGTCCAGGTCAAAGTCCTCGCTCTCCGGCGGCTTGTTCTCCTCGCTGTAGAAGAAGGACACCTCCTGGAAGGATGGGTGCACGTCCTCGCGCAGCATCGAGATGATCTCCTGGAAGGAGGGACGCATCTTGGGGTTGTACTGCCAGCTCATCTGCATCAGGTTGTGTCTGGGCCGGGACAAGAAAGGGGAAACGATGCTAATCACACTGGAAACTAGAAACCAGGATTTTTATCAACGTCATGATGTCATTCTGGACAAAGACACTGTAGAATAATGTCAAACACATATTATGACGTAAAATATCATTTTCTAGTTTTACAAAAGTTACGTCTTATTACAATGAGAGAGCTTAAACAGTGTGCATATACTACTGTATGTTTCCCAGTGCACAGATGGAAGAAGGTATTTAGAACAAAGAAAAATAATAAATTATAGGCCAACCACGTAAGCCATCTTCTTATAATTTAAGTCAATAATAAATACAAATAAATATAGATAACATAAATCTAATTATAATATAATACAAATATAATCATTAGTCATTTCCAATCTGATTCATTGTTTAATAAATAATTACAGACCTTGCTACTCTTCAGCAGGCTCTCAATTCATTTACAATGACTGACTACCAGTCACATCTGAATAATTATCATATATATGAAAACAGTATGAAAGCAGAAGCAAGGAGAAGAGTAACAAACAAGGCCACTGCTCACAAGTGTGGGCTCAAGTAAAGGCATTTCCAATTCATTTCCAATCTCCTGACGCCTGCATCTAACCCAGTTGACGATTGTGCATCTGTACTTACAGCCTGTCAGCACAGTTGTCTGGTCGGTCCAGGATGCCTCCGTCCATGACGAATTTAAGGACCTGCTCATTGGACAGACCCTGGTACGGTTGCTCGGCCAGCGTGCTGATCTCCCAAAGCACCACCCCAAATGACCTGGCAGGACGGCAGACACACAACATCAACACAGGGGGAATGAGGAGGTTGAGGACAGACAGCGTAAGCTGTAAAATTAGAATTAGCGCCTTCTATCTGCCACAAAGAGGTAATGCGTTGTGTCAGTTTGACCTGGAGGACAACAGGAGGGTTAAGACCCCACCTCTCCAACTGACAGACTAACCACTACAGGCAGCAACAGCTATTGTGGGGATGAAAGGACATCTGGTTTCAGACACCAGATGAAAAATAGATTAGACTAAGCACATAAAAAAGATTAGACTAACAGTTTTTGACAGATATTACGCACGCATACACTACATATGGAAACATCCTGCCAAAAAAGGGGAGCTTTATAAAGTGTGCGTATTAAACACTATGCTACTACTTTAAAGATCTGTGATTGTGTTATAACAGCACTGACCAGCAGTCTGAGTGTGCAGTGAAGACTCCATCCTTCAGCGACTCGGGTGCCATCCACCTGACAGGCAGCAGGCCCTTCCCACCTTTCCTGTAGTAGTCTGTCTCGTAGATGTCCCTGGTCATGCCGAAGTCTGGGAAGAACACACCACATTCACAGGGATCTTATAGTCGCTATGGCGATGAAGGGAACATTCAACGTTTGGGACAACCTGTGACGAGCAGCAACTGTTGCTACTTTGAGAAACGTATATGTAAATGACAACGTTACAACTACTACGCTAGCTCTTGCACTGCTGCAACTTTTCTTGAAAAATAGATATTTTAAGGGGAATAATTTCAGTGTGAAAAAAAAATCTATATCCACAATATTTAAATGATTAAAGATATTAATTTACATTGTGGACCACAATGCTTTAGAGCTGCCCCATGAGGTAACTAAGGAGCTTAGCCTAAGGAAGACTTTTCTTTGCAGCTGTCAGCATAACTGCTGTGTGTGTGTCACAGGTTCCTACTGGCTGCTGCCTGTCTATATAATCCACATTTGTAATTACTACCTACATTGTTAATCATTTACTGCCATTCGTGTCGCTAGGAATGTACATTAACAAATTAAATTAAAGTGAAGGTCAATGTGGTCAGCTATTCTGGGTGAACCACATGAAGACATGACTAGCTAGTGAACCAGAAGGCTAACTTTAGCTGGTACTACCTTGCAAAGGAAAGTGAACTATGCCTATATTCATCAAATGTGTATAAATAATCTCATTTTCATAAATTTAAGAAAAGGGCATGATGATGCCCCTGGCACAATATGTAGAGTATTACATATTATAAGGAAAAATACACTTTTATCTGTCAAGAAGGGATAATTTACACACATTGTAGCTCAACACATCTGTGGTTCACTGAAATTAAGTCCTACTTTCCCGGTTAGGATTTTATATAATTTAGCTCTGTCATCGTCTCAACTCTTCTGGCACAAAAAAAAAATATTTGTTATCTGACTGTACCCCCGATCTTGACTGTGAAATCTTGAGCCACCATGCAGTTCCTGGCAGCCAGGTCTCTGTGGACAAACTTCTTGGCGTTGAGGTAGGCCATGCCGTCAGCGATCTCCACTGCCATCTGGATCATTTCCTTCAGAGTGGGTGGCGGCCGGCCCGGATTGTTCTGAGGCACAGGAAGGTCGCTGTCATGTTTCATGTGACACAGGTAATAATGGATGTACAAATACACCTGGGGTATTTGAGACCCCAGGTTACCGCGTGTGCAATAGGTGTTGCCTTTACTCCCGATGCACAGACAGGAAGGTAGCAAATGTTTTCTCCTCACATGCCAATATGCCCTGAGCATAGACTGAGTCAAACCATGTAGTATACTGCCTGTAGCCTGTCATGTTCATAGATGTGAACCTGGTACAATAGGTCACAGAAATAATGTTTACTGAAAACTGAATGATACCAGAATGAAAGGATGGTAAATTAGCTTTCAAGTACTAAGGATGATTGTGCTTTGTATTAAAGAAAAGTATATATTTTTGTTTTGCACAATATGAAAATGAACTAACTTTACAAAATAATATCAGTATTCTTCTTAGATTACATTACGGTAATTACATTAGAACAACATTTGTTTTGAGTAAAAATAAGTTATCTTGAGAGTTACTATGATGTTACTATGAGGTTACTAGGTTGTTTCTTACAGTAGTTTATCCTTCGGGTTTCCAGGGACCACAGTTGGTTAAGCATGTGTGTAACCTGCAGCATGTGTGTGTGCGCATGTAGGTTGCAGTGGTGATCTAGTTACATCAGAGTCTGGTCGCAGACAGCGCAGGTAGCTCTTGAGGTCTCCATGGGTCATCAGCTCCATCACCACCAGTGTAGGCTGGCCTTTAGACACCACTCCCAGCAGACGCACCTGAATGCCAGCGCCATATGAAAGCCCCAGTAAGTGGAGCCATTTAACACATCAAAACAGTTTTACCGTTCTATGACTTCTCCTAAATGTGTTCGTTTTAACATAGAAAACATTTTGATCCCTCATTCTTGGTTACTGTTAATTCTTACATGGTCATTCTAGTCTTGAATTATACTTTTAACACAGTGAAACACATTATAGACTTCTTTCTAAGAAAACCAATTGCAGTGTTTTGTTAGTTTAGTTCAAATACAACAGATAAACAGAGATCTGGCTGCTTCTGCTATCAACAACACTCGTAAGAAACATTATTAAATAACACATTTGCAATGTTAACTGCAATGGAAGCACTAATGGCCTTGAAAAGTCTATCTATACACCACTTAGATCATAGATGGTGTATGTGCAGAAGATGCTACTGTTGCTCACCACATGGTGGCAGGTGAAAGCCTTCATAACGGAGGCTTCGTTCAGGAACTCGATCCTCTCCCGCAGGCTGGCTGACTCGTTGACCGTCTTCACGGCTACGTAGGTCTCCGACTCGCCCTTCACGATGTCTTTGGCGATGCCCTCATAGACCATGCCGAAGGAGCCCTGACCCAGCTCCCTCAGGATGTTGATCTTCTCCCTGGGCACCTCCCACTCATCTGGCTCATACACTGGAAAGACATCCACGCTCACATTATAGTTGGCCGACATCCTTTTTCACCTGCTGTCTTAGAGGTGTTGGGTGTTAGACAGGGACAACCCCTAGAGGGCGCCAGTCCATCACAGGGTGAACAAACGCAGCTAATTTACCCAGCTAGTATTTGGATGGTGGACTGTCTCCATTTTAGGTTTTGACTTGGGATTCTCTACAGTCCATACGTTCAACCTTGGATGCACTGATAAAATCAATTCATCTTATCACTTACTGTCATTTGCACTGAGATACTCTGGGTTTGAGGAGGCATAGATCGGTCCACTAGGCCCTTGGGTTTGCCTGAGGTTTAAAAAGAAACAAAAACTGTGACACACTGAGACGACCCACGAATTTAATGTAATTGGAGAAGGTGTAGAAAACCGTACTTCTTCTTGAACACATAGAAGGCTGTTGCTGTAAGGCCCAGCAGCAGAATTAAGCAGATGATAGCCACAATCACAATCGTCATCAGGTTATTAGGATCCACCCCTGTCCAACACAGTGGAATCAAACTTGAGATGAATGAAACAACAAACCATGCAGTTCTCCCAAGATTTGAGACTTAAAAATACATTCACACATAGTAATTACTAATAATGTGATAACTGTCGTACCTTGCCAACAACAATAACAACTTGCTAGCAACAATGTACTTACAGTACATTTCTCATTGGATAAAAGCTTCTACTGGACTATAATGTATTTTGACCATGTGATAGTGACTTACTCAGGTCCTGGACGTAAAAGTGGGTCTGATCTGTCCACGAGCCATTGCCGGCCAGGGATGTAGCCCGGATTCTGACAGTGTAGTTACCAGGGTGCACCACTCTCAACTTGGTGCCATTGTACATTTTGTACGTGTTCCTAGACACACAATGGTGTAGCTCCTGAGGAAAGATGTCATAACCCTGATTAGTGCAGGAAACACAAGCAAAACAGCAAAACATTGGCCTGGTGACGCAAAGCTCTCTAATGCCGTTCTGGCTTAAAACATGAGACGGAAAATAACGCATAAAACCTAATAATAGCATAATCTACTGTGTTTATGGGTTAGTACTGTGGGAACATCAGAGTTGTTTTTTGTTTTCCCATAGCAAATAACAGTCAGTAGAACCAAACTGGGCGTTCCGTATGCCCGTCACCATGGTAACTACACATCGACAATGGACCAAAGCTAAATTTGTCTTTCCATTAAGGTTATCACACAAATTACGGAAAGACCACATTTTCAATGGGCTGATTTTTCTGGCAAACTGTTTTCTCCCGTTTTACCGAGAAACGTATGCATGTATGTACACGTGTGTGTGTATGGATCACAGTTTCCTTACCTCGGAGTCTCCCAGTTTCTTGTAGTTGACCTCATACAGGATAATCATGCCATTGGGGGCTTTAGGCTCCTGCCATTTGATGTGCACTGCATAGTCAAGCACGTCACAGATGATGGGACCCACTATGTTGTCAGCTTTGTCTGAGAAAACACAAACAAAATAAAAAGCATTACAGTGGAGTTCAGTATCAATAATATTGCCTGTGCCTGCATAAAGAGTTTTTGAGTTAATTCTTGATGTGTCTTTACTTGACAGACAAAAATGGCAAGACCGGTTTGCTTGTTGCTTCCAACCAATGGGCAAATCCACCTGTGTCCTGTCATAAAGTTGCCGTAGGCTTGAATGATGATTGACAGATGCGAGAGATTCAAATGATGTATGATATGGGTCACACTAGATTTGTTAATACACAGTATAGATCCATTTTAACCAGATTCTTATGCTGCGTTCACATGGATTCATTGAGAGAATAGCAGGATGGCAAAACAAAACATGCATTTCAATATGTAATGCATGTTTACAAGTACAATACAATATGCACTGTTTACAAAGAATTTAATAAAATATATTAAATACAATTATTTTGCATCTAATATTTCATGAAATTACTTTAATATTGTATCTAGTATGCCATTATTAGCTTCTCGTTGTCCAGATCGCACCTATTCTCTCCTTTCATGAGGGAGCTACGCAACATCTGGTTGTATTGTTAACTTTGGATGGCAATGCCGATTTACGTCGAAGCAGATGATGATTACTGCTTCTTATGCTGACCGCACCTAATATTAGCGCTTTTGTCCGCTAAGATTAATATCTGGTTTGCCGTCGGCCGTGCTCCATGTGAACGCAGCCTCAGTGCCGCTGGCCTACCCTCGGGCATGGTGCGGGCGCTCACGTAGGCTGCCATGCTGCAGCGGTTGGGGTCTGTGGGGTGGTTGCAGGCGTGGACCTCGATCTGGTAGCTGGTGAAGTGGCGCAGGCCGGAGATGACGGTGGACTCCTTGGCGTGGACCGTGAGCACCATCTTGGGGCTCTCGTAGCTCTCCCCGCCGTCTCCCACAGGGCCCACGGCGCCCTCTGTTGGTCCGGGCGCGGTTGCCAAGAAGGGGAGCGTCCAGTTGGCCACACCCATGACGGAGCGCCGTTGCCTGGAGGTTCTGTCCACGGCGGGGAGAGTCAATGTGTCACTCAACGTCACATTAGATACAATGCATTACACATCAGGCAGTGTTATCGGTCATGAATCTTCTGTGAAATAAAACTCCTATGGCGCCAACTGACATGTACTGATGAGCTGGACTCCAAGCACTACAATATACAGTAAAGCCTTATGTTTGAATAGGTACTCCGTTTTGACCAAGAGCCACGGGTACAGTCTACCATTAATTATTGTGAATGGCAGCGCCAGAAGATCTCAAAACCGAGCACAAGATGGCGCACGCGAGTCTAATTTGTAATATGGAGAGCTTCATTTAGAAAAATACATAATTGAGTTGGACAGCAGGGAGACATACATTAAAACAGAAAATCTAATTTGCTCTAACTTATAAAGACATCTCCACTCAGGGGAACTCATGGTTAAAGGGGCTTTAACCATGAAAGGAAGAACTCCTAGAATTCTCCTATAACCCATTTCCCGCCGCTGGCTGGCTGCCCTTACTTGATCTCAAAGACCTCGTTGTGGAGGTAATTCTCGAAGGTCTTGCGGTACTCGGAGTCCTCCTTCTCCTTCTTCAGCTCCTTGTCGGTCTTGGGGCAGGAGCAGCAGCGTACGCCCTGGCCCTGGTCCTCTGTCTGGTTCCACTTCAGCTCCTCGTCGCTGTCCACCTGGGTGGGCACCCGGGACGGCAGCTTCATCCCTGCAGAGAGGGAGTGCACACACACACACAGGGGAAGGGATGTCACTGCTGTTCCCCAGGTCCTCAGACTAAAGTGAGGAGAAATTAAAGGTGACACAGCCCTCCCCGCACTACAGACACCCGTACTGGGTTATTTTGTTGGGGGCGCTGTGTGGGAGTTTAAAAAAAGCCAGGGCTTGGCGCGCGTGCACCGTGGGGGACACACTGGTGGCGGTGCATGGAGCGAAGGTCGGAATGTGACAGAACAATTCCATCATGATATCCGCGCGAACCCGGTGTGAACCCAGGCGTGTCTGAGGGTTAGTTACAGCCTCTGTGCCAGGTTTCACTACGCATTGTGGTGACCAACATGGTAATCATGGATCTGCACTAAAGCCAAACATTCACACCTCACTTGGCTCCGCTGCTCAACAGGCTCAGTGCCAGAGTTAGGTTTCTGTTTTCTCTATGGGATGTTTTATTAAAAGGTGTACTATTTAAAGCCACTACAGACAAGATTGTCATTACGAGCTGTGAAGGATGGGGGCTGTCACTGTTTAGAGTCCTGCTTTCCCCAGGGAATATTTCCTGGCTAAATCAACCCCAAAATGTCTACTACTGACATATTAGTGACAAAACAGAGCTTACATTTGATTTCATCAATCAGAGAGTCCAACATCGGGTCGCATTCCCTTAACCGAATTGACAAAATATATCACTATCATTGCAAAAAGGCTGTTCTCAGGAGTGAACTGAATGGAGATAACAGGATAACAGGATTGGGTTCGACTCCTCTGTGAAAAACAATTCCCTGGGGTAGCTTTTGGGTGATTGGTATGAGCCTTCGTATTGTGGGACGATGGAGAACCAATAATACAGGACACATAAAAGGTGCGTCATCACACACACACAGTGCAGCTCACCTTTCTGACAGTAGTCAAACTTGAAGAGCTCGCTTGCTTCAGGCTGACGCTTGCAGAAGACCAGATAATGAGTGACATTGCCGTTTGGATCGTTCGGAGGCTTCCACTTCAGGATGATCTGGGAGGAGGAGTTGGAGGAGGAAATGGGGTCCAGCGGAACTGAAGGCTCTGAACACACATGAAAAGAGTACAAGGGATTTACTACACAAACAAATATCCATTTTAAATACAATAATGGTCTATCAACACTTTACCCAGTCTAAAACTTAAAATGTGTTTCTGATACATAAAAGGAGCTTTTAAGGGTATAAAATATGACTATTACTAACTCACTTTGTATTGCCTCAGTAACTATCACAAATAATTGAATATTGTCATAGTAAATACTGCAATGTATCTGGATCACAATCACATATATAATAAATTGTATGTGGGTTTAATCACATAAACAGTTTTACTTTTCTGTTTTGCATTGTGCTCTGCAATTTATATCAAATGAGAAATATATAAACAGAAACGATAAAACTGCAACTCATGCCTGTATGCTAGCAAGTTCAACCAGATGTTAGATTTGGGTATTCCCCGTTATTTCTTTTTGTTTTCCCCTGGTTTAAAAAGTACTTAGAACAGCGTGAGGGCTTTTCCGTTCTCATCACTTGCTATGAAACTGGCAAACAAATGAGCAAACCCAACCCGCTACCTAAATCAGGCAGAACAGCTTGTACTCAGCACAATGCAAGGCTGCATTTCATCTAAGAGAAACTGCTGTGGAAAGAACACTACCAGCTCCATGTGGCTAAATGTCAAACTAGATGTAAGCTGCTACTGAATACAAGATGTGAAGAAGATTAATTACACAGTAAACCACTGTGTACAATAGAGTTTACTGCAATGAATGTAAACTAAACAGGACCCCCATTGAACAAGTACATTCTGGTGTTGACAATGATATGGTCACACCACGTGAAACAAAGCAGACAATATTCAGTTAAGATGGGGTATGTTTAATGTTTAATTTCCAAAGCTATCACCTGTAACATCTGTAACCTTAAAATGCCATACATAAAAGTGTCCAAGATAACAAGATTCATACTGACTTGACAAAATATAGTGGTCTGCCAACTGATTGATTTAGTAATGCAGTAAAACACATTTCAATACATTTTGCCAAACCTAGATTAATTACTGTAAGAGGCACAATGAAGTAACAGTCTGTGTCTGAGATATGCAGGAGCAAGGAGGGGGAGGACATTTTACCATCCAAATACTGATAAACCAAAACCATACTACCTTTAAAACCGGCTGCTAAAAACAAACAGTGCGTGTGTGTGTGAGAGACGGGGGGGTGGGTGGTGGTGGATACAATGAGCCCTAAGGTGACAGAGAGAGGCACACACTTCACACAAAGTGTGATGGTATCATCGGCGACAAAACAACACACTGGTCTGACTGCATTGTCAGACTGTGTTTCACCAGAAACAGCTCATTTCTAATGACAGCTTCGCCTGGTGACAAAGTCACGCTAGCTGGGCATGACACAGTATCTCTGAAACCCGCGCGTGCGCCAGACAGATCAATAGCAGCCTGCCCTGGGCCGCATAACGCATCTGTGTCAGCCGCCCTGGCGTGTGCAAGCCAGGGGTTTTGATGTGGTTTCCCAGGAAGGAGAGAAAAGCATTGTGTTACAAAAAGGAAGCCAGCGAACCGAAACGGTACATGCGTGCCACCGTGGGCGGCGAGTGTCGTCGGGCAGGCGGATGGAGATTTATGGCTGACAGACGGCAGACAGCGGGTGTGACGCGGCTTTCTGCCTTTTTGCTGGAGAACGACACGCAAGCTCCTGGTCAATGTCAGTAGCAGTACTGCAGCTGTGCACCCAGGGTCATCCTCGCATTTCTATTACCTTCAACCACTTTAATAGCTCAATGCTTCTTTAGGACGTTTAGGTTACGTTGGTATTTTTAACGTCGACCACAAAGGAAATGCACGGATGGCGTCTGGCGCCCAGCGACTCACTGGTGGCATTGGTGCGCACGTAGATGATCTCGCTCTTGGCTCCGTGGACCTGGTGCTCGTCGGAAGCCGACAGCTGGGTCTTCACCATGATGGCGTACTGCGTCCACGGCTTCAGGGGGTGGATGAGGTGGCCCGGCTCAGTCTGCTCCTTGCCCCCGTCGGTGGACCGAGGCGGGGGGTCCACGTCTGCTATGACCCAACTGTTGGAGCCGCAGGCGTCCTGTCCGTCAAACTCTGTCACGTTCTTGAAGGGTCTGTCAATCAACAGCGAAGCATGCGTTATGAACATTATCTAATGACAAATAATAACATCACCACTGATTGACATTTCTAATGGCCTTCCCCACAGTTCAATCTATGATGAAGTGGTAGGAATCAGAGGAGTGATACTGAAAACAGTGTTAATATATATTTTCATTAATACATTTTCTCAGCGATAAATGCTGCTACATATACTGTATAATAAGATCAATATAGACTTCTGGAGGTGTTTGTACTCTAGGCATTCATAAACAAGTTTTACCATAAAAATAAGGCTTGGAAGGATCAAGTGCAAGGCTAGTGGTTAGGGTGGGGGAATACCAGCCTATTAAGGGTACTTGGTTTTAAGCCTGGTCTATCTGTAAGCATCCTTCAGCAAGATGTCTATCCCCTATCGGTTCCTTATTACTAGCAACTGTACTCACTATAAATAAAAGGCTCTGCTAAATTACCTGATTGTAACAGGCTGAGGGGTTTTAGTACAGTTGGTTGAGTGAGAATTAGTTTGAAGAATTAGTTTGAAGCCCTAGACGTGAAACTTACGCTTCTTTGTAGAGCACCATGAATCCCAGTAGATCTCTGAAATCGGGAGGCCAGAAGGGCTTCCACTTGATGATGATTTTATCGCTCAGGGTTCGCACTTGGCTGAAAATCAGCAATTGGTTCTCGCCTGAACGACACAGAAACATACCTTGATCAAGCAACAGGCCGGGACCATGCTAGGGACACTAGCAACAGTAAGACTGTAGAGAAAAGTGGTAAGACTGAACATCATTCAGTTCCTACATGAGGCCTGGTCCCCGTTGGTCTTGGAGGCAATGTCATTCTTCACCTGCCGGTCCTTGGTTCCTGTTACCTGCTCCATCTCGCGGATCTCAGACATGCAGAGCTTGGAGTTGTAATGAAAGAACATGCGGCCCTGCAGGATGGTTAGCTTGTGCTTGGACCAATCCCAGAGCTGCCGCAGGTTCTGGTTATCCAAGGCATAGAAGGAGTAGTTCCTGAGAAGAAAGTTGACCAGAACAAGCACCTTATTTTGGCAGTTTGTCAGTACTTTAAAGTTCTATGTTTGGTAAAACATGATTTACAGACCCATTTTAGGTTAGATTTTTTTTCCTGTAAAACCCTTCACATGAAATATCTCAGCTTATAAAACAAACAACTCTTGTTCAGAAACCCCTGGAAATGTGGCAGGTCTGTTTCTGTGTAGCCAAGGATGCACTTCAAATACAGCTAACAAGACAATTAGCATACGTTAGTAGTAATGCTTGGACCTTTCAAAGTACTATACTACTAATACTTTCTTATTGAGTTTCCTGAAACATACCAGACAACCTAGTTTTCATTTGTATTTTTGTAGAACCGTATTAGCATCTGTGCCATGTGCAAGCTTTGACATGATTTACGCAGTGTCTTCAACGCAGCTCGAGTGAAGCCTAATATGTGATTAGCGATGGCCAAGCTAAAAACAACTCCCACAGACAGACATTCTCAAAAAGGTCAGTCCTCCTTTTGAAACATAATTACAGGAGGAGGTTACAATACGGGGAAGATGAGACGCACTCCGGGAACACAAGACTCACCCGACTTCCTGGACCTCTCCGTGGATCACCCGGAGTTTGCGGAAAAAGGAGAGGGATACGAGGGCGTAGGAACGCCGCACTGTGAGGTAGCCAGTGATCACCTCCAGCTGGCCGAGGTTGGCCTCCAACTCGGCTGCTATGTTGTCTACAAGGCCAGCACACACACATTTAGACTGGCCTTCAACACTGCAGCATACTTGCGTTCATACTTCAGACAAAAAGGCAGCGGCAGAGAAATTATTTATATTTTGTCTTTAAAAAGATCACGGATTTAAATGGCCAGTAGTGTCTGCAGTACCCGGGTTATGCGTATTAATACAACACAATTGTCGCACAATGAACAATCACCTTCGGGCTACTCTGCCCCAACTCAGTTCCAACATAGCTCAAACCGGTTATCAGCATACAGATTTATAGCTACCAGTGGGTTGGAACATTGCCATGCAGGAATCACAGAATATTAGGCCTTTAAACTCTTGTTATCTAGAAATTACATATTGTCTAGAAATGTTCTTTTTATTGTTTTGTTTAGAACACCTAAACAAAAGAATGCTTTTCTGGTACAAAATGAAAAGTGTGTTAGGGAACAGGTCAATGATACTCACTCCCTCCTCTCAGGTTAATGACCAGACTCCCATTGAGAACAGTGCAGCCTCTCAGAGCCTGGGCTGCTGTGACCGAATCCACCGTTTTCAGACCCATACATACCTTGGGACATAGCCCTGCACAGGGGTTACAGTTGAGCCTGCAGAACAGAGGAAAAGAAGACTCGGTCAGACAAAATGGGGTTTGGGACCTCCAGGATCCATTAGTCAAAAAGGTTAGAAACCACCAGCTTAGGCAATTAGAATAAGATACAATTAAACTGTGAGCTGCATGATGGGTAATATCATTGATAGCAGATAGAATGTATGTTGTTGATGCCATAAACTAAAACCAGTACATGCTTTAAGATTTTAAAAACTACACAGTTGCAAAGCCCCGGGGATTTATGAGATCCGTCCAGAAATGTTGAAAGCTCTGGGTGTGGAGGGGATGTCGTGGATGACACGCCTCTTTAACATTGCGTGGAAGTCTGGGACAGCACCGAAGGAGTGGAAAACCGGGGTGGTGGTTCCATTATTTAAAAAGGGGGACCAGAGAGTGTGTGTCAAATATAGGGGTATCACACTTCTCACCCTCCTTGGTAAAGTCTACTCCAAGGTGCTGGAAAGGAGGGTTCGGCAGATAGTCGAACCTCAGATCGAAGAGGAACAATGCGGTTTTCTTCTCGCAAGGATCCAGGAGGGGCTTGGGAATATGCCGATCCGGTCTACATGTGTTTTGTGGATCTGGTAAAGGCATATGACCGGGTCTCCAGGGAGATACTGTGGGAGGTGCTGAGGGAGTATGGTGTGATGGGTTCCCTCCTTAGGGCTATCCAATCACTGTACGCCCAAAGCAAGAGCTGTGTCCGGATTCTCGGTAGAAGATCAGACTTGTTCCAGGTGGGTGTTGGTCTCCGCCAGGGCTGCACTTTGTAACCAATCCTTTTTGTGGTATTTATGGACAGGATACTGAGGCGTAGTCGTGTTGGGGAGGGATTGTGGATCGGTGGCCTGGGGATCTCATCACTGCTCTTTGCAGATGATGTGGTCCTGATGGCATCATCGGTCCATGACCTGCACCACTCACTGGATTGGTTCACATCCGAGTGTGAAGCGGCTGAGATGAGGATTAGCACCTCTAAATCTGAGGACATGGTTCTTAGCAGGAAACCGATGGAGTGCCTACTCCGGGTAGGGATTGAGTTCTTACCCCAAGTGAAGGAGTTCAAGTACCTCGGGTCTTGTTCGCGAGTGAGGGGACATTGGAGCGGGAGATTGGCAGCGAGAATCAGAGCAGCGGGAGCAGTATTGCAATCGCTTTATCGCACCGTTGGTGGTTTGGGCATCAGTTAAGGATGCCCCCTGGGTGCTTCCCTAGGGCGGTGTTCCAGGCACGTCCAACTGGGAGGAGGCTTCGGAGAAGACCCAGGACAAGGTGGAGAGATTATATCTCCACACTGGCCTGGGAACGGCTTGGGATCCCCCAGTCAGAGCTGGCCAATGTGGCCAGGGAAAGGGAAGTTTGGGGTTCCTTGCTGGAGCTGCTGTC
>JAODUG010000009.1:3656720-3684348 GCA_027564795.1 Aphredoderus sayanus
GCCTGGTGGCCGGGTTTGCCACGGAGCCTGGTCGGGTACAGCGCGAAGAAGCAATGTGGCACCATCCTCTCCATCCTATGGGCCCACCACTCATGGGATGAACCGTGGGGCTCGGGTGCGCTGTCATATGGGTGGCAGTGAAGGACAGGGACCTCGACGGACCAGACCTGGATAACAGAGGCTGGCTCTGGGGACGTGGAACGTCACCTCTCTGTGGGGGAAGGAACCGGAACGGGAGGTGGAGCGCTACCAATTAGATCTGGTGGTGCTTACCTCTACGCACAGAGGTTCTGTAAGAGTACTCCTGGATAGTGGATGGACTTTGTTCTACACTGGAGTTGCCCCAGGTGTGAGGCGGCGGGCGGGTGTGGGGATACTCACAAGCCCCTGGCTGAGCGCTGTTACGTTGGAGTTTACCAATGTAACAGCGCTCAACTTTAAATGTTGTCTGTGCATATGCACCAAACAGCAGTTCAGTATATTTGTCCTTCTTGGAGACACTGAAAGGAGTCCTCTATGGGGCTCCAGTAGGGGACTGGATGGATGGAATTTGAATCAGGTGTGTTGGAGCAGGGTTTGTTGGCGTAGGACCATAGACCTAAGATAGACACAAGGAATAAAATGGCGGCTTGTACATACAGTACAAAGTCTTTGCTAATTGACGCAACGAAACCTCAAGCTTCCTGCATATGCGCCGTAGAACAGAATAAACTACAATGGTAATTTTTATTTTAGTTTTAGACTATGATATTATAATTGTAGGCATGTTTTGTTTTTGAGATTTTTCACATTGTGAAGTGAAAACATGCAGCTTATGGATGCATATTGTTTGTTTTGAACAGCCTATAGTGTTGTCTAGGCAATTGTAAGATGTTGACAATGTAAAACTGAATGTAAATGTAATGTCTTAATGACCTACAGTACACAGTATGGCTCACCTGTATAGATAAAGCTGACACACCTGAGAACATTGTTTATTTCGTTTTGTCTTTCTTCATACAGAGTGCTCAGGATGATGCAACAGTTCAGATGGCTGGAGACGACGTCGACCTCCCAGAAGACCTTGCCAAGATGGTGGAAGAAGATGAGGTAGAGGAAGAGATCAATGATTCATTTCTCGGGAAACTTCAGAACATGGATGTGGATGCTTTGAAAGCCAAAGCCCAGACCACAATGACAGAGGTGAAGCAGGCTGCTGAGGAGAAATGTGTCATCATGTGATCTCCTGAAATCCTCTTGGGGTTTGCCCTTTGTCAATTCCTATCCCATGATATGACATTTTAGGTGAAAAGATTTTGTTTATTAAAGAATGGTTGTAAAGAACTTAAAGGGACACTCCTTGTTATGTGTCCAGAAATACACTCTGCAGACATTCTCCTGCACCTCAAGTGGCTGGCACTCTTCTCTACTCCCCTGCTACAGATGTCATTGGCTCACATTGTTCTTTGCCCCTCCCTCTACAACTACATGCATTGTTTCAACATATTTCAGCTGGGGCAGAAATGTGGGGTTCTAGGGATATGTTTTCAGGCACAGTGTTATGTAAAAAATGTTTTGCTAAAGGCCTGTACCTCATTCGGTTTACTTTGTTACATTTAGAACAATCATTTATTTTATGTGTTCTGCAACAATGTCAAGGAATATTATTTTTTATCTCTTTTTTTATATTGGTCCACACACATGCACACATTTACTTCGGAGTTTTTAATATTTCACTGGTCTGTGGAGACTGAATTGGTCTTTTGAAAAGGAAGTGTGAACCATGGATCAGGCCAGGTTTGGTCAAATGAGGTTGGGCCTAATCTGGGAGGGCTAACTCCTTGATAGCTGTTGTAACAAACCATAAGATGAATCAACAAAGTAAGTAAATGTTTCAAAAGCTTTTGTCTCTACTAGTGATGCCTAATTAAATATATTAAATGATGCACAGTATTAAATTACCAAACAATGTCAGGTGTTTAACATAAATAAGATGTTTTGCCTATGTATTTTGAATGACCAATTCCAAATTGTATACATTTTTGTGTTGTTGTTGTTGACAGTGATGTAGAACTGTGTCCATGGATTTTTTTCTCCATAGCAAATCAATTACATGTTACAAACAGAGCCGTTTTCTTAAATTAAACAGCACAACATAATCTACCAAGGTACAGTGCTTTTATGTTCCCAAGTCCATAAGAAATTCTTCTGCATGTGTCAAATGTTATGGATTGACATTTTGAGGTTCAAGTCAGCCTGTAAGTTCCAGAAAATATAGGTTAAGTCATTTTAAAAATAGGTTTGAAATGGTGCCAATTCACATTGTCACAGTTCAGCAAAATATTATTTCAGGAGCTGGGTCACTCAAAATATATCCAAGACGGGGGATTAAAAAAGAGATCAATGGCTGTAAACCCGAGTACGAGCACCTATACAACTATTAGCCATAGATAGTCACTTTACCTGTCTCTCAGTCGTTTACACTCCCTTTCCGTTAACTCTCTGTCACCTGGGTCCCCCCATCCCCCCACGGTTATTCCTCAGTAAGCTGACACAGCGCCTTGAAACGTTAGCTGATTTCTTCTAATAGGATCACAAGGGCTTAAATTGTCATCTGATAAAACTAAGCAAAACTAAGCAGCTTGATAGCTACGCTGTACCCACTTAACCAATTTGCACTCAATTAGGATAATGGGGAGAAAAAAGAGGGACAGCCTTAATATATTAATGTGATAAAATGATTATGAATCTGTTTTCAAATTAGTCAGGGTCATCCAGAGCAATTTACTGTGTATTTTAGAAATTAACATAGCTTGTTTGAAAAGGATATTACCAGACATTTCAAACAGATGATTTTTTGTATTTAGGTGAAACCTGAAAGCCAAGGTAAATACAATGATATTCTACAAGCATATGTCAGGATTTTAATTTAAAAGCATTTAACAGAACTTTAATTTATTTTAATTTAATTGTAATACAATTGTATTTTATGCTTATTAATTTGTGTTCAGTTTCAGATGTTTTTTCTGGTTTACCCAGATCTCTGGGGATATTACATTTTTGATTCCAATAAGGAATTTTTCCAGGCAATGTTTTGCCTGGAATTTATTAAAGATACAATGTACAGTATGATAACAAGAAATATTCTGGAAAAGAATGTCTTAAACAAACTAGTACTATATATTATATACTATTATATATATATATATATATATAAGGAATGTATTTTTATTATTATATTATTAGTATTTAATATGAAGTTGTATTTAATGTACCTACTACATATATGAGGCTATAAATAGTGTACTACTGTATGATGCTATAAAGATGCTATAGGGATTACATGCTTTAGCAGTCTGTTAGTTCACTTACTGTACTAGGGCGATGTAATGTAATTAGTCCCATTTACTCCTTATAGCTAAGGCCAATTAATATAGACCTTGTCGCCCCTTTAGTGTGTCCAAAAGCTATCTACCTACAGTAATTACAAAATGAATGACAATTTAAATGATTTACATTGATGTACTAGATGTATGCCAATTTTGAGTGTAGTGAATCAAAGACCATGCAATAACAGTGGGGTTTATTTACAAAACATTTAAAATATATTTTCATTTAATTACTTCCATGAAATTCCTTTTGTCCTTTTAATAATACTTTCTAAAAGAGAGCTTATATGGTTCTTTAAGTAATGATGATGATGATGATGATGATGATGATATGATGATGATATGAACGGATAACCTTTTATCATCACATCACAATGTCTTCAATAAACATGCTTCTTCCTTTAGGCAATATATAGTTGATAGATTTACTGTATTGCATAGGCTGATATCTTTATGGGTGAAGCATTTCAAAGAAGGCGTTCAATGTATTCTGAGTAAGTCAGGGAAGTACACAGCAGTTAATATATGGGCATTGGGCAACCTTACTGATGCAGGCACACGTGGTCTGACTCTCAACCGTCACCTGTGGCACTCTTTCCTTTCCTTCTTACCACAACAGCAGCAGGCATCAGCAATTAGAGCATTTCTCCGATGAATTTTTAGGCACCCGCGTACTAGATGATAAAAACAACAACAGGTACAAAGGATGGTAAGAAATAACCTTGTCTTAGGGACTTGGCTTCTTGCCTCCTTACATAATTTTGCTGATGTGTCACTCTGTTTACATTACATTGCTGTGCTCTTCGTATGAATGCTGATTGGAGCACTGTGAAATAAAGTTTGTGTTGCCTGCTGTAGAAAAGTGTTCTTATTTGATTTTGAGCTATTGCAAACAAGGTCCTGTTTCTAAAGATTCAGGCCCTGAAATGCTGTAAAGAAAAAGATTATCCAAAGGAAATATGTACAATATAGACACACACACTGTACTAACACAATATTCCCTCTATGCCCTAACCCTCTACCTGTAGGTTATTTGAAATTCTACCTTGGCCAGGGCTATCGTGTAAAAGATGTTTGAGCTCAGTGGAACATCCTGGTAAAACACAGGGAAAAAATATTATTTCACATACAGTATCCTCAGTGATATATTGTAAATGTTTACAGTATACTAAGATAAAGTACATTGAAATATAAGATACAGTAAGAACAGGGCTGCCTGCATAGTAAATTTCACCAATTGTTATAGTCTTTATAGTAAAAAGCAAACTCATTAATAAAAAGAAGCTATATGAACTAACTATTATAATTAAATATACTGTGAAGTCCTTTTAAAGGTGCCGCTGTTAAATCCATTATTTTATTCTGTAAGAAATAAAGCTTAATCAACATATAGCTGAAAGTAATAGAAATACAGTCTGTGATTCCTTAAAAAAAGATTTTGACAAGCAATGTGTGTCAGTCTGTCAGCCATTCACTTTTGGCAATTGGGTAAACAACACGATATGAGCATTTAGAAAGTTGTTCACTTTCCCAAACAAAATTTGTGTACAGTATGTCTTATAATTGTGAAGGGAATTATTTTTAAATATCCATGTTTGGCATTTACATTGAACTCTAATTTAAGAGACGTGTACAAGGAACACATTACTTCTAAACAAAAAGTATATCAAATGTATTGAATTGCTGTTATTTTGAAATGTAGATCAAATGTTAACACACATTCAGAAAACAATATCAAATGTGTAAGCTTATTGATGAGCACCATAACATATATGGTACAAATATTGTACTCCTGGGCTTATTTGTACCCTTATTGACTGTACTCCTTAAGAAAATTGTTTGTACTCCAAGTGACCAAAATTTACATTATGCTTTCACACTATATATGTAAAGTATGATATATACAACAAGTAATTCACTAAACTAGCAGTTGTAATTAGATGTTCAGATGGTTATTTTCGTGTTTTCAGTATTTGTATATTTAAAGTGTGTCTTTAAGTGTTTTACATTGTTTTCATAATATCATTAGATCTCTACCTTTATTTTTGAGTGTGCAAATGGAAGCATAAAACATATAATATGCTCTCTCTAACAGACTACTCAACAATCTCCATGTAGTTTTATCTGCTGAGAGGCCTGGAACTACTAAATGTATCTTCAGTATCTTCAGATAGGCGAGGTGAGGTCAGAGGAAATCTCTAGCGAAGTCTTTAGGCTCATTAAGAATTGATCTCTGTGACACTTAGCCGCCACCGCTTTGAGTGTGCCAGCTGGCAGAGGAGAAACTTATACGTTGCAGTATAAAACAATCCTGCAGAACACAAGAGGGCCAGTCTTTTGTATAGTATTTCCATATACAGTATAAAATAAAATAGCAGATGAAAAAACAAATTCAATGTTTTGTGAAATTATTTTTGAGTTCCATTAAACATTTAATTGTATTTAATAATTGGTTGTGTTTATTGTAATAAGACATACATTTTGCTGTCTCTCAGTCCCTCATCTAAAATTGTTTAGATATCAAATGATATATTGGAAAACATGAACTGATTTGAACTGGTATTTATTTCATAAAGGAAAGTCAAATCTCTAGAAAACAACAATTAAGCTTTTATAAATTATTGGTGCCATTACAAACCTAAAAGTAAATGGGGAAAGACCTTTGTGATTCCAACTGTTTTATGAATAAAGGTTACTGTGTGTAGCTATTCTTGTTAAAGTCCATCTCTCTGTCTTTTCTCCCTTACATTGTTTATAATGAAGGGATTAGTGAAAACTCTCAGTACAAGCCATTATCTTTCAGACAATAGATTTTTTGAAAGAAAGTTTTGTCAAGGCTTCATTAGCAATGGCCTCCCTCTGTGGCCTGAATTCAGCGCACATTTAGAGCAATTACTTGACCAGAAAACAACTGTCAATCATTCTTAAAGGGGAAGGATTCCAATTAATAAACCTCTTAAACCTTTTGGTTTTACTTCCAGTCCCTTGCCAGCTTTGGTGTCCTGTTAAGTTAAAGAGAGGTTTGTCCAGTCGAGAAAAACATTCCATGTTGCTGGACACAGGCCACAACGGTGGTTCCTTTGCTCACTTGTGTGTAAGGGATTTCAAGGACTTAACAGGGAGCAACAAGTGTACAGTGGCTATTGGAAGTGTCTTCGCTGTCATTTGTCTACTTATGGGCTAAAGAGCCAAGATGCATGCAGTCTAGCCTGTGATAGCAACCTGAAGTGGGGTAAGTTGTCTTTATACAGTATATTTTGCCTACACATTATAGAGGCCTATATTGCTTTATTATAATTATAGATTCTCATTTGTTTGGTTTGGTTTGCCCCATTTTTTGATAAGATGATGAAGATGATAAATCATCTTTCAGCACACAGGTGAATTGGCTTATAATGCCACAAAGATACAATATGTAGTATGGTATGGTAATAACGCCAACTAACAGCCTGAAAAACCTGCACAGCCTCACATAAATCAAACAAATTGTCTTATTAATCCAAGATTTCAAAATGTTCAAATTGTAAAATTATATGATGTGATCAGAGCACGGTAGGCAATAGAAAATGAGATATACATTTACATTTTCAATCATAAAACATTTTGCATTGTTTTGTATTGAGGATGAATAATGTGTTACTGTATGCATTCCATTTGATTAGGAATTAATATTGATTCTCTCTGACATAACTACATCACAAAACAATAATTTAGTTTAAATAATGTGATAACAATTACTTCCTTTAACTTGCAGATTACCGTTTAAAATGTCATCTATACTTTCCCTTTCTAGGAACAATAACACCAACATCGCTAATGTGATACTGGAAGAACACAGCCGTTTTAGGACTCACTTTAACTTCTTGGAGTTTTCCTAACATTTCTCTAGTGGGGAAGAAGATAGAAGGTATTCCAAAGGGCTTGAATGCATTTGTCAATGGATACCTTGGGTATGGTGGACGATGGTTGCCTGGACTATGACATAGCAAAAGGAGCAGGATCAAGTGCGGGAGGCAGGGTCCACAGCATCGATGTCATCCTGGGATTCAGCAAAGACCAGGAGACGCAACTTCATCCAGGAGGAGATGATGACCTCTGTAAAGGCCGTGGGGAGGCCCAGGAGGACCATGAAAAGCAAGATCCCTCTGACCCATATGGACACCTTTCAGACCTGGGTGACAGTACACACTCCATCTACCATGGTGAGTTTAAAGCCTTGTTGTTTGATGGAAGTGGTTGGCAAAATTTGCTTGATTTGATAAGCTCTTGGTGTTGGGTTGTTTGGCTTGGCTGAGCATGACTCATAAACTGCTCTCAGGAAGAGATCTTCCAGGACGAAATGTGAGACAATTACATCTTAAAAAAAAGAAGCATTTTTAGTTTAAAATCAAAACACAAAGCATTTATGATTTGCTTATTTAGCTTACTTATGAGGCTTTAGTAACTTTACCCCCCCAGAACACATAGTCATTATTAATTCTGAAATTATCAGCATTGTGCTTAACTGATATACAGTTTATTACAATTAATACAGATACAATCAACAATGACCGGGCCCCACAAAAATTCATTTTTACAAATTACCTCAAAACAAACAAACCCTGCTATTAATAGTGTTTGCATAACATTAAATAAAATTCCTATGGGATTGATACATGGTAATTGATAATGGTAACCAGCCTGCATATACTGTATATTTTTGTGGTAAGGGCCCCATTAAATATTTAGCTGAAAATGTATCATGTTTCTTAATCTGTTTACCATTTAACAGCCAACCTTAATGTAATTAAGACTGGATTATGCTCATTTAGAAACCACCTAAACATAAATCATCTTTCAGTGAGCGCAGTGATACTATTTTTCTATGCTCACTACCTGTCAGGATGTAAATTTAGCCTTTTAAGAACAATACATTTTAAGGTATATTATAATGCCTGCCACCAGGATACTGCTTCTGCAGTTTAGCGTCATTATTCCAAGTCATTGATGTGATCACCACGTTAGCCCAATGAGCTTTGGTTGGCAACACAACATTGCTTCACTTCATTTCTTGGAATGGACAAATCTGGCCTTGAAGTGCGTAAAAGCCAAACAAAGTCCCTTGTTAGACTAGGACAGGCAGGGACTCACAGGTTTAACTTGCAGCATATGTTATGGTGGGATTACTGCGGGGGAACATTTCAGTGAAAGATGTGATGTCATTGGCACAGGCCTGAATGCTATTACCAACCCCTGGTGCGCACAGTTAGTGTAAATTATGCCGCTCCTCCATAAACAATACATATGGAAGACTAGCGATACAGAAGAACACCTCACACACATTAAAATGTCTATGATAAGGGAATAAAGGACTGCATGTTATATTCAAAAAGATTGTGGTAATTGTTCATCTTTAGTTTTATTTTATTATGCTTGTTCCATTGGTTTTTGAGTACCCTGAAAGTGTCATTATATGTTCACCTTAGTTAGTTCTGGTTGCTAACATAAGAAAAACAAATCATTAAAATATGTTAACCCTGAGTGTGTACATGTGTATGTATGTACATACAGTATAACCAATTTAGTGAAAAATATAATCATTTTTATTATTATTCATTATTAAACCTTTATTTTACCAGGAACATCTATTTTTCAAGAGTGTCCTGGGATCAATCCCTTACTCTGTGATTATTGATTACTTAAAAGTTTGTCCTGCTTTTATCAATTCAGTTTTCTAACTGACAGGTAGACATTTAATAGTTTTTGGTTAAAAAAAATGTCTTTATTTTTTAGAATCAGACCTTTTCTCCAGTGAAAAGAGTGAGGCAGAGATCTGTGAACTGCAGAAGGATTCTGATGACAATGAGAGATCTCTGGAGTCATCTAAAGATGAAGATCACCCTAAGAAGAAGCACAGACGGAACCGTACCACCTTTACAACGTATCAGCTCCATGAACTAGAAAGGGCCTTTGAGAAGTCCCACTATCCAGATGTCTACAGCCGAGAAGAGCTAGCGATGAAGGTCAATCTCCCAGAGGTCAGAGTTCAGGTATGGACTCTCTTCTTGATTAGCAGCAGTGTGGGGTGATGGGCTATGATTACAGAGATGATTGTGGATCACAGTCTTGGGAAGACACAAACATGTACATTTGAGTTTGGCTACACAGGTTAGTTATAAACATCACAGTTTAAAAATTCTGCATTTGCCTCTTTCTAGGTTTGGTTCCAGAACCGCAGAGCGAAGTGGAGGCGCCAGGAGAAAATGGACACCAGCTCCATGAAACTCCAGGACTCCCCCATGCTGTCCTTCACTCGTCCTCCAATCCCCTCCAGTGTGGGACCAATGACCAATACTATTGCCCTTGATCCCTGGCTCACCTCCCCCATCCCCAGTGCCTCGCCCATGCACTCCATCCCAGGCTTCATGGGCTCACCACAAGGCCTACAGCCTGCCTATCCCAGCCACACATTCCTCAATACTCCCCCGGGCATGGTCCAGGGCATGCAGTCCATGCCGCCGCCACCCTACCAGTATCCACCCAGCTTCAATGACAAGTACCCTATTGAGGACGAGAGGAGCTCCAGCATTGCTGCACTGAGGATGAAGGCCAAAGAGCACATTCAGTCCATGGATAAAACCTGGCAACACATGTGATCCAATAGAGATCTTCTGAAAGGATTCTATGCTGCTCCAGTAAATGTTTACAGATTTTTTGGTGTTTGTTTGTTTAATGAATATACTGTACTGTGTTTAAAATGACCTGGATATTTTTGAAGTAACAATGTTGAGCAAGCCCTAATATAGGCTTCCTGGGACTTAAAATAAATCACACTGTAACAGATTTTGACTTAATATTTAAATACATTTCCTGAAGGAAATGGTCCTACTGAAATGGGGGGGGGGGATTACACATACATAAAATGCTTCTTTATCACATTTTAATTGTTAATTAGATTTAGCTAGAGTGGCTACATAGTTTGTACATACTGTACTGTAGATGTTTTTGGAAAGAAAAGGAAAAATCTTTAATAATTGCTTAATTTCTGGAAATGTGTTGGATAAATTAACTTTACTGTATATTATGTAAATATTTGAAAATCTTTTGCTTTTGGCTTTTGTATTAGTTTATTTTTAAAATGTTGTAAATGTATTGTCTTAAGGAGTTTTTGTACAAATCTGTTTTCATCTGGGCCTTTATGGGATATGTTAGTATGATATAGATGTAATGCCACAAGACGAGCGATTTATCAAAAATATGAACTGGTGCTGACTAGGACGATTTCACTTTCAGCAGGTGCTTCAATGGGAATCTGCAGGTTGCTGTTAAAGTGATTATTTTGAGGGGCTTTGGGGTTTTCTCATGGACAAGCTTTCTAGACAGGTTGCTCAAAGTTACTTCACACCCTCAAAGACCACACATATGACATTACAGTTGTAGAATAACGTAATGATTCGATATTTTGTTTTCAAAAGTCCTTCAAACTACATGATTCATATATAATTTAATCATATAATGAATAGCCCTGATGGGGGAGATTTGAAGAATTCACAGGACAATCTGCCCAAGCAGCTAATTTGATCAGACAAGCATGCCTCTTAACACCTAGTTACTGGTTTTAAAGCAATTAACCCATAGGTTCTCAACGTTAAACAGAAAGCCCTCAAATGCCCCCAAACCTTAATAATGACCCAGTTAACCAGGCCCCTACTCTAAACATTTTAAGGCTACCAATTTAGATGTTTGTTGAAGTTGTTATCCAATATCCATGAAGGTTTTTATAGGATCCATGTTGGTAAAAGGTGCTCCTTTCTGCAGTGTTGAAAAAATTATGAGTATGTATATATTATGTGGGAGAGTTATGGCTGCTGGCAAACCTGCCTACCTCTATAGAACAGACAATATATTTTGTGGGAAATACGTTATATTGACATTGAGATATATGGTCCTATCCCCACTCCAGATTTGTGTGTGTATGTGTGTTTTCAGATAATGTAATCAACAAATATCCACCCATTAAAATGTGTTTATAAGAAATAATGACTAAAAAATAAAATGTACTGTAATTTCAATCAATCAAATAAATTTGATAATTAAAATCATCCACACACAGTGTCAGGTGATGATGGGATAAAGCACACTACTCTATATGGCAAAAGAAGTGCATGTATATCCCAAATGAAATAAACAATAAAATACATTTTAAGTATCATAATGGCATGCATATACAAGCAGGGTTCCGGACGTTATCAGTACATACTGGCCTTTATTTTCTACCTGTTGGTTATAGTGGACCAAAAAAAGCCAAAGAAACAACAAATTAACTTGTATGACTGGAGAACAGAGTAGTGTACTGTACATACCAACAGGCTCTGTTAATTTTCATTTATACCCACCTATTTGAGCATAAATAAAGCTACATTAGAAGACTGTAAATGGGATGTGTTTTTCTTTTCACACATGGGGTAGTGAGCCACGACATGACTTAACGCTGTTAATAAGCACTGACAATAGGCCAATGTCAAAATGTGACAGAGCGCATTGGCCTAGCAGAGACCTGTTGTGTTCCTGAAGGCCTGCGGAGCCTTGCCAGGCCGTTAGGCAGATGAGGCTCCACTCCATCAGGCCTCACCAGGGGTGTTGGGAGGCCCCGGCTGACAGCCTGTACGGCCACTGCTACAGGGGCTTTAATTACCCTCTGGTAGCCATGTGTGGCCCGGTGGCACTCTTTATTCGTAGAGGTTATTTACACTTCTCAATGGGATTTACTTTCCCTCAATTTACTTTTAAGCTCCTTTCATCTACTGGTTCACCCCAAGGATGTGTACTCTCCCCCTTCTTTATATTCTCTAAACAAAAACCTATTAGAGCAAGATTGTAGATGTTATTTTAATGAAGGTTCAGCAACATCTTGAGAAAAATGAACTCTTTTAATTGTGTGCACCAAAATGATGGCTCTGTCTTATATAATTTTTATTAAGTCGGTGCTGTTTGTTGTATTGAGGCTTGGTTGGGAACTTAAAAATTGCCCATAAATATAGGCTGGGTCAGCTTGTCAGAGTGGCCTGCAAGGTTGTTGGGGTAAGCTCAACCCTCTGACCTTTTCGATCAGCAGGTTGTAAGGAAGCTCCATGCCATATTGGCCTGGACCACCCCTGTATAGAAGAGTTACTACTCACAGAATCATGATATTTAAGTTCATTTTTATTTGTACTGCAATTACTAGGCTGAATTCACACAAATGATTGCAATGAGAAAAATGTGCCCACCATATCTACTCAATAAGTGATTTTTCACTGTGTTGTAATATTCTTTTCTCACACATTATTATTTGAATGTGTTCTGTCTGGTATTTTGTTTTTATCTTTTTTTATTTATGATGGATTAAATGTGTGCAATAACTGAATTGAAATTGAAATTATTATACATAAACCTGAAGATCAGTATAGTGTAGCAATTATGAGTTATCATAATTGCTGTACATTTATTTAGGGTGTAGGGGTAATTTTAGTTATGACGAGAATACAAATCCTCATGCTATTACCACTGACATAAAAGTTGGATTAGGCCAATCTTTTGTATGTTTTGAGTGTTTGATCCAGATAAAGCAGCTGCAGATCAGGACGGCAATCACTTTTGGGCAGGACACCGGCACCCAGAAATTGAAAGATAAACACAAGGAGCAAGTAATTAATTGCTCACATCATTAGTGTCTGTTATTTTGCTTGGCCAAGCTTGACCCTAGCTGGGGCACAGGCTCCAGTTAACAGGCTAGCTAGAGGGCGTGGTCTATGGTGAGAATAATAAGGTAAAGGAGCGGAATTAATTGGGTTTGATTAAGAACGCGTTTCAAAGGGACACTATTATCCCTCTTGACATAATCAGTCGGTGCCAAGGTGATTTGAAGACTGGCGCCAGATGCTTGTCTTCTTCCCCGTTTTAGCTGAGAGAGAAAAAAGACTTGTCAGTCAGGTTCCTGAAAAGCCGGACCATCCATTGACAAAGATTCGCACAACTAGCTTCAAGCACGCGTGCACACCAGACACGAATATGCATGTAATGGCAAACCAAAACAAACACATACATTGCATCCAGTGCACACACAAAACATGAC
The DNA here is from genome assembly GCA_027564795.1 of Aphredoderus sayanus. NCBI lineage: Eukaryota > Metazoa > Chordata > Actinopteri > Percopsiformes > Aphredoderidae > Aphredoderus > Aphredoderus sayanus. The sequence goes on from JAODUG010000009.1 coordinate 3,670,182, forward strand.
AAATGCAATTTAACCAGTCTGTTTCTTATGGAATGCCTACTGTTGAATTATTCAAATAATATAATAAGCATATATATTATATTATATTATATTATTATATTAGTATTTAATGTCTAATGTCTGTATGCGTATTATATTAATACATCAAAATAATATAATATTTGAAATGTTTTTCAAATATGTTATAAAAAAGATAATTTTATAAGTTTGCAATCATCACATAGCACTCCCAAATCATGGGATCTCGACCCCGTCATTGAGAACCGCTACTATGAAAGTAAATACAGAATGTAATATTTGGCACCCCCTGCTGGACTTTCGATTATGCGCCTCTAGAGGACCAAACGCACATTCTTCATTTTATTACATTAAGACATCATTAGAAATTATTTATGTATAACTTGTGATACTTAACAATTTAATGAAACGACATAATAACCTCAGACAAATGACTTACATCAAAGGGCAACGCCGGCAGCTAAGACATAATGTTTCGTGGTCTGCTTCAATTGGTTAGGCTTACAAGCTGCTCGTCCAATGAGAATCAGACATCTGTTCGCTCTGGCCACTCCAAAATTCCCATTTGCGCTTCCTTGATCACAAGCTAGCAGCAAGGATCTTGTCAACACTTGGGCAAAGTGCAGAAGTGGAGAAATGAAAGTCTTAGGATTGTTAGTAATTATTCTTACAGCCTATTGCGTCTGTGCAACCGTCTACTTTAAGGAGCAATTTCTTGACGGGGGTAAGTGGTACTTTATACTGTAGGAATGCCTTTTTGCAGGACTGGATCACATGCTAGCTTTATCATTGTTACGTTTCCTTAACTGTATATCTAGCTGAATCAGTCTGAAAGAAAGTTGGATTTCTAGGCATTGGTAGCTTGCTTTGTATTTGTGTAAACTTTAATTCCTTAACCCAAAATAGACAGTACATGTATTTGCAACTTACTGTATCTCAATGGTAGTAAAGTGGCCTAAAAATAGGCCTACACTTAACGTCATTTGTACTATGTATTTGCAAGTTTACAAACCACATTTCCTCAACGTTAATTCATTGTCAGTGGCATGCCGGAAGTAGTCTGCATCTAAAATGGTTGCATTCCTTTCTCTAAAGATGAATGGAAAACTCGCTGGGTGGACTCCAAACACAAGTCTGACTATGGACTATGGAAACTAACTGCTGGCAATTTCTATGGTGATGCTGAGAAAGACAAAGGTAAGTTTGATGTGACTTAATAGTAGTACTAGATCTTCCAGATCTAGATGGATATGCCTTTTTCGCAGCAAGAGCAGACAGACATGAAAGATTTTGTTGTTGAGATCCTGAGTTTGCCTCAGAGGCCTTTCAGTCATGTTATTCAAGAATAGTAAGCATCTCCAGCTGTACAAATAGACTCTATTTGGTGGCCATTAACAGCCCCTGGCAATTTAATTGCATCCAAGAAGTGTCTCTCAACATGTAATCTGTCATGATCTTTCATGCATTATATACACAGGTTTACAGACAAGCCAGGATGCACGTTTCTATGCCAGCTCTGCTCGTTTTGAGCCCTTTAGCAATGAGGGCAAGACCCTGGTCATACAGTTCACAGTCAAGCATGAGCAAAAGATTGACTGTGGTGGCGGATACGTGAAGGTTTTTCCTTCTGACCTTGACCAGACTGAAATGCATGGAGACTCGCAGTACTACATCATGTTTGGTAAGCCACTATAATTAATAATTTCCTAATGTGATTTAATTAAATACAACTAGAAAATAGCTTTACAACATAAGCATAATATAACATGCAACAAAGTTTGTTTAGTGAGCGCTTCTGTAAACAAGTTTAATGTGGGGATGCTCTTAACATTTTCCTAAATATTGTGACAATGTTTGACTGTCAATGAATGTTTTAGTTGAGTGTGAAGATAAAAAAAAAAAATACATTTAATAAAATGAATTGTGTCACATTTCCTGAAAAAATATAAAATATATTGAGAAATCATCCTGACTTTTGGCAATCAGTCTATTGTGCCCAAGCAGCTCACAATTAGCTTGGAAAATTGCTACAGTAATGTTAAAAATGTTACACAGGCCCTGATATCTGTGGCTACAGCACCAAGAAGGTTCATGTGATTTTCAACTACAAGGGCAAGAATCATCTCATCAAGAAGGAAATTAAGTGCAAGGTTATTATTGTTGTTTTTGTTATTGCATCTTATGTTTTTCTGATCATTTCAATAAATACGCCCCTGTATAAAAGCTCTGTTTTAAATATTTTCCTCTCGGCTATCCTAGGATGATGAACTCACCCATCTGTACACGCTGATCCTAAAACCCGATCAGACCTATGAGGTTAAGATTGACAATGAGAAGGTGGAGTCAGGCAGTCTGGAAGAAGACTGGGATTTCCTGCCTGCCAAGAAAATCAAGGACCCAGAAGCTAAGAAGCCAGAGGACTGGGATGACCGTGCCAAGATTGATGATGCTGACGACACCAAGCCTGAGGTTGGTCAGCCGTGTGAATCGATTATCTTGAAGTTAATCCACTTGCTTCAGTTAAACATTTTACTTCTGCAATGCAGAAGTAAAATACAATAGATAGATTCTTACTATAGAATGTATGTGTTTTTTATAAGAGTTATTTAGCATGCATAATCATACATGGGTTTGGTAAATACATGTTTCAGCAATACTGTACCTTACTTTGCAAACAAATTGCATCTCTTCTCACATGTTTTTAGTCCTTACTGTGTAACTTGTATTTGAAATAGTGTAAACAGAGTGAACTTAAACTGTTGCGTCTTTCATCATCCCTTAATGTGCACTCACATACTACAAATTTACCATAAGCTTCTCTTGAACCTCTCTGTAGGACTGGGACAAACCTGAGAACATTCCAGACCCTGATGCTAAGAAGCCTGAAGACTGGGATGAGGATATGGATGGTGAATGGGAGCCAGCCATGATTCCCAACCCAGAGTTCAAGGTAGACTACAGGATAACCTACACGTTAAACCTAGATAACATTCAACCACTTGTGATAAATAGAAATATAAGATGAAATAACCCCCCCCATCCCCTTCACCAGGGAGAATGGAAGCCCAAGCAGATAGACAACCCCAACTACAAAGGACCATGGGTGCACCCTGAGATTGACAACCCTGAATACAGTGCTGATTCTGAGATTTACAAGTTTGACAAAATTGGTGTCTTGGGCCTGGACCTGTGGCAGGTGAGCAGGCTTTTCTTCTCAAATGTTCCCCTTCGCAGAGGTGAGGTGATTTATTGAGACTGACCTGTCCGCTCATTTCTATTAGGTGAAATCCGGCACCATCTTTGACAACTTCCTGATCTCTGACGACGTGAAGGAGGCTGAGGACTTTGGAAAGGAGACATGGGGTGTCACAAAGGTATGCAATGGCCATGGTTTCTCACTCATTCTGTCGGTATTTAACAGGCAAAGTATAGTGAAAACATGATCTATGGGGTTTGAAAACAAATAAGACATAAGTCGTTTTTCTGGATGTTTCCCAAACCCCCCCTCCAAACACATACACAAACAGGAACCAGAGAAGAAAATGAAACAGGAGCAGGATGACCAGAAACAAAAAGAGGAGGAGGAGAAGAACAAGGAACAAACCCCTGAAGCGGCTGAGGGAGAGGAGGAGGAGGATGACGACGATGAGGAAGAGGAAGATGATGAAGAGGAGGAAGAGCCAGCTGAGGGTGGCCTTTCAGAAACTGAGGAGGAGGACGTCAAGACTAAAGATGAGCTATAAGAAGGCCAGGGCAGGTTTGCCTGTCCCTGTTAAGAGACACTCTGTCCTATATTTTCCAGGGAGTATTGTGGCTGCTATGCATCCATTCCCTGAGAGATGGACTTAACCCAACATGGGTGACACACTTACTATAGGGCGGCGGGTAAATGGATGTTAATGAACTTAGAGTAATTCATTTAAATCTGTTTTGATATGCTGAGTCTCATCTCATTTAAAAACATGTTTTCTTTTTTATGTTTTACACATTTGTAGAATCCATCTCTTGTCTTCTCTCAGTAAATGTGCAAGGAGGCAATGAAAAATAAGGAACCACCTCATGCATTGTTTTTATTTCTGAGCTGTATGCAATTATCCCCCCTCAGTACATTTTCCAGAAGTTGCTAGGCTTTACCATGACACCTTGTTAAAAAGTAGTTATACAGTAAACCACTGAATGTAACAAGCTGATGGTAGGATAGGACGTTTATCTTAAGCAATCTTGAATATATTGGGGGAAGTTGGGTGATCATTTAAAGTTTTTTGATTGGTTATTGATTGGATATGGTTATTGTAATGTGAACCTCTGAAGGCTTGTCATATTTCCTGAGTGTTGCCAGCCTTGAATGTTTTTCTGCTAGTGTCACTGTTTTGGAGTAAACTAAGCACTGTCAACCTATAGATTTTTATTTTTTTTGTTTTATTTTTTAACTTCACATTATTTGGGACTCAACAAGCAGTTTCTTCCATGGTGGTAGTTTGTGGTTGACCTGCATTCCATCCATAAAATATGGATTGATGTAAACCCTTTTTCTGTTCATAAGTTAGACCTACACACTTTTCTCTGACGGATTGTTACCAAATCTTTTATTAAAAGGGTTTATAAAGTTTGATTGTTTTCCTTTTTTGTTGTTGGTATAGTCAATATATTGAATTTATATATTTTGTTGCCTATATTCGTTTTGTCTATGTTAAAATTTAAGATACGGTTAAAAAGATACTACTAAATGGGGACATGCAAAATTGTTATAAATTTAATTTCAATGAATCCGTTCAATTTCATTTGAATTGATTGTTCGAATGGATTAAACCCTCCTGCTGTCCTAAGGCATTTCAGCAGACTACCAACAGAGGGAGCCAACTGCGGATTTTCTTATGTCCGTGTTGTGGTTGGCGCCCGCTTCTGGCGAGTGCACCGGGTCATTTTGACCAATTGGACAGCGGGCGGGTTAAGTAACTTTGAGTTTAATCTAAGACCACTAGGGGGCAACAACGTATTTCTAATAAGTAAGCAGTAGATGAGACAGACTGAGACTGGGCAGGGTTTATGGTATTAAATGTTCCACACAATTTAAAATTACAATATATTGTTAATCCTCAAACATTATCCTATATAACACCAGTATTATCTCAGGAATTAACGACCAATATAGCGCCACCTTGATTGTTTTCACAGAGGCGCACGCTCCAGTCAAGGATGTGCGCACTCCCGTGAAATGACAGGAAATATGGCGGCGCTCATGACTTTAAGTCAGGTATAAACTTCTAATAACTTAACAGAAGCCTCTACTGTAATTAATACAGTAAATAACTACAATGGAAGTAATAATTTCTAATTCATATTCGTTTTCTTTACGGTGTGGCGATCGGCATGGATGTTAATTACGAAGTTTAAATATGTGTTAACTATTTACAGTAACTTGGTTAGCTAGCGTTAAGTACGTTTCGTTATGCTATGGCAACTACTTCTACAGGAAGTCACTGAGGGTAATTCATTACTGTCTTGATAGTAGTAAAATCAAATCTAAGCTTTATGGTAAAAGCGTAATGTTTGTTGAGTTTTAATCAGATGACAAAAGCTGACCTACTAGTGATGCTGTGCCTGCTACTTAGGCTAGCTCTCTAGCCTAATAGTAGTTGTGGTACTTTACGTTTAGAGGCAAAGTAGTCATTAACTTAATTACTTTTTCCAAATTATCTTTATTTCTTGCAGTTATCGAGCGGGAACCCAGCCTATGAGAGCTATTATAGACAGGTAAAGTCCACGTTTGACGGAAGTTTAATTGAAGTTGTTAAAGAACTTTAGTAGATAAACCATTCTCCATTTTCGTAGTTGACACTTGCTCACTGTACTGTAGGTGGATCCAGGTAACACCGGGAAAGTATCAGCTGGAGATGCAGCACAGTTTCTAAAGAAATCAGGGCTTTCAGACAGTACACTGGGGAAGGTAAGATGCAAATAGCACACGTCATCCATCCAGCATCTAGTCCTCTACATTTTACAGAATCTTAATTTGTACACAGATCTGGGATTTGGCAGATTCAGAGCGAAAGGGCTACTTGGATAAGAGGGTAATGCTTACAGTAGTTTGCTGTAAATGTGTTCTCAATTATAATGCTCATGTCAGCATAAAACATTTTATTGTTATGCATGCTTCTCGTTTTTGTAGGGTTTTTTCACAGCTCTAAGATTGGTGGCCTCAGCACAGGGTGGGAATGATATCAGCCTGAACAACCTCAACCAAACGTTGGCTCCACCCAAATTTGTGAGTGTTGAAACAACTATGCTTTATGTAATATCCAGTAATAAGGACAACTGCCTCCGCCCCCCATCCACAAATAAATAAGAAAATAATCAGTTACAACCCTAGTTTCTCAAACTTCTTAAAACGAATAAATAAATATGATCATGCTTAAGCTATTCAATGTTTCTCAGTTTTACTTCTGATATCTTCTGTTTTGCAGAATGACACAAACAGCCCCATATTGGGAATAACCACAACATCAAGTGACCCTCAGTGGGCAATAAGGGTGTGTATTGACAACATTTGAAACAAAAACTACTCGAGATAGAGCAGTTTGTTATAACGTGGTTCTCCTTTCTCTGTTTTCTTCTAGCCTGACGAAAAAGGGAAGTTTGAAGGTATCTTTGAAAGTCTGTGTCCTGTTAATGGACTTCTTTCTGGAGATAAAGTCAAACCTGTGCTAATAAACTCCAAGCTACCTCTGGATGTTTTGGGAAAGGTAATATTATTGTACAGTACATGCAGTACATTTACAGCATTTGGCAGACACTTTTATCGAAAGCGACTTACGTTTATTAAATACAACTTTTACAGTGTCATTTATGTGTGAGCATATGCTTGGTTTTTATTAAGATTTGGGACCTAAGTGACGTTGACAAAGATGGAAACTTGGACAAGGAGGAGTTCTCTGTGGTAAGATTGTGTCTCAAATGTATTATTTCACAGTTCTGTTGCCTTCTATTTTGTCAAAACAACGTGGTGCTCTTTACCCTAAATATGCTTTCCCTATGTTCCAGGCCTTGCATCTGGTTTACAGGGCCATGGAGAATGAGCCTGTCCCCAGTGCCTTGCCTGCCTCCCTCATTCCCCCTTCCAAGAGGAAGAAGCCTGCGGGGGCATTGCCAGGTGCAGTTGCTGTCCTACCTGTACTGTCTGGGCTCATGGGCACTTCGGCCCCCCTTAAAGAGACCCTGCGCACCACTCCCTCCCTGGCAGGCCCAGCTCCCCTGAGTGCTGGCACCGGTAGCCTTTCTCCCAAACACTCCTTCAAGTCCAGTGCACAGGTGCAGTACTACCCACAATTAGTGCGATATTAGCACTGTATTGCAGGTTAAGCCATGATGTCTACCGCTGGGCAGTTGTACGTTTCTGTTTCCACCGGCACTCGCTGATTGTGAACACACTGAACCATTGGGTGAGAATGAGAATGCAATCATGTGGTAGGAAGTTTTATTGAAATGTTTCTAATTTGTTGAAATTAGCACTGCCTTTATGACATATGCTTATGAATTGAGACTGATTCTTGCGGAAAACGTTTGAAACTATCTGTTCACAAAGGGGTGGGTGGCTGTAAGGGCGAAGTTTAACAATATGGGAGCCAATGAACATGAAGACAGAAAAACAGCCTTTCTTTCTACCGTTCCCATAATTGTAAATGATCGCTGGACTTGTTCTGCCACTATGTTGTGTGTGTGTATTGTAGTAGATTTCAAGGATCAGCAGGGTAAGAGAAACAGGTTCTCTTTAGAAAACACCACTGATCCTAGATCATTTTAGGACTTGCAAAACATGATTTTGTTATTTATGATGCTTTTCTTGTACTGCTTTTCTTTTTTTTGTCTCCATACATTTGTCTGTCCATTATTTAACTTCTTCAAAAACAGGAACTGGCTATTAACCAGATACCAGAGTTAAGCCTTAGGTTGGGTTTACACCCCACACTATTTGTATCCATTGTCAGAAAGGAAGCAGCATTTCACAGCCATTTGGTTGCTGTTTGGCATGCAGTGTTAAGTTGGTCGTAAAACTAAATATTAGTCTTCTCCTTTTCCATTATATTGACTTAAAGCCCTATACATTTTTATCTCAAAGAACCACAGCTTTGCAGTCAGAAATGTTTTTCCTATGTTGCTGCAAATGTTTCATAAGTACTGTTTAATTCAGCCAGTTATTAATCCTCAAAAATCATGATAGTGTCCCTTATTTATCTCAGCCTGCTGTGAGCTGGGTGGTCCCGGTGGCTGATAGGGGGAGGTACGATGACATCTTCATGAAAACTGACACTGACATGGATGGTCTAGTCAATGGTATGGAAGTTATCGAGATCTTCATGCAATCCTCCCTCCCTCAAACAACATTAGCACAGATATGGTAAGATCACACGTTGGTTGGTGAATGACTGGCACTGATTGGTGATTTGTGTTAGTATAGGTTTGTGGAGGTACCGTAGCCTTCCATTGCATTTATTATTTTATCTATTATTTTATGTCGGGGACAACACAACAAACATAACAGGTGCAGGTATACACAGGTCACAAAATCCTCAAACACGTGTTACATATAGAGTAGGGTTTATAAAGACTTCTCATTTTCCACCCCTGTCCCTGGTTAGACCTTTCAGATTAACTTACTGAGAGTCATCATTTGACATTGCAAGAATAAAATAGCTATACAATAAATATTTACATGACATGATCACATTTTTGTTGTCAGATTTGTTGCTCTGTCTGTATCGTTGATGTATAGGTGCATGCACTTTAATCAAACATTGCAGGCTTGAGTTTGTTATTGTTTTCAGATCAGTTTGAGCATGTTTAGGAGGACATGCTTAGCTTAGTATCTGTAGTGTTTCACCTGGCCTCTCTTCCTGTGCCCAGGGGCCTGGCTGACACCAAACAGACAGGCAAGCTGAACCGGGAGCAGTTCTCTCTGGCCATGTACCTCATCCAGCAGAAGGTCACTAAGGGCCTGGACCCTCCCCAGAGCCTTACCCCGGACATGATCCCTCCTTCAGAGAGGACAGTAGCAGCAGTAGCAGCACCAGGCCCTGTGAGTTGGTGGTTTACCCTCAACTCTGACAGTAGTTTCACAATTCAGAAACATAAAAACAATGCTTGCAGTTATTTTTTTCCCCAACCATCATATGAAACAGAGACCAAAGGAATTATTTAAAATGAGACCCCATGTCATCTAACTCATGAATAGATGTATATAATAATATATATACAGTTAATAAGATTTATATTAAATGGCTGTTAAAATAGACGGATGTTAGTGCACAAATTGTAATAGTTTATCACGTTCGTAATGTTTACAACCTAATGATAAAGCATTCAGAAAATCCAAAACATTTGGCATTTGTCATTGCCCACACACACAAGGTGACCTGGAAGTTCAACTTATAACATTTACTATTTCTTTGTTCTTAGTGTCTGCTATGTAACTGCTTTATGTATTTGAAATGTAATCTCTCCTGCTTTGTGGCTCCTCAAATTACCCTTTATGATGCTTTCATATTTCTTTGCTTGTCTGGAACACTTTTTTTTCCTACCTCAGAGCTATGCTGGGTTTATGTCTGCAGGACCTGAACTTGCTGCTCTTGCTCTTATGCGCAGAGTGAGTACTGTAGTTCATCAGTCTGTCACAGTGTGGTGCTATTGCCCTATGAATTGCTTGATGATGTTTAACTGTGTGTGGAGACATGTCAAGTTATGTCTTCACAGAATGTACGTTTTAAAGAATTGTGTGTGTGCAACATTTTGTTACTTTTTGTGAAGCAAATCTCTTCTCCCTCAACTTGCAAACACACCTTGCTCAATTTAAGTTGAAGCACAGCTCTCTGCCTATACCTCGCCAGTCACGTCCTCACTTTAAATTAAAGAAGTTAAAAGGATCACAGAATGGCATTTTTCTTAGTTTTGGGTTATGCCATGCTTGTTATCTCAGTTCAAATAAGTTGAGCTTTTGGCATACAATCCATTCCTACTGTATATGTTGAGGTCTTCATTGGCTTGTTATATTTTGTAACAGCTGAACGTTAAAAGTAAAATGCCGGCGCACATTATGCAAGTCAGCCCTGGCCAAGCTTTTTATTATAAATGAATAAGAATGCCAAAGTTGTAAAACTAATACCAACATGTATAGCTTTACTCTTATTAAAGTAAACTGGTTATATAGATAACTAAATATTTCTATTTATGTAAACTACGTAATATTTGCTGGGATGTTTTGAATACGAAAACACACAACCGACAAAATATCAGGTAAACTGTGTGATAGGTCTGACTGTTGCTGACTGTGCATAGGAAGAATACCAGTATTTTTCCTTTTCAGCCCTCTGGGGTTGTGGAGGCTAAAGTCAACACAACACGAAATGCATGAGCAATGTAGAACACAGACGGTTGTATATCAATTTCCTGTCAAACCATACACCCCAGTTCAATCACACATTGACTACAGTAGTTATTTAGTTTTACCAGATTCTTTTGTAGTGGAAATTCCTTTCTGTATTGTCTGCTGACCTCCATTTCCATCCATATGTGCATTGGCTGATTGTGTTGCACACTCCCTTGCTGTGCAAGGTGTTTGGATTTCCTTCCTGTGTCATTTGTGTTGCAAGATGCAGCAGTGGGGAGCTCCTATCTCCCCCTGCGCACCCCACATCTCCCTCACTCCTCACATGCTGAGCTTACCCATTTATTTTACTGCTTTCTGTAACACAATATACTGCATGCAAGTAAAGAAGATATTCATAGTTGGCGGTTGGGAAGGGCTGAGAAACCATTGCTCTACCCCGCCATCACAACGGTCTCTCTCTGTCTGTCTGGCCTCAGGACAGCACCAGTTCCACTGGGTCAGCAGAGCTGACGGGCATCAAAGAGCTGGATGACCTCAGCCAGGAAATAGCACAGCTGCAGAGGTGAGCCCCCATGTCCTGGCTAGCAGGAGGACGGCTTTGTTTCTCTTCCTGCAGTGTCGAAGTCGACGCACGGTGAGCCAGGGGTGGCGCTCAGACTCGCGCTCCGGAGTTGTTGTACATTTGAAGTATTTCTCGTTCGGTTGCTTTTCCCAGAGAGGCAGCAGACACACAATGACAAGCTTGTAGACTTGCAGGCTTACAGCACTACGTAAGTGGGAGGAAAAAACCGTCATGAAAAGTCCATGCTTAAATCAGTGTTGGCCATATGAACGCTCCAAATATTGTTCCATAGCAGACCAGAAGCTTTCAGGGCCCTAACCCACATAAGTCCTAAACAAAGCATGGAAATGTTTCTTTTTACCCACTTCCCCCTTCCCACCACCACGCTAAATGTAAATGTAACCTTTCTGGCCCCTGTGTGAGATTTGGGTAGTGTCATCATTTTTAGTTGCACCTAAATAGTGTAATGCACCTAAAATGGATTTATGTTTCCTTAAGATTTATTTTTCCATGTATGTGGGGGTGGAGGTAATGTTGGTTCTGTTTGTTCCTGGGCCCATTCCAGGAAAAAACTTCCCGTGTCTGTATTGCATCTAAAAATCTTCCATTATTTTGGTATTGAAATAATATCAACTGTGGTGTTATTTCAACTTTGTTTTTTGGTGGAGGTAAACTAAATCAAGTTACTATTAAAAATGTAATTGAGTATAAATGTAGCTAAATATTTTATTCAACTGTGTGTCTATGCTTCTCTTGAATAACAATATTTTATTATTCTTACATACTCATTATGTACACCACATCAAGATGAGACCTTTGAATATAGTTGGTGGTGGAGGTTTGTGATAAAATGACTGGAGGTTTTGTCAAATGCCGTGCATCTCAATTTCATCCCTGTGTTCTGGTCCCATGACCCGACAAGCCCACCACTTAATGGACTGTCCGAAACCTACAGGTCAACGAGAGCAGCTCCACTGAACAGAAACACTTCCGCTGAACAGAACAATTTGCTGGTGCTTTTGATGTTTTTGTTCCAGAATTGCACTATACACATTGCAGTATGTGTACTGTGTGTGTGAGGGGGGGGCATTGATTGTCCAAAATAGCGCTTAATGTGTTTGCATTATAACAGTGATCCTTGTTATTAGCTTAAACACAAGTGAGTCTTACTGAAACAATATGTGGATCCTTGCGTCTTGACTACGCGGCATGACATAGTTTCTGTTCCTTCCTTGCTGTTGTATGTGTGATAGAGAGAAGTATACCTTGGAACAGGAAATCAGGGAGAAGGAGGATTCCATAAGACAACAAAATAGTGAGGTTCAGGTAAGACTGCAATGTAATACTTCTCATCCTTTAAGCCTGGTCACTTTACAAATAGAGTGTACTGTAAACAACCCTTTGTGACTAATCTGTAATGTTTTATTTGATAAAATACATTGTAAACTAATTATGTGGGAAAATTCACCCTGATTGGGGCGACATCTTCTATTTATTTGCCATTGTAGGCTACTGTATTGCAGAACAGAGTTTTGGCAGGTTCACACCTTTTAGTGCATATTGCAATAACCCTGCTAAGCTATATCTAACTTGCCAAAATCTCACTGGTGACAAATAAGTCCCACCCCTATTAAATGGCATTTGACACCCTCATAGTGTAAATCAAGGCCAACATCTAATGACGTCGGCGTTTAGAACGTAGTTCTTTTAACCGGGGCAACACCCACTGACGACACCTGACGAGCGTCAACGCCGAAGTTTAGAACACGGTTCTATTTCTGTGAGTGTAAAAATACTGGTCAAATAACGGTTTTGAGATCCTCCCTTATTTGGCTGTACGTGTCAAACGTCAGCAGAAACATCATAGAAGTCCATGACATGCCGCAGAACGTCACTACTACTAGGCTGTGGCCTTTATAAAGGTGGAGTCAGCTATCCTGGAGAAAGTTTGATATTTGATCTCTATCAAAACAAAAACACCGTCTCTTCCTTCAGTGCCATAGGATTCATCCTCAGAAGCTACATCCCCCACATTGGACGCTCATTGCCAAGGCTGGGATAGTGTTGTGTGGTGCGGTCTGCACCACTTTGTTTGTGTTTCTACTTACGGAGCCAGAGTTGTGTAGTAACACAGATATTTTTTCAGTGCACACAGAATGCACTGCTAGCTGACTGTGAGTGTGATTAGCTTACAATCGCTGACTCTACTACTTTTTTACTTTTGAGTGGCATGTCTGGAGCAGGTAGTAGTGATGCCCGGGTGGAAGGGGATGTGCCTTGCTCAGTTACACTGCCACCCATGTGTGAGACCTAAGCAGGGGCACGCCTGCCTTGGCCTTCCCTCAGGACATGCAGTGTGAGCTGGACAGGGAGAGCAGCAGCCTGAAGGACCTGGAGGCCCAGAAGCAGGATGCCCAGGAGCGCTTGGAGGAGATGGACCAGCAGCGCTCCAAGCTAGAGGGCATGCTCACTGACCTCAAGCAGAAGTGCCAGGAAGAGTCCAACATGGTGAGAGGCCTGCTGCAGTCCCTGCTACCTGGTGCCAGTGGCGAAAGGGAGAGATTTGACGTTTTGTGTAGTAGCCCACTACGAACAGGGTACATGCGTGTGCTGTGTAAAGTGACGGCTTTTAGATTTTCACCATTTTTATTTCAGTTATTTATTTACCTTTCAACCTAGGGATGGGCTTTATATTTCTGTTAATCTGGTTATGTTCTATGGTATTACTTGCTACATACTGTACATACTATATCTTAGAGATATATTCACACATTCATTAATAATTCCAATTGTCCAGCTAGAAATATCATTGGTCATCAACTGCCAGAAATGTATTACTGTATATTTTTCTGCCCTTGTTTCCCCCACCACCATCTTTTCTTTCTCTGTCCCTGCCCCTCCCTCCCCCCACAGATCTCATCCTTGCAGAGCCAGATCCACACCCAGGAGTCAGACCACCGGAGCCGGGAGGACGAGCTGAGCCGCTCCAAGGCAGACCTGCACCGCCTTCAGGAGGAGGAGTCCCAGCTGGAACAGAACCTGCTGGCCGGTCGCGTCCAGCTAGACAGCATCATCAAGTCACTCAGAGCCACGCAGGATGAGATCAACCAGGTCAGAATGAGTAAAGTAGCTCTCCAACACCCGGGAGATAAATATTAATAGTTTCCATTTGCCATTTACTTCTTCTCCCTGACTGTTTATATATA
>JAODUG010000009.1:3686818-3704268 GCA_027564795.1 Aphredoderus sayanus
ACTGTTTTTGTTTTTACATGCTGTAATTGGCTATCAAATGTAATGAAGTGATGTGAGAACGATTTAAAAAAAAAAAAAAAAAAAGAAGAGAGAATTTCAAACCCTTTGAGGTCCCCTCAGACAACACAACTGAATTTTACAATAGGGGCAAGTTATTTTTACATGTTACAGAATATGAAATGAACAAAGTCACCATGGTTAAATTGACAAATGCATAGCCTTGTATTCAAGGGAGGCATTAGCTAACAGGCTTTATTTAAACAAAACAAAAAAAACTGCATACTTTGTTTTCAGTTTACTGTTACTGTATGTGAATAGGTAAAATGCTAATTATAATTGATCACTTGATTTATTAAAAATCAATAGAAGCATGTAGACACTTTAACCTACTATTTAGCCTATTTCTGTCACTTCTAAAACCTTATTGGAGACGCTATTGTCGTAAACCCTGCGGTGTTCTGTATCGTCGTCAGGCTCGTAGCAAGTTGTCTCAGATCCAGGAAAGCCAGCAGGAGGTGACCAAGGCCATTGAGCAGTACAGTGATGCTCTGAAGGGTACCAAAGGAGGCAGTATGAGCAGCCTGGTGGACATGGGAGAAGCCTTCACTGAGAAGGAAAACGGAGGGTTCAGAAGTGTGGTGAGTGGGAGGGAACAGCTAGAAATTGGCCTATTATTATTATTATTATTATTATTATTATTATGGAGTATTAATATCACAGTGTGGAAAGCTCAGTTCTATTCTTAATATTGAAATTTGGGAATACAATAGAGGGATGTGTGTATTTGTACAGACAATAATAATTGTCTTGCTCAAAAGTCCTTTCAGACTAAAGGTTACAGGAGGTCGAATGGGGTCATTGTTTGTGTGATCCAAACACCTCAAACTTACATTTGTCTGTCCATAACACTTTTTTCCAATTTTCCTTTGTCCAATGTCTGTTCATTTCCCCATCTTAATCTTTTGCTTTTATTGGCCAGTCTCATATGGCTTTTTCTTTGCCACTCTGCCTAGAAGGCAAGCATCCCAGAGTTGCCTCTTCACTGTGGACATTGAGACTGGCGTTTTGTGGGTACTATTTAATGAAGCTGCCAGTTGAAGACCTGTGAGCCATCTATTTCTCAAACTAGAGACACTAATGTGCAGCTGGGCCTTCCACTTCTTTCTATTCTGGTTAGAGCCCATTTGTGCTATTCTCTGAAGGGAGTAGTACATATCGTTGTGTGTATATATATATATATATATATATATATATATATATATATATATAATTAATTGCACAAGGGTTTTGTAATCAATAATTAACCTTTTAACACAATGTACCATTAGAACACAGGAGTGATGGTTGCTGGAAATCGGCCTCTGTACACTTATGTAGATATTCCATTAAAAATCAGCTGTTTCCAGCTAGAATAGTCATTTACACATTAACAATGTCTAGACTGTATTTAATTAATATGATTAATTTAATGTTATCTTCATTGAAGAAAACAGTGCTTTTATTTAAAAAATAAGGACATTTCCAAGTGACCACAAACGTTGGAACGGTAGTGTATCCACAAGTACTATTTATTGAATGAAGGTTAGGTTATAGTATAGCAGATACGCAGTCACAGCTGTCCTTTCCCACTTACAGTAGGATTATGAGGCAGATTAGTCTAGGCTACTGCAAGCACTTTGGCTAACATAACCTAATTAGTGATTATTCAGTTAAACAAATGCATATCTTGGCTATTATCATGGACATAAAGTTATGCTTTTGCACAGATCCAAATAAAAGCAGCTGTAACAATTTTGGCAGGGGTTACTTTTTGGTATGACACATATGTCAGTCTTATCAACAAGCGATGCTTACTGAGGTTACCTAAAGCAACGCAACATTCTAGTTAAGTAGCCTATTTCTAATCCGTTTACTATTACTCAACAATAGCCTACATTTATGTAATTTAGTTATTGTTATGCACATCACACTCTTGATACGGTATTGCTGACTGTTGTGGACAACTTATGACTCGAGTTGTGTTTATGGTTTAGTAGCCTACATATCATAAAAAGCTAGATTAAATCTGTAAATGTTGAGCGTTTCTTTTACTTTACCGTATATATACTGGTAATCGACAGCAGTTACTTGTGGCTTGTATATTTTCCTGAATACTACTTAAATGGCTATGGGCGCTCATATCCTCATAGGGGTGTTTCCATTTAAACTGTGGGGAGCTACGTAGAAAGCAGTTTATTTTGTAATTCACCTATTTCTCCGCCTCTTATCCTTCTTTTGCCAATACAGAACGGGATGGTAACAGTCCACTTTGAAAAGCCCATTACATCACACATAACTTTTTTCAAAAACAAGAAATATTCATTTTTTACGGAATTACTCCTTAAAAGTCCTATCATGCCATGGCGTGTAAAGTCAGTTATCTGTGTAGAGTCAGTTATTTGAGATAATGAATTCTGTATTCAGGATGACTCTTTGAAGTCCAGGATAGCCATGTTCAACAACACCACTACTCAAGAACCCCCACCTGACCCCTTCCAGACAGAAGACCCCTTCAAGGCTGAGCCTTTCAAAGGTACTGTAGATAGGCTTCCTCGCTAACATGTCCCACTAGATCTTTACACACTATATAAAAGAGCTTGTCTCCATATTTTTAATTTCCTCCAGTGTTGTGGATTGAGATTGCCAGAAGCATTGGCCTTGTTTCATTTCAGATCCGTTTGGAGGAGATCCTTTTAAGGAAAGCGATCCCTTCCAAGCATCCTCTTCTGAGGACTTCTTCAAAAAAGCGGACCCGTTTGCGTCCTCCGAACCCTTCAGTAATAAACCTACACCACCAGCTAAGGTACTACTTGTCTCAGCGTCTTCTGTCCATTAGCACTACTTCACATAAGCAACTCGGTCCTGAGCATCTGATACATATTAGCATACATGTTAGCATTGTCACTCACAAATCTGTATCTGTAATTCCGGTGCAACGTTAGTGGTTCTTTAGTTACTCATTTAAGTTTGTCCATTTATCGGTAACAGATTTACAAGATCTGCAAACAGCCAATCATGTCGTTACGTTTCTCATCAAATTCCTCTCTATAACTTTACCTTTCGACTTGGTCATTGAGTAATGTAGTTGATTGTCGTGCATTTAAATCAAAATATCTTTCCTGTCAAGTAGGCGGAACTTAACAGTTAGCCAGTGCTGTGTCCCAGACTTAATGTAAGTAAAGGCTGTCTCTGCAAGACTAAGGTAATACAGGTACAGAGAGCGTGTCCACCAAGCTAGTGGTGCTAAATATGCAGGTATAGCATAGTAAGGAATCTACTGTACAGTATTAGAAGGGAATGCGGTCAAGTTTGTTGTTCTTGTTTTTATTTTTAGAAGGATTTTAGAGCTATGACTGTAGTTTGTTAGAAATTCCATAGATGTCCATCACCTATGAGTGAATGCTGAGAGAATATCTGCTCTGATTGATAGCCCCTACCTATATTAAGATTTTGGATGCCCAAAATAATTCTAACCTCTCAGGGATTCTTTCCCCTGATTAATCCAATCTACCTTGCCTGTCAATCGCTTGAATGCGTGCACACAACTACAATAGATTACTCACTAGCGCACCTGCTAACCAACGGGATCCAAAGGAGAGAGCAGAAGAGGGGTGGGTTTTTTGGATGTTGATTTACAGTTTTGCTCTTTTGTTCGTTTAGCTAGACCTCATTGCAACTCTCAAATCGTACCTACATTAAAGCAGCTTTAAAGCCTTCAATATTGTGGCACTTTATAATTCCTTCTTTTTTTGACTGTTATCTAGAAAAATTATCTATAAAACAATGAGAGGTGCAGCTATATTCATTGTTGTATGTGTGTATCAAAGAAGTTTTTCTTATGTTGTACCTTTTTTTTCTCTCTTAGCCAAGCCCCTTTGGTACGTCCAACAGCCCAAAACCAAAGGATTCAGGTACTGAAAATCAAATACATATAGTAAATATTCTAGAGCTGTACCAGAATACTCTAGTATTCGGTTATTCATTTGATGGGTAGTTACTCGGTTTTTAATTTTGGGATTCGAATATTCTTTTTTTAGCTTAATGTGTGCGTACAATACTTGCCGTTTGATTAACCATCCTCTAAGTCTTATGCATTAAAATAATAGTTTTAGAGTACAGGTTTTCCACTACTGGATCAGAAATACCAACGAGCATTCGAAGCCTGTAAAATGGTACTCGGGCCAGCCCTAAAATATACGCGCAAGTGTCAGATATTTTGAAAATGACAGAAATACTGTAAAATCCTTCTGGAATTTTGACTTTACTGTTCTCGCCGCTTTCTGGGGAGATGTCTATCTTGTGAATGGTTTTAATTTTTAATTTTAGCATGTACTGTATTTTTGTGTAAATGCCTTCATCAAATGATTGCTATATCCTGAATATTCCCAGTTATAAGTGTGACGTGCATTAAAACACACACAGTAGTGGTGCTATGTTGTGTTTGGTCCACTTGCAAAGGTGCTCTGTCAATTAAAAAAATAAAACCTCATCCTTGGACTGAACTTTACAAGTCTGAGAGTCGCGTTGTGAATGCAAGAAGACGTTTAAGTTGCGCAACAGTCCTCAAAGAAGTAGTCATTCTCTGCCACCAGCAGTGACGTGTTAGATTTAGGTTTTTGCTTTTAGGGCCATTAGGGGCAAACAATTTCTGCTCACTGTGGCTTCATTTTTTCCTGTGGTTGAAGACTATTTTTAGTCAAGTACCTACGCATTTAACTACAGGCGACTAAAAATACTCCCCCCTACCCTGGAAAAACAGGAGGTTTGTCAGTGCCAAGCATAACAGAAACTCTGTGGCCCCACTACGAAAAACGCGCTACTACTGCTACAGTACTTGCCCATTCACTCTGGCCTCTGTCCCTTCTTTATATCTGCTGCTGTTGAAGCTTTGTGCCTCATTCAGAGGAAGTTGATTTAAGTTAGGGGGCTGACGCTAGCCTACGTGCTGCCTCGCTACAGGCTTTCAGATGAACACAGGAGCAACTGTAGGCCTGTACAGTTGTTTCATGTAAAAGAAAATGCTGCATAATGCACATGAATATGGCCTTTTTATGTTTGTGCTCTCACAACAAACAGATTGTTACAATGTGTTTTTCTTCCCTACAGCCCTGCACAACTAGTTTATTAATTAAGAAAAGACCTATGCCACAGTTCTGGTTAACAGTAGGCCAACTTACGCCTCTAATTAGCTAATCAGCTGCATACGTCAGGTTAAACAAAACCTCTGCTTTTCAGATTTCGAGAAATGTCATGGAAAATTAAACAGTCACGCCACATACCCTGGTCTGAAAATAGCATGCATGCAGGCCTTTTCAGAATAGGCGATATTCAGATGATGTGTGGTCGGGGCTGAAGTTCATTATAGTTTCTGGTTCTTTCCACCAACGTCTTCAAATGTTCCATCTGTATTTTGCTGTGCTCTGTCCTAGATGCCTTTGGGACAATGGACCCCTTTGGTAGCAATGCTTTTGGCACCAAGGGTGGGTTTGCCGACTTCAGTCAGATGTCAAAGGTAAGCCCTTGGGACTCATTGAAGTCAATAAAGCACATTTTTCCACTCAAATTATTTTTCACTACTTGCTCATGAGTTCTTTATAAAATATATGAAAGCATTAAATATGTTAAAGATAATATATAGTCAAAATGCTCTTTAAAGACAGTATTTTGGTGGGTGGTGCTGTTATCAATTTTTTTTATGAATTTAAGTTTTTGTTTTTATATCATTGAACAGAAGCAGGGCAGTCCAGTTCTACCACCAAAGAAAAATGTGCCTAATAGACCTGCACCGCCTTATGGTAAGGGCTGCGTGTATGTTTACCGGTTTATATGGTATGTCGGCATGTGATTGTCTGTCTGTAAACTGCCAGCTTGTGGCTGAGCTTAACAGTGAAGTCACATAATAAATGTATACATTTACTGTGATGCAAACATGGCCTAACGGTCCACTTGAACCCAAATCCCTTAAAATGTATGGTTCACAACTAGCACACGTCTAGACTTCAAACCAGTTGAGAGACATACCATACAAAGGTTCATGCTTTGAACTGTCATTTTGAATACATGACACATTTAGAGCAATAGCGTGCATGTTTTTTTAAACATACCTTACTGCTTTTCATGGTTGCCAGTTTTAGGAAAACATTACATTGTCAATATACATTTTTTCTATATAACACATTTGTGGTTTAATCGTGCCTTAAACTGTTTTGAACGAAGTGCTGCTGTGTATAAAAGAACTTCCCCCTTTTCCTCCCTCCCGTTTGCTCTGAGGTATGGTCAGTGTATTATGCAAACAGCAAAACCATTTTGTATGTTTGATTTGTACGGAGTAAACTTGTTCACATTATAAGCCAAAGCTAAATCATCAAATCCATCTTCTACTCTTCCACGTGTGATATGGGGGTGTATTTATTTATCTTACAACAAAAATGATAATGATGATTTCATCACTGTGAAAAGACGTAATTCTATCAGGGGAACTTGACCTCACCTTTGAGAACCACTGATGTAAATTGTTGTTCACTACAGGTGACTTACAACCACCAGATGCCAAATGCATTTATTAGAAATTCCCTGTGTTGCATTGTTTTGAATGAGCAAAGTAAAATCTATTGTAATAACTCTGATTAGGTATATTCATTTTCAGCTTTAGTCAGTTCTCACGTTCTGCTTCTGCTTTTTCTTTTCTTTTCTTCAACCGATGTTGCTGGAGGCTGCAAGGCACTTTCTGACTTGACAGAAATGCTCCAGGCCTCAGAATACAAAAGGTTGTTAGACGTTTTCAACATGCTTCTGTTGAGGCTGTACATTTGGTTGTTAAGACACCAAACACCAAAATATTGCATCCTCTGCTAATGTAAAATTCTTTAAATAACCTTTTTGCAAGCATATGCATGGAACAATATTTTAAATGCTTCCAGTATGCATGTATTTACTTGGCTTGAAACAAATAGTCTAGTGTGTCGATATTTTGTTTTTGTCTTTTTAATCTCTTCTAGGATTAGTTTGACACTTTCTTTTAATATTCTGTTAATACCACATATTTTAGGTTTTATATTCTTGGGAAGACAAATTACTAAATGATAGCAGATGGATTTGATAATCACAAAGTTTCTACATCAAATATTTATGCTTTTAGATACTCGTGTGCTGTATGCTCAAATCAGTTCCAAAATGGATCCTCACCCCAGCCATTGTAGACCTGTTGTTACCTTTTCATAAAAATCCATTCTTTTTCTGTTGTGTAAGACATCAAGCAACAAAATATTTGGTGTAATCCAAGGATATGTGATTTTAAATACGTTTGTGTGGCAGACGGTGCTCTCCAGGTCCACTACTGTAAGCTTTTATGTGCCTGGCATCCCTAAACCAGCTCCCTATCACATACCACATTTTCTGTTTACCAAGATGCCATAGAACAAAGGGCCCGACTTTGAATTAGCGGTGTAATTGGTGTTTGCATTACTGACCTGCAATGTTCTGAGGCACCGCTGCTCTCCACGTCTGGCAGATTTCACTTCCATCATCTGGGCATAGAGGCCTGCTATAATCTAGTCACAGGCTTTAACAGGAAGGAAGGATTTTCCCAGCTTCAACTAAGCCTTATGTATTACAGTACTTGTTGGGTCAGGCAACGTTTGACAAGTCCTTAAATACATGTTATGGGATTCTTAACTGTCACAGCAAGATGTGTGTGCCAAAGAGGAATACAGTACAATAAATGCATGTAAGCGTCCTGGGTTAAAGCTTTTCTATCTCTTTTGTCGTCCTGTATGCCATAATAATTGTCTTATCCACGACTGTAATGATGTCCATTATTCTCAGCGACAGGGTGAACTTGTAACTGAACTGTAACTGAAACTCACATTTGAAACTGCCCGGGCTTACTTCCCTAACCCAACATGAGTGCTGATTGTGTGTATAGGGCAAGGGGTCGAAAATTCAGTGAGCCTAGGAGTGATGTAGAGGGAGGAGTAGAGAGAAGTGCAAGCCACTTGGCACTTGTAGGAGTGGGACACTCTGAGTGTCAAACAAAAACATTTTTGTCGCACTTGATTCATTAACAGGGTTCCATTTTAATGTCTACAACAAGTTTCAAGTTTCCGTCTGTTTCAGTAGCCGGTTATGAGTAAGATGTGTATGGTCTGGGTTTTAGATTTGTGTTGTAATGTTCTCTGTTCCAGGGGGTGAACACAGCCAGGTAAGATAATGATTAGTGGTCCATGTTTGAGTCCTAATGCATGCCTACATTCTGAATGCACGCCGCATGATGATGAGGGAACTCTTCTCTTCTCTAATCGATAGATGGATCAGATTGATCTGCACACCCAGTAGAGTGGGGACATTTCTGATGATGATTCATTGGGACACGCATTATTGTGTTGTGATTTGGGGGGGGGGGGGGCCGGATTTTGATTGATGTGCTTCTTTTTAAATGCTTTAAAAAACAATTGTCCTGTTTCCTTTTCAACCTTGTGTTGCTGTGAAATGATTCGCTATGAAAGTAATTACCGCCGTGAATGAAACCCAGCTTTCAAGCTGTCTGCCGGTGCTGTTTGTGTGTTTGTTTAAGCAGTCGCCTTACCTGTCGTTCCCTCGCAACAGTTTGGAAGTGAGCACCAGCAGCTGAAGTGGGCCAAGCAGGAGAGCGAACGTGAGGAGCGGGACAGGAGGAGGAGGCAGCTTCTCCAGGAGCAGAAGGACCTGGAACTGGCCATCGCCCTGAGCAAGGCCGACATGCCTGACTCCTGACCCTGGCGGCCCGCTATGAACACACTCTCCGTCCCTCCCGTCTTCAGAGACCCCAGGGCACTGCCACACTGACAAGCTAAATGTGACCTCCAGCCCCCTGCCACCCCTTAAGAGATCAGCGCTTCTCCAGACATGACTAGACTCTCAGTAAGACCCGTAGACTCATATTTACACTCTGCATTTAGCAATAAAAAGCTAGTGCTTCCCCACTACAGAGCGACTATAATCAAAGACAAAACACAGCCACTTGATTTTAAGCCTGGCTGCATCCTGTACAACGTAGTGATTTATGATTCTCACAGCAGTCGGCCACTTCACTACAACCTACATACTAGCTCTACATACATTTTGTTATGATTTACTTATTTTCTTCTGTTGCAAGAAAGGTTTTTAAGAATATTTTATTTAAACATAAAAATAATTGAATCTGTGGTTGATGAAGTATCTGTAATGCAATGCACAATTTAATTATGTACAAACGGTTATTTTGAAACACTTGTATAGGAAGTCATGAATCTTTGATGTGCTTCTCTTTGTGCAAATGTCCTTTTATTGAGAAATTGAAATTGTGAAATATTTTAGGTGAAGAGACATGCTGTTTCATGATGGATTAGATGTCTTACCCAAAAGCCTTAGGCAGCGATGTCAATTATTCTCAAATTCGTTGACTTTGTCAGTAGAACTTCCATGACCAAGTCATTATAGATTTATGTTGTGTATTTAGAAGTATATTTATTTTTAAAACAAACAAAAAAGAAAATGTTTGTTGCCTTGAATACTATGAATAATGTACTACAATGGTTCTGTTTTGTTATTACACTAATTGATAGCTTTTATCTGAAAGCAGAAAATCATACACTTTTTTATGACCAATTTTGATGTTCTCGGTGCTTCCCCTTTTCATATGTGAGCAGAACAACGAACAAGGGGTTGCTTGGTAAACTTTCACTTGCTTGGTAAACCAAACCTTAAACTCTTTATATTGGTGGCCATACTGTATTACAAGGCTGTTAATCGAGGTACGCCATCGATATGCACAAAGTTGACTCCACTAGGGGCGCTGTTACACCAGTGTTGTGTCTAGTGGAAACAAATTTGCCTGCCTCACAGGTCTTATCACACATGCCTTCTCTCATATAGTTTATAGCTTATGTTAAGGAAATGCTGTGTAAACCAATAGTTTTGTCTGGTGCTGATGCACTACAAAAGCATATTTTGTCACTTGTAGCTAAATGCAGACTGTCACATTATAACTTCAACACCAGTTGCCTGTTGACAAGGCTACCCCACAACCTGAATGCTGGGTGTGGGATTCAATGCAGAAAGACGCTTCCTTCCGTAATCATACAATTATCTTATTAGGGTTATTTTGCACATATATGCTTGGCTTTCTGTGTAGTGTATTTGTAATGCTTAGGAAGATTATATCCTGGTGGTTGTACACACTTTAACCTACACTATAATGTCTCTTATGTTGAGCTGATGTCAACATTGTTAATATATTAAGTCTAAAATATAAATATTTTCTTTAATATCTTACTGTAATAAATGTTAAATAACTAAGCCTGATATTATTATGTCAACTTGTTTTCTGTTTCATTTACACATTTATCATGTGGTTATGTGTTGTCGTACAATTAACTGATATAGCTATAATGTATGTGGCTGTAATTTCTGAGTTTTAAACATTGTGGTTTTATATTGATTTAGAACAGAATAACAAAAGTGAAATGACAACATTATATTTGAATTTCACATGTGAAATTATTTTTAGCTTCCCTTTACTTCTCTATTTTTAAGATTTCTTATCTGCAAGTATCTTGGCACACATCTTGGGCATTGTAGGCTGTGTAACATTTTTATGGGTGCAATACTGTACCCTATAGGCAAGCATTTAATGATATGCACATTGCTTTATAATAATTGTATCCTTGTATCCTTAGTAATGTGTATCCAACATGGGGAAATTATTACATTATAAACATCAATATTATTCACTGATCTATATTCTTGCTGTAATATAGCTTATGGCAAATGCCAAAAATATTTTAGATTAATGTTTAGGCCCTGGCATTGGCTCCTGATTCTTTGAAACTGCAGTACAGCACAACTCTGTGTAATTGTAGTATTAAGGCCCTTTGATGTCTTACTATAATTTCTAGCCATCAGAAAGGGAGTCTATGGGCTATGTGACAAGCGTTTCTGTGCCCCTCTGTCCAGACGGTTCCTAGCTTACTCTGTAATTATGGAAATGGAGTGTTTGTATTTATAGGCTAAGCCCAAATGTGGCTGCCCTCCTCAGTCTTGCAGCTGGAAAACATCACAGTATAGCCTAGGCATATATGAAATGCCCCTCGTTTTAAAACGTTAAAACGAGAGTGGGCATACACTGATAACACGTATAACTTTAGTGTAACTGATTATCTTCACGTCTCTCATATCTAAGTACGAGGCTATACCTTCTGCCTGCCGGTAAGTGGATGTGGTTGACTACACACCAACCTGTGAACACATTTCAGTTGAAAGAGCATTTTTAAGGTGACTAAGCACTCACGTGTGTTATGCTGAAGGAGTTCCCCAAACAAACGTTCGACTTCATGGTTTTTAATATTCACAATAAATACACAATTTACAGTATAAAATCCATGTACATATCTATATAAATTTAAGTAAAAAATAACAATACACAGGACATCAAGCCCTGATAGTGTGGTTAGGGACTGGACCCAGCAGACTGCAGTGGCGCGCTATAGTGAGGACAGATATCACTCAGGTTCAGAATGTTACATAACAGTTCAGGTTATTCAGACATTGAGGCAGTTTAAATAATGAAAACATTGTCTTTGCACATTTTACGCTATAGTATGCTATGTGCACTTCACCCCACGTTTGGGACCGCTGGGCCATGCAGTTCTGTCATGAGGAGGTTTACAGTAGGACACGGTCAGAGAAAGAGAAAGGCACGTTTGTGTCAAACACGGTGTTCCAGTTATGAAAAGGAAGAGTATATACAGGGCCAGACCCTTATTGGACGTTGTTCAGCAAACGACCATTAAAGCTTTTCTAAAGCTTTTGATAACCAAAGTAGTACCAGCTACGTTATTAGGAAATAATAACACTAAAACTTTTTTTATATAAAAGACTTTGGTCATATAGAGAAATTTAAATAAAATGCATCGGTTAGATCAAAATACACATAATAGACCCAATGAATCCCCCCCAGTCCGTATGTGAAATAGTTCACATGTGTCTCTTCATGTGCAGAGCCAGGTGGTCGGACCTGGAGAAGGCGCGCTCGCAGAGATGGCACTGGAAGGGCCTGTGACCTGTGTGTTTACGGAAGTGACGGGTCAGTTCGTCCGAGCGGGCGAATTTCCATCCGCAACCTTCCCAGCTGCAGTGGTATGGCTTCTCACCTGCGTGGAAGAAAAACAGCGGGAGAGATAATTAGGCAGTGCTCGTAGGAAGCTATCCAGCAGGAGCGACGAGTGACGTCAACAATTTATGTTTGTATTCATAATGACAAATGAATGTAAAATTCTTACCGGTGTGAGTTCTGTGATGTGCCTTCAGGTGGGAGCTCTTCGTGTATGTCTTGCCGCAGCCAGCGAACGTGCAGGTGTGCGTCGCCGTGCGCTTCCGCGGCCAGGTGCGCCTGCCCCTCTTTGGTTTGCTCTCGAGCAGCTCCAGGGGCGAGGAGGGGGGCGTGAGCATCAACCTCTGCGCTCCGTGCTGCAGGCCGCCGAGACCCTCCTCGTACATATATGACGCCTGGTAAGGTAACTGCATCTGCGGGGCGGGTGGGTGGAGCGGGTAAGCCGACGAGGAGTGATACTTTTGCGGGAAGTTCATGGAGTGGCACATCGGTGGCGGGGGGCACTCCGTGGCGCCCTGGAGGTCGTTGGGGCTAAGCGGCGGGGTCATGTTGCTGGCTGCGCGCGGGGAGATGGCGACCCGCGGCTGTTCGAAGGACATCATGCACGACACGTTCTCCTCCCGCTTGATTTTACTGCAGCTTTGCTGCACCATCCCTAGCACGGGCTCGTAGCTGTCCATGGAAGGCTCCACCTTGATGTTGTCTGCAATGTCCTGTCGGGGAAACGCCGCAGCGTTCACATAAAACCTGCCCTGAACGTTCGCACAGCGCGTAACGCAGTAGTTGTTGTTGTTGTTGTCCCCCTCGGAGCGGAGCAGCTCCGCCATGAGGCTGCTGCTGTACGGCGGTGGCGGGGACTGGTGTTCCTCTGGCGGGTAGGACGGCGCCGTGTACAGGCTGGGGTCCATATATTCCGCAGCTGCAGATCCGCAGTGCGCGCCGGTCGTGTTGGCGAGAATAAAATCCAGATCCAGATAGTTACTGAGATCCTCGTCATCCTTCCTGCTGTGGAAGTCGGCGTTCTGTACCATCTCCAGCACGGAGCAACTGGAGGACACGGGTTTGTCCATCGCACCTTTCCATCTCTGGAAAAAACAAAGGGAGAACAATTAGACATGATGGCACACAAGTGTCACTGTTGTCTGTATTTGTGTATGTTGGATAAATCATATTGAGATGAGTTTAACTTACGTTTTCTCTTTGGTTTGAAAATGTCGAAAAGGATGGCAGCATCACTCCGGATAAAGCCATGGTCGCTAAAAGAGTTACTGAAAAGTCGCTCACTAGTCTAGAACTTGAGTCGCACTTACGTGCGGCTGTCTCACTGTTCACAATTCTCCCTCCCTCTCCACAGTTGCGCTTCAAACACTAAAGTTGGAATAGAAGCACATCCTCCAACCTTATAACTCTCTGAGTGACCAATTGTACGAGGTCAGGAAACAACGTTCAGGAAGCTGGTAAATTTAGCTCTATATAAAGCGTACTACAGTGAGCTTGGCTTTAGTGCGCTCTGTGCAAGTGAAGCAGCATTTAGCTGACTATAAAGTCCGGCTCCTCCCACTCCTTGTGACGCAAACATGTGACAGACCGGCCCACCTTGGCTGGAGGTGGCAACCTGTAGTTGCCAAACTTTATTCACGTTATGGGCATAGGCTACCTGTAGCTACTTAAATTGTCGACAATTAACAGAATATAGTAACTGCTAGAAGATGTTGTCAGTCAACTGTAAACGACTGTACGAACATCTGAAAACATAGTTTTTACAGTGTTTTAGATTAAACAAAATTTGTCAACATGGCTCAGAAATGATATACAATAACAATAACTATAACATTATATCCCATCAACAATAGGTGCGCTGGCTTATACTTTATTATATTAAGCTATAATTGATTGAAAATGGAGATATTATGCCCACCCTGGGCACAGATGCATACACCTGTTGGCGCGTCATGATCCAGGCTTGTTCTCGACTCATTATCATTAATGGAGGACCGCTATTGTTCCTGCGCAGCAGGCTTGTCAAAACAGGCGCCAGGCTCGTCTGAAACCGTCTCAACGCTCTCGAATCCCGTGATGTAAACACGATTTAAGGCAACATCCTATTCATGTGTAAATAATCGCGAGTCACTCTCTATAGGGTCACATTTACATTACATTTACTGCCAAAGCTGCGGTTGTGGGCTAGAAATGTTTCCCACTCAAATTACTACAGTTTTAGCCTAGGAAATATTGTAAACTATTATGTTTTTCTGAATGCTGTTTGAAAGTAAGCCTATTATAACAAAGCAACTAAAAATACGTTTTATTGCCCAAATTGCTTGTCTGGTCTTTTTCTTAAACCAGTTCCTCCTCTTTTTTACATTTTTTTCTTTATATTTAAATGTACAGCATTTAGCCGATGCTTTTATCCAAGCAACTTATAGGCTATTGTACATTCTAGCTGAATAGGTCATACATCATATTACATAATAAACGTAATATAGACAGAAGATAAAGATAAGTTCAGTAGGGAGAGTGTGGTAAAGGTTAGTGGCCAAGGTTCCTTCTTTGTATATTTGTTGTAGTAGATCTATAGCTAAGTTATGAACAATTAGGTGTAATATACCCCCCCCCCCTCCCCCTCCCCTTTGAGAAAAATAGTATAGCTTAAACCAGGTGCAGTAAAGGTGGAAAGTACAGCGTAACAGGCAGCCGGTGTGTAGGATAAATAAAACAATGGCAACAACTGAGCTGAGCGCCTGCTGATGGACCAATCACTTCTCGTTAACACACACACACACACACACATGCACGTACGCACACATGCATGTACGCACAACACACACACATGCGCAAGCATACACACAGCAAGAGCCAATGGTAGCTGAGTCTTCTGTGTGCTGCCTGTGCGTCAAACTGCAGGGACCTATAGAGGATGGGCAGGAAGTGCCTCCAAACTGGCCGCAGAACTACTGGCCAGCCGCCATGAACCCTTGACCTCTGACCCCAGCCACGGGCAGGCCTGTGCCCTTACGGCAGCAGTCATACCACTTCCTGTAGCTGGTCCACTGTTAGTCCAGTCACGTGCATTAGTGCACAGTGTGCTGCTTGTCGTTTATCATTTTCATTTTCTGTACATTTTGTTATTTTTATTTTCAGTAATTTAGTGTTTTGGAGTTTTATGCTATTATGTAATGCTAATCAAAGAGCAGAGGGTGGAAGCCCTACTTATCCCTCACAACCAAGTAGTTGGTCGAAGTTGGTGAGCTGAGTTGGGAAGTTAGGAAATCACTGTTTTAAAGAACTTAATCCATTACAGCAGCTTTATTTATATGTTTGGCATTGCTTACAATCCACTCAGATTTAAGAGTCTGAGTGGGTTAAGGCGTAGTGATTGTAAAATTGTTATTATTGATATTTGTCCTACAAGTTTTACAGTTTTACAGTTTTGTTTACGTAGGCATGACACCATGTATTTAATAAACACAAATTTACCTACAGAAAGTTTTACTTAATAGGGGAACACTGGCTTGACATTCAGAAGGTGATGAGTAATGTTTCCAGATAAATCCTTTAAAAACATTGTTCCCTGAACTGATTTACACAACTGTACGGTTGAGCAACCATGAAGCTTATTTCACAATTAGTTTAATGCTTACTGTGTACATTGTCAACATTAATGTGTCTTTAAATACATTATCCTATTGTATCACCCCGGTAGTGTAAGCATACTTGATTTTACTCAAACACGTCTCTATTTTGGTAAAAAGAAATACATTTGGTTTTTTACCGTTTTAGTTTGACTCGCATTTGTTTTGAATAATCACCGTGTTTGCTTGTTATTCAGGCTATTATTATTATTTGTTGTGACAACACAAAATGTCACGCTATATGAGAGTAACAGTGTATAGGACTCATTCTCCACATAGAGCTGATGATGTCCTGTCAGGGAGCTGAAAGCCTACTTCATGTATGCATCATGTCTGTGTCAGGTCTGGAGTTTTTTCCGTGACCTCGCCAGGAATACGGACATGTCTGTAGTGCGCTGCTTTAACTTTCATGGAAAAACAGCGTGAGAGTGTGAGAGGTTTCAGGCTGTACGGGACGTCCTGCCTGCTTGAGAGCCAGAGAGAGTGTGAGAGTGAACGGTTCTGTTCTCTGGGCTTATATAGCCAGTTATTTATAACCGCCCACCTCTTGCTTATTACATTGCTTCCCCCTGGACCACTCAGGAAGCACATTGGGCTCCTTTTCCTGCTCACGCGCGGCCAGATTCAAACAAAATCAAAGAATGATGGCATTGAGGCTCTCCTTTGCCTGATAGAAAAGAGGGGGGTGGGGTAAAGAAAAGAGAGAGGGGGAGATGTTTTACAGAAAATGCTGGCACGTGCCAATGCCGTGAGATTCGAGGAGTTGGCTCCAGTCCCGCTCCAGTTTCACTGACCCTCCAGTGTTTGTGAAAAAGAGCAGGGAAAGCCAGACCTTTCATAAAGCTGTTCACATGCTTTTACATTTATACCTGGGGAGAATTCTCCACCGGTTTCTTTGGTGAATTAGCATTACCAAAGAGCAGTTGAGTTTCACTGACAAGACAATTGACAACAAACAAACAAAATGTGTAGCCAGTAGCCTACGTAGTTATTGATAGAGTACTCATTTGAATAGCTGTTGTATAACACTGGCTGTAGGTGTTTATACTGAAGAAATGGTAAACCAGTTGGTGGTGGAGATTAAAGCAAGACCATAGTCATTTGAATACTGACTAAATTGGTTAATTGTGCTGTATTGTTTACTAATATTAATTCTCCATCCATGTCATCATCATAAATACATCATACTGTATATCCGAAAGCAGCATACTGTAGTTTACCCATGAGTAATTTTACCTCAACATAAATACTCCCTCTTACATTCTGAATTCAGTTTGCGACACCGCAATGAGCATTTTTGTTTCTCCTCTATACACACATTATTGAGGTGAGAGTTTTGAAAACAGAGGGCGCATATTCACCCACGTTGCATTCCACAACACCTCTGCATTAACACAACCAGCGTCTGGCTTCAACCGAACGCAAACATGTGTCTCGACACACCAACGTAGCTTTCACCAAGTGTTATGGAAAGCCACCTTTCTAAAATATGTGGCCCACTCTGGCTAACATGGCAGCGTAATGACTACATGTGGATATAATTGAGCTAGCAGGGCTCAGGGGGATGGGCCCCAATTTATTAGCTGTTAACACCGAGAATCATACTGGCTTCTCTCGTCACAACCGCACCCCCCCCCCGCCCCACACACACA
>JAODUG010000009.1:3711722-3723601 GCA_027564795.1 Aphredoderus sayanus
GAGTATAGGCATTGTTTTAGTTCACCCCATCACTGCAAATCATGTAAATTGCAGGGAATGGGCGGCCTTGTATACTGTAATTTCAATGGAATATGTGTGCTTAAATTATAGCACGGCGTGGTTAGGGGGGGCAAACGCACTGCTGGGCGCCAGGACCTCTCTGGCAGCAGTTCGGCCATGTTGTGCTCAGAGATGGGGCCTTTCCATTGGTCACGACCGGCCACTCTGATGTGGCCGGAGAGCGGCTATGATGACGGGGTGCCTTGTGTTCCATGACCCTGACCATAATGGACAACTTTCACCGCCGGAAGAAAATTACAGCCCCTCAGGAATGTTGATGTTATTATTTTTCCTTCTTCCTATAAAATCCAGGAGGACATTTCAGCATTTAAGCCATTATAAGGAAACCATTGCTGCTAACTGGCCCATGAGGGAAATGGACAGTTTATTATTTCTTATGTCTATGTGTACGCGTAGGAGGGTAATAGATAATTACCAGGGAGGATGCACACTGATGGTTTATGGAGGATGTTATGACAATGTATTGGATAGACAATGAACACTTGAATTGATGAATGCTTTCCACACTCCTACTCACGCTAATTTAGCTAAATACACGAAATGGGCCTGTCAATCAAGTTTTGTCAGATGCGGTCGAGGCAGAGCATTTCTGCTGCATTCTATTGTCCATGTGACTCAACAGGGTTTCCCACAGAAGCTCTCTCAATTCTAACTATATAACTCCATTCAATCCTCTGGGACTCCGGAGTCCGGGAGTGTAAGTCACACTCGAAAAATATCTACTGGAAGCTGTCTACAAACCAACCTGTGTATGCTGGTAAACCTAAAAGTGACTCACTAGAATCAAGTCCATATAAACTGAAATTGCTTGATATATTTGGCTCAAGTCAGTCGGGTAGATTTAATGGGGTCTGTAGAAGTTAAATAGACTCACCACATGGGTCAACACTAAAAGTGAGGCTGGTTTGGCTACAGTAGGCCTAGCATCTGTTTAAAAGCTATGGGGAACTGTAGCTCTCCTCTGCCAAGCACAGCCTCAGTGAGACTGTAGCAGGTGGAAGGGCCAACGCCTTGTCATCCCAAGCCTCACAATGGAAGTTCAGGTGGAGGGACTTGAGTTGAACTCTGGCACCTCAGACAGTTGAAAGTTATACAAGTACACAAACAAGTATTTTGGGGTCCTTTGAAGCTTTTTGTTGTTGTTGTTTTGTTTTTTTTTGTCTTTGTGAAGTGTGATAGAATATAATAAGATAATGATCACTGAGATCAATGCAGCTAGCCTGACATTCGTGGAGCTGCCAGGGAATGACTGGGGGGTGTTAGCGAGATACCCCCGATGATCATATCTGCTGTGAAGGATCAAAGGGGAGAAAGGGAGGTCCAGCCCTCGGGGTGATTTTGTGCTTCACCTTACCTGTCACGTGTGAGCGAGAGACACAGACTGAGAGAGAGAGAGTGTGAGATAAAAAAAGAATACTGCATACTAATAAAGAAAAACCTACATTAGAAGATGCAGACAAAATAGAAAAGATATACATGAATATGGAAGAAAAGCAGTGGGAAAAAAGAGAGAAATTCAGTACAACTCCAAGTCCCCCCACCCCTGCATCCCCCAAATAGAAGGAAGAGATAAAAAGAGAGAATAAAAGGCTATAAAGAAAAAAAGAGAGGAAGCCTCACAATAAACTATTACATAGAAGCAAACTGTGAACTACATTACCCACACTGCAGTGCAGATGTGACATGTTGGCAGCATTACAGGTTTGCCATAGGGAGGCTAGTCTGTTCTTACTGGCTGTGTCATTAAAGTAGCAATTGTGGCACCAGCAGTGTTATCCTCTAGGGTACGGGATAGAGAACAATAGTCAGAAGTCATATTTCAAAGGAAGACATTTTCATTGTCACAGCGACACACCACAGGAATACTCATAAAACCATTTCAAAACTACTCACAAGTTTACAGGGAAAAACATATAGTTGGGCAAGTCTGCTTTTCTGTTAACATGCTGAAAGCCACAGTCTTTGATTCAGGGCTGCAATTTATCCTCTTGACTTATACTCTCCTGTGGGCACCAGCGTAAATTGCCGCTGTGTAGATGGTGAGATAGGAATCACAGCACTACAACCTGTGCTTAGTGCAGTGACAGCTGGCAGCTGAATCCTTCTACAGCTGAGAGCAGAGAAGTCAATTAACCTGAGTTGAAAAGGTTATTTTAAAGGGACCTGCTCCAGGAATGACTATATAGCTCTCTCTCCCTCTCCCTCTCTTATCAAACTTAACCGCTTGTGTGTTTTACACATCTACAACTATTTAGTGTTTTATCATGTTGTTCATCTGTTTTATCATCTGTTGCTAAGGATGTGGTAAGTTTGTTTAAAAGTGATGTATAAACAAAGTTTATTATTAACAGCGCTTTGAAAATGCAATGTCTTTATCCAACAGCTAAAACAAAGTCTGCCAAGAGACACATTAGCCTATAGCCTCAATATCTACATACAATACATCTCTTAACACCTTAATTGCACCACAGAAATGCCATCAAGCGTGTAAAAATGTTTCTGTTGTGAAACGCTCACTATTACGTAAATGTATCATAATAGTGGCCCAGACAGTAATCTCTACTGGCGCTTTGAGGTGGTAAAAGGATTGCATCCTGCCTGTCCAGTCACCTCATAATATCATATCACATACGTTACAGTCGCAGACCTAAGACACTCAAGGGGCTAATGGCTGTAGGAAGCAGTAGGTGAGCCACTCTTTCCAGCAAAGGTTGTTAGTCATTGCAGATATGAAAAAAGATATAGAGTACAGTAGATGGTAGACAGATATTGAGTGTTGAAAGAGCTAAAGGTATTTTAGTCACAAAGTCGACTGACCACATTCACCATCTGCCCTACTACCACCTTTAAAAGGGGGTCCTTAAACACATCTGGAGAGACCCCATCATTGCGCCGCTGAAATATATATACCCCTCAAATAAGCTATTTCTGGCCTAAGAGTCTTCATGTGGTAGACATTTCTATTTTTGCTCTAACCAATGAAATTTAACTGAATGATATTGTATACTCCCATACCCCCATCGCAAATTATATGAAGGGGAATCATCTGTAGATACTAGCCTGAATCATTGTAGGTTATCATAAGCAGCACACAAAGTCAATGGGTCGGTTAAGGAATGCCTCCCTTAACCCCCGTCCCCAAGGATGTGTCCCAATGGTTTATTTTAACTCAGCTGTGAATAGTTATGGCAGAAACCACCACGTGGCTGTACGATTGAGTGGTCTTGGTGGAAAAGGAGGGGGACCATAATTATAGAGGGAGAGAAAGTTGGTGTCACAGAAGGCCTCTCATTGCCCCTCTCCTCTAGGAGACGATGGGGTAAATAGACATGTTAAAAAATGTTTTAATGATTGGGAAGCACTGCCTGACTGGCTTGGCTTCTCAATGAGAAACTGAAGTACCTGTCGTGAGAACCACCTGCAAAAGGAGAATAACATTTGTAATTGTATTCCCAAAATATTTGGATTTTTCTGGGAGGACAAGTTCTTTGTCAGAACCAGAAATGAGAACCTCTCCCACTGGAGCAAATGGTTTGTGCCTTGCACAAGGACACCGTTACGTTGATAGTTGTGGTCGGGAGAGAAAGCCGACTTTCCACGCCAAAACGACTACTGCTAATCAGTTCTCTAAGTAAGCCGTCGGTTGTAATTGCAGTTCTGGGAAATATTCCCTTTTATGTTGCAAACGGTGTACATTGTCATCTTAGTAGTTAGGTTTGTGGCACGAGACATGTTGTACTTTCGCTGTGTGTTTACGTTGCTGTACTCTATCCAAGGCATTTGTAGGCCTATTCGCAGAGCTAGCATAAACAGTAGCGCCAAACCGATTCAAAATGAAACACAACACAATGTTGGATCCAAAGCATCAGTAGCCTGGGCTGTTTTCATATGTGATGTGTTGTTTGACTGCCGTTTGCACACCCATTGTTACCTATATGACCCTCCCTCATAGAAGAAAAACGTGTTCTGAGAAGACAGTAAAGGCCCACTAGAGAGCCTATGCTAGCTAGAGTGACACTGATGTCAAACACATGTTTCCCCCCACAGCCCAACAGAAATAGACAAACCTATTTAGAGAGATGGTTTGCATGCAGGCTCCAAGGACTGATGTTTGCAATCTGGGAGCCACAGCGGGTTTTTACATGATCAGTAATTCAAAAAGTGGTCGGCCAAAGAATTCGCCTTGTGCCTCTTTGTTTTGCTGTTGCCATGCACTTGTGCTAAAATATCATTTGGTACAGAGAGACGGCATTAAGACAGCAGAAAATGTCGGGCGCCATCCAAAGGCTATCAAATGACCAGAGTGTAGCAGGAGAAGGGAAACACAAATATGTTCAGTAGCTGGTTGTAAAACCAAGACACTCAGCTGGGCTGCAATATTTTGCATATACTGTAGAATTGATGCCGATATTTATCAGTGGTGTCAAAACTGTTGACCCGCGGCCCACAAAAATTGTTTATAAACAATGAACGAACACACACACACACGCACACACACCCACACACACACACACAGGCAAGAGCTTGAACACAACCACGTAAAGGTTGACACACAAACACATCTACCTACCTACCTATCTACATGTGGGTCCAATACTTCGGATACGAAAACTGGAGTGTCCAGAAAGCTTCTGCAGCTATGAGTCTTTGAACTCTTCACATCTAAAAGCCAGGTGTCCCATGCTGTCTCAAACAGAACAGACATGGATGTTCTTCTCCATTGTATTAGGAAGAAAAGACTTCTCAGCTTCCATGGTGCCTCAAGCAACATTTATTTTGACAGTTTTTGTTCACAGACAGAAAGGAATAATACGCTTCCTTTTCATTTGCCATAAAGCGGATATCTTGCTTAACGGTATGTGAATGCATAATGTGGCTCTTAACTCTTGTTTGATAGATGGGGAAAAACTCTTTTCAACTATTTGTTTAGAGGGTTCTATCAAAATGAGTGCTAGAGCAGGGGAACTGACAAAAGGACATTTATCAAACAACAGGACACTATACATTATGCCTCAGGTTGTACAGGACAATTACTATAAATATACCTATTTGAACTAAGCATCCTACAGTACGGTGGTGTGGTAGATAACAGCACCGAGGTAATGCTAGCAAGCAAATATGGAGACATATTTTGGAAAACCAAACATTTATTGTCACCTTATAGCTAATACAGGTAAATATAGAGGAAAGGTAACGCGAGGGAAGCACAAACCATCCCTCTGACATAAATATACTATACAAATGCCTATGAATAATTGAAAGGAATTGGTATGTGAATTCTTGATGATGACAACACATGCGTAAGCAACTTGCGTTGTGTGACACCTGGTACAATTGTGAACAATGGCGTGTTATGCAAGGAGTGCTGTACACCAGTCACTATGACACTAGCTGAGCTTCCAGACTTTGAACTGCACTTTGATTTGCCGGTTCCCATGGCAACGGAATTCTAAACACGATTCGCACGGACTCCCCCGCAGGAAGTAAATACGTCAAAAGGTGTAAGGTGTACTCGGCTGCGCACTTTGACCTGGTGACATTGTACTGTACCTGCAAGAGGCAGCTCTGCTTCCGGTGAATGTACTGTATGCACAGCTACATTTTTAGTGACTTGAACATATATAAACACAATATAGCTCTTCCTCTTGGTCTGCAAACATGAAAATTCAGCTATAAGCACTTTAAACTAATATTATTGTAGTGTCTGCTCTGGAGAATGGAGATTCTTTCCAGACTCAAAGAAAACCCTAGCCTATAACCAACACAGCCCACAGCCCACACACCAAGACTTATCCCACCGGGCGGACAACTATTTCAGGTTTCTACTGGAGGCAGTTTCACATTAACATGTGTATTTTGCAAGTCAAGGTGAAAGCATTCTCCCCCAAAAAAAAGCTTCCACGTACTTAACGTGCCTTAGAGGGGAACGACCTCTTTTGACGTCACAACAGGATCAGAGTCCCAAGATGACACGCAAAGGGTTTCCCTCGGTTGCTAGGCGCTAGGGCTCCGTGTGTAGATAAACACAGGGTTCCTCGTGGCGCACCTGTGTGTGAAGAGGGCGCTGTACGGAGGATCACAGAAAATGCGTTTGCATCATGACACTGTTGCGTAACCATAGTTATTTTCCACTCAAACGGTGTGTTGTAAAACCCACATCACAGGTATTACACTATTTTGACAACCATTTAATGCCTCAGGTATCAGTATATTATTCTAGCATACTCCAACTCCCGTAAAATATAATATGATTAAAGGCATATCCATAAAAGCTTCCTGTGTGAGGTCATTCTGCCAAAATTAGAAAGATAAAATGTTTACCTTTATACTAAGATAAACATTTATAACAAGACAAAACATTTGTCTTATATTTAATGCTATACTGAGATAAACAGAAGGTACATTTTTATTAACACAGCATACTGCATTTGGAAAAAAGTCTGTATGAGCTTGGTACCTTCTTTATGTTTATTAATGCTTGTGGTAATGCATGTGTAGGAAAAAAATGTTTCCTACATAAAACATATGATTGGGCTACCCTCTGTAGCCAGAGGTCAGATTTGCTCCATGAATGTGACCTCCTCATGAGATGCCAATTAGTATGCTCACATCCATTGCCAAGTATCACATTCACTGTTTGCCCTTGAGGGGCCACTCCACACACTGCTGTGGGCCTTTCAGTGTACGTAGTAAGTAGTATGTATGCACAGGTCAAAATTGCTTTCAAGTATATGTGCAGTAGTCTGGTTCCACATCAGCTCTGCCTATGAGACTAGAAGGAATCTACCGAAGACTGATGTATCTGGTTTAGGCTAGTTCTCATACTCATACCTGTGATTCCCCCATCAGATAATCAGTGGCAAGGGCACTTTTGATGACAGTTGAGCGACGCAGGAATTAACGTGGGAAGTGTTCTATAACACACTAACCCAAACATCCTAGATCACAGATTCAGAGAAAGATTTGCAGCATGTTGTTTCAGTTACTTAAAGAAGGTTATTAAAAAATTACATATTGGATATATTGTACACACACACGAGAAGTGTTTTCTTCTCCAACAAATTCCTTTACTGCAGAACAAAGGACTGCCAATAATTATCGTGCACAATCACATAAAAGGTGTTTCTGTTATTAACATATCTTGCTGCATAGCCAGCAGATACCACCGATTTACAACAATTTACCAGAACGCACACGTGGAGTTTCAATTCAAGGACTAGGAAAATCTCTCACACGTAAAAGTGAGTCACGTGAATTTAAGTTTCGCCGTCACCAACCAGAGGAATTACCTAATACAGGTCCACTGCAAGCTAGCCATCGAAACAATGGCAGGTCTGTGCTGGTGCCATCCAACGGAGCCTTCTAGAATGTACACGACAGTTGACCGCAGCTTGAGTCATGCCCTTCCTGGCTCTCAGGCATGTTAACGGAACGCTGGCACTCGATAGCCTATGACATCACTGGCCTGGGATGCTAAAAAAAAGTGGCACTGTGGAAAAACGGCCAGCAGGTTCAGGTGGAGGAAATCATTCTAGGCAGGCAGGCTGACTGGCACTACCATCTCCATGCACCCCTTCCCCCTCTGTTCAGCATTCCCCTACAGTTGGTGGAACAGGTGCCTCTGTGTGCCACAACGTCAGCTTGTCAGTACTCTGCATGACTGACCTTACGTCTAAGGACTCCAGGGATGAAGTGACGC
Organism: Aphredoderus sayanus; assembly: GCA_027564795.1. Taxonomy (NCBI): domain Eukaryota; kingdom Metazoa; phylum Chordata; class Actinopteri; order Percopsiformes; family Aphredoderidae; genus Aphredoderus; species Aphredoderus sayanus. The sequence goes on from JAODUG010000009.1 coordinate 3,719,503, forward strand.
AAAGAGTCATTGGAAAGTTTTTCTCTAAATGGATTTTAATGATTTTAAACATTGCAGTTACAGACAGGGAGTGGGGAAACAGGTGCGGTTGGTATTCTGTTTACTATTAACTAGACTTTTTGAGCTGTCAAAATGGCTGAAATCACTAGCACATTGGGCTAAGCAGGAAGGCATCGCCATGGCGTTTAACAGGGCTTCAGGCTTTGGCTGATGTCTACGACTTCGTAATATAAAAAGAGAAACATTGGCTTTGACTAAGATTGCTCTAATGAAAATAAACTTAAAAGATCAACAACATACAACAGATACTGTATATACAGATAATCAAAGAAATATAGCAAAACAAAATACTGTTTTGTGTATACATATATATTTGTAAATCATTTAAGCTCTGAATGTCTTATTTGCGGGCACGATTACAGTAACTTGCTAAATGACTGACGTAACATCGGCACAGAAGTGACCTGACCCATTGCGACAGTTGTACAGCACATGGTGTACAAGACAGACGGCTGTGCAGTTGGAGGTAAACTTTAGAACACTATATTCTTCCACGAGCTGCTCAGAAGAAGAACACCTCTATGAGCCTTTCTTCACCATAGGCCCCGAACCTTGCACCGATTACAAATGATCACGACTTTGAAAATAACATGAAATAAACAATGAAGACACTGACGCTGAGTCCCATGGCCCACACCTGCCACCGATAGAGCATTCATATGTTATCTCCGCCTTTGCGTCCGGTAGTCCACCTGCCAATTTGCTGGCCGAGGCCCCGCCTACTGGGTCCGGAGCTGGTAATCTGAAAAGGAAATGGACAGACTTAATCAAATGGACAAAGAATAGAGGGAATCAGAGAGAAATCAACTAGAGGGCAGCTGATGCTTTCCATCCAGAATGAATGGAATACAAAAGGAAATGAGGGGCGGATGTTTGGCAATTAGTGGCAACATTAGCAAAAAGACCAACATGTGCAACTTTGGTATTCTCCTGATGAGACCGAGCTTTAAAAAAAAAAAAAAAAAACTCTCTCTTAACTAACTTGATGTTCATGGTACATTGCCACATTGGTTAATGTTCTATATCTGATATCCTGTTTGCAGAACTGCTTCAGTTCTTTGTTTGGTTCTCACCACATTTCACCACATTGCCCAACTGTTGCCCAATGCCTGCACATGTGGGCATGAGTGCCAGTGAACTTTTAACCTACCGCCATTCTGGGTGATGTAGCGCACCCATGGCAAGGCCTGGTAGCCACTCTTCTCAATGATCTTCAGGTAACGCACCTGTGAAGAAAGACACCATCAGGTGCATGACAAAATAAACTATAAATATGTGCAACAGAAAGTTGATGGACTAGCTATGAATAATTACTGAATGTCTGACTGACTGTGAATGAACAAACACAATATCGAGTTTATTCAACAACAATCTACTTGCATTTAGAAAATTATGCCTTCTGTGAATGATTTTCTAATAGACCTATTTTAGACTGAATATGATGAAAGTGCACACATTTCTCGTAGTGGTGAGGATGGGGAAGCTGTATGATGAGTCAGTATAAAAACAGAGAAGCGGCCCCTACAGAACAACGTGGCCCTGACTTCAGGACACACGACTCACATATAAATGAACTGTAACTACATATTCAGAGGGGAAAATGCCCGTGTCAGCAGAATCGAGCTACAACTTTCACAAGCCAATAACCGATGTTTCCCCAGCAAACTATTACCACACGGATGAAATACTAGAAAAAACAGCGACAGAAATATACCCGCACAAAAACACATACTGGCAACAGTGAAGTTGCCACACAAGTCTTTCCTGTGCAAGTGTGAGAATTCAATGTCTAGTATTTAGGGATGCACCAATTGTGAAATTCTTGTCTGATACCAATATTTAAAATATTAATTTAGCCAATTACCAATGATGGTGAAATACCCTGACATTTTCCTTAACTTTCATTTGGAGAAAAAAAAAAACATGTGCATGGCACTGTTGCACTCTTACGCCAATGCCAGAGCCATGTCCAGCCAGTGGCTGTTATCAGTGTCATCATAGTACCATCTATTGGCTCTTGTCTAGTTTACCATTTTACCAGCGTAAATTTAATGCAACACAACAGATTAACATCGGCCACATGCCATCGGTGAATGTTATCTTAGTTTGAGATCGGCCAGTTAAACCTGATTTATAATCCACTGTAATTCAAAAACAACATTTGTCATTATACAACATTTAAGAGAGGCTCCTGAAAACTACACTACAGCACAGCAAACCATTCAGAACCAAGCAATCTAAAGCACAAACCCATCTCCAAACCGTATATTTTGCCCAGCTCATTTTACTGAGAGCCGTGTCCATGAGCAGCAGGCACGATAGCCCATCCATTTTAAAGGGTTGACACTAAACCCCTTCTTCTGGGAGATGGTTTCTCGCTACGTTTCCTTAATTCCTATTCCCAGAAGGGCTCGGGACAGACGGGACAGGAATTTGCGGGTCAAACGGCAGCGGGACTCTGGTCAGGCCTTGCCACCGACCGCCTTGTCATTACCTGGCCACAACACAGTGAGGTCATGGGGAGAGCGCGCCACCGGACACAGCAGAACATATAGACGCTGGATCACCGAGACTGCCGGCGCAGCACTTCTCCCCCCCTGTGCCCGGAGCTAAACACTGCAGCCGGGCCTGACCGTGGCTCCGCAGTCAGCAGAACGCCATCAATAGCCGGGCTACGCAAAATATCATTATGGCTTGTAAGTTGAGATGGGGAAAATGAGGATGCTTGTAGTGTTATCTAGCTTGCTAACTACATACTGCATGTGTGGTACACAAGGCGAGCAGGGTTATCATCCCTGATCAAGTAGGTGTGTTGCCTTGGGTTCAGCCACAAGAAAGAGCATTGAAGATTAAACTAATAAACCAGCCCGTTCCTCTAATTGCCATGCAAAGGGCAGTGATAGCATTCAGGGGTTATAGACTCACATCTATTTCTAGTTGAATTCCTAATGGTTAGCTACTTGCATCACACACACTTCATAAGTGTGCACCCCTACACTTAGTGGTGGAGTGAAAAGCAACTTTCCCATGCTTTGATATTTGCATGTGTCTAATTAAGCTAGACGACCTCTTCTCACACGTAGAGAGCAGTGTCACTGGCTACATTAGTGGCTGGGGACCAGTGTGCTGGTGGCTCTGTAATAAGGCAAATGCCACTGGCTTTTTCGCAGGAATGGGATGGGAACATGGCGCTTTGCGGATAGCCTACAAGACCACAAGTGCACAACAAGGGCTATAATGAATGTCAAAAAAAGTGTTGTTCAGCGTTTGGGCAACAAATTGTGGACACTTGGTAGAGGAGGATGAAGATTGTTTATAAATGTGGTTCCCTGTCTGAGCTTTGCAGATATTTATAATGCCAATACAAATGTGATTTAAGTTATCATAAAACACTTACAAATTATTATATTTTGATTGACAATTCAAACGTTGCATCAAATGGATATTAGTATATCTACACAATTCTATACATATAAAACATAACTCCTACTACACCTGCCTATGAATTGTGTTGATACAGTTTTCTTACATGAGCATCTGTGCTTATTTATGAATTGGGGAACATTTGAAGGAAGAAAGGGAAGAATTCTGCCAAAAACACCCCAATTACAATGATCATATATTTCAATTAACTTTGAGTTTGTGCCTCATGTTTCCGAGTGGGCTGTGTAATGTCCATACAAGATAATCATGTTTTATTGAGAATCAAGGGAAATGTAGAACTGGTGGGACATTTTACCTACTAAATCCTGTATTATAACTGAAAATGACAGATGAGTATGAAGATGATAATTAAAACATAAATAAATACGTTTAACAAGGTCTGCCCATCCATTTACAATGACAATAATGTATTGTACAAAATATTACTCTACATATCACTTGTACCCTAAGTTGGCTGGTCTGAGGAACCACAGGCAATAGGCAGCTGAATGTTTTGCCTTTTAGTTTAATTTTAAAAACAGCGAAGAAATAAGTGGTATTCCAATAAGTTTACTAAAATGGATGTATAGTTTACTTCTGTGTTCTGGATAAACTG
>JAODUG010000009.1:3723701-3743479 GCA_027564795.1 Aphredoderus sayanus
GCCAGGCCCCCTGTACGGCCCCACAGCCCACAGTGTGCTGCCAGGCCCCCTGTACGGCCCCACAGCCCACAGTGTGCTGCCAGGCCCCCTATACAGCCCACAGTGTGCTGCCAGGCCCCCTATACAGCCCCACAGCCCACAGTGTGCTGCCAGGCCCCCTGTACAGCCCACAGTGTGCTGCCAGGCCCCCTGTACAGCCCACAGTGTGCTGCCAGGCTGCGTCAGTGGCAGCCACAGCTCCCGGCCACCATGTCATCATACTGCTTCAGCACCACATTCTCGTCATCATCGAAGTACAGCAGGTTGATGGAGAAGAGCTTGTCGGGGACGCAGCACGGCGTCTCGATGCCCCTGGTCAGCTTCAGGGCGTTGATGATGGACTGGACGGTGGCGTGGTTGGTGGGCCTCATGTTCTGGCCCAGGGGGAAGGGGCAGGAGCCCCTGCAGTGGTAGGCGTTGTAGCCCCGCGGCGACACGATCCAGCCAGACCAGCCGATCTCCTCGAAGTCCACGTAGAGGGGCAGGCGCTGGCAGGGCGCGGCGGGGCCGTCCTCCTCGGCGTGCTCCAGGGAGCGGACGCTGCGCGCCACCGCCCCAGCCAGGGAAGCCTGGGGCAGCCTGGGAGCGGCCAGGTTAGCGCCCAGAACTGCTGGAAGCAATGGGTGTTAGGGTGTGCCTGTGTGCGGGTGTGCTGTGAGGGGCACCCCTGGTTTCCCCTCTCTTGTTGAAAATGATTGTTTACACATGTACAGTAATGTGTAATTGTACAGTAGGCATCTTTGGAGAACTGAGCAAGTGTGAGCAAAAATACAGCCACGTACACGCCATTTAACCCTCCTGTTGTCCTTCTTATAGATGATTGTGCCACCAGGTGGCGCCACCTTATTGTGTCTGACTGTCTGACTCTCTTTATTGTCATCGCTATGTGTATTTATTTCTGTATTAATTATTTCTTTATGTATTTGTTTGTTTTTTTGTACCTTTTAACCCTCCTGTTGTCCTCGGGTTTCAAACTCACACCTGCACTGCACATCATATGTGTGTGTAAGCTGTAGAATTAGGATTGGCGCCTTCTGTCTGCCACAAAGAGCTAGTGATTTGGGCCAGTTTGACCCGGAGGACAACAGGAGGGTTAACACCTCCACAGGACCTGTCGCCTAGATGTGATGTAACTCGTCTCTGATTGGTTGAGTGCGAGTGCGGGCTGTTGCCGACAGTATACTGCACCTTAACATACTCCACCTAATGCTGCCTGCACACAACCTATTTATCTGCCCATGAACACAGTGATTGTGGCCAGTCGTACCTTTGCCCTCCAGGGAGCCAGATCGGCGGCCATCATCCGTGAAGAGAACCAGCATGGGCTGCTTGCTCTGGTGATGGTTGCGGCCGGACGCAAAGCGGACCAGTTTCATGTCTATCTGGTTTCCTCCCAGCGTCCTCACGACCACCTGGAGGCCCAGGTTACTGTCCTCATCTGACATCCAGGAACGCACCTTTAAAAAACATAACAACAATCAGTTATTTGATACAGTCCATTGGTCAACAGTGTATGTTCACTAGATGGAATTCAGGCTGTGGTAAACAATATATAGGCTTACTTACTGCTTGTGTAATGGTGAACACTTCCCATCCAGTGGAGTGGATGGGGATTAATCGAGAAGACAGCAACTTCTTTATCTGTGTGACATTTGTTTTGCTGGTATCAAGCAACTGGTATACACTGACCTGATTTTAAGAGAAAGGATGTGTTTAGTCCAATCTGCTATATAAAACAGTGGTGTTATAGTTACATTATGTTACTGTCTTTCTTTGTATACCTGGCAGAAATGATGCCTGTTGAATGTTGCTGATATCTGAGGTCGTAACTTGAACAGATGCAATTCAGCGGTGAGAATCTTCTCGGTTCTGGCGACCATGGACAAATTGAACCTGAACTCAACTTGTTCACTATGCACTGAAAAGGTAAAATAAACAATCAGACGGTTAAAATAAAGATATATGCCTGTAAATAAATAAACAAATGTATTGCACGCATATTTATACAGTAGCCTGTAGCAAAAAAGACTACTTACATTTATCAAAGAAACTGCGCACAGTGTTTCCCTCCAGGAGATAGGGGTCCTTGGTAACACCGTCCACATCAGCAACTGTGTTGTACAGGTCAAGCATATACTGGGGCGGCTGCTTGTGCCCTTGTGGATGCAAAGGTGGATCTTCCATACCAAAAACTTCTAGTAGTCTCTTGATGGCCGCTGAACGAACTTCTTCTGACTTGCTCTCCGCACTGAAGTGGTTCTCCATATATTTGAACGAGGGCTTCGCGGTGGATGTGCACATCAGTGCAGCAACGCTCATCACAACCAGAAACATCTTCTTTGATGCGAGTTTGTCTATTCAGTGTCTACGAACCACACACGGCCAGCACCCGACAAATGAAGTGACTGCAGACCCTGGAAGCACCACGTTTTATATAAAATCCTTCCGCACAGTTTACAGTGCTCCAAACCCTTGGTAAACAGTAGTAAAGATGCTATTTGGTCGCAAATGTAAATCACCCATCAGCGAATGTAAAGGTTGGCTAATGGCGTTGTTAACAAGGTGTGAACCCGATTGACTATATAGCCTATACGTCTGGCAATAAAGGTTCAAATAAACTAGTTTTTATCTTTTTTGTACTTTGTGAAATAGATCGGCATTTATGCGTGTACTGCTGGGGAATATGGAATATGTTTAACTTTTGCTGAGAGAAAATATTGCCTATACCGCCAACACAACAAAATACAACTATCTTTTAAGGAAGTGCACTCGCCATGGGAGGTTAACGGCTTCTGAATGAATCAATTAATTTATAATAATTGGCGAGAGTCTTACTAGAATACCCATTACTTCGTTGAATAGGAAGTGTCGTTGGTTACACGTAGTTCGATTTACATAGGCGCTTATCCAGATGCACCAGGATAAGCAGTGATTCTACTTTTTATTATTTCAAGGGGAAACTATATTGGGATGATTGACCACCACTTCTCCACCCGAAATGATTACCAATTATTTTATTCTTGTTAATTAATTATCCTATAATGAGCCAAAAGACCAGGGAAAAAATAAGGTGCCTTGTGCGTAATTTGATACCTTTGATCTTTACGCACGGCAGAATGATATTGACAGAATGATATTTGCTACGACGTTGCCTTAAAGGCCTTTGCTTTAGCCATCGTCTGAGACATCAAATGTTCTCCCACATGACACCCTAAAAGCACATCGTATATTCGCTTCAGTTGACCATAGGGGAACACAAATTGTTTTTTTCACGTGTTTATACCAAAATAAGGAGCTATTGCTATAGCAATCACAAAGCCTTAACGTGTCAATTGTGGGGCTAGATTAATGCCCTCACAAATGGCAACTGTACTGTAGGCCTACTGTCTACTTACGGTTACATAAAACATTATTCACATTTATTTTCATTTTGAATGAATGTCCAGATATATGATAAGGCCTACACGTAGCAAAATAATTTTTAGGATACTCTGGACATCATACTTCTACTTACTATTATTGATGCACATTTGATGCACATTGATAATCTGTTTTGTATTCTGATAAAACGATTCTTCACTGTTATGTAATATATTTATTTACAAAAGTATATTTTTACATATTTACATATAACACAATATTTTAAGTGACATCATAACACAATATGTCATAATGATTGAAGATGGCGATAAGAGAAACCACAAGAACAGTAACCCACACCGATGTACGCCAACTTCTGGGTTTGTAGTTCAAATGAGTTAATATCTTGACCAACAGAGGGCGCAGTGTTTAGTTCTGGCAAAGGCAGGATGTAATGGACAGCACAGAACGAATCTGCCCGTGCTGGTTAAGAAATGTGTGGCTCTCATTACTCTGAGGAAGACAAGACATGGATGATCTTTCAGCCCAAAGGTGGCAAATTGCTGGATCAGAGGGACTCCTGTAAGTAGAAGAAAAAACACTTAAAGAGTTAGTGTGCACCTTATAATGCCAACAATCTCTTAATCTTTATGAACCTTAATGAAGGAACACATTTCCTTCAGAGACCATTCCTTTTACAGTGCACTTAATGCTTCTACTTTGAATAAGGCCTCTTTGTTACATACATGTCAGTATACCCAGCCATTATGATATTAAGTCATCTGCCTCTTTGCCATTGGCAGCAATGATACATTTGTCTGTACTTGTTATGATTGATGTTTGAAATTATTCTCTTAGTTATATGAAACTGTTGGTTGACCACAGCTGTGTTTAGTGAAAACCCTACAAAGTGTGAACATATTATATTTCAAACAGAATAATTAACTGCCAAAAAACTTCAAAATCACACATGAAACAACTGCAAATTAAACTGTACTGCCTTAAAGAGGCATTTGGCGTAGGGATTAAGTGGTACTCCCCCTCCCTTACCACCAAGTGGAAGGTGTAAGAGGTCACAGTCAGTTGTTATGAGTGGGGTGTAGGGGAGGAGTGTGAGGAATGGGGGGTGGGGCTCCCTTGGGCTAGCAGCTGTGTTGATGCTTGCTTACCTGAGAAGGCATCGGTTTCCTGTGGTGCACCCTCCCAAACATCTGCCCACATCTATTTCCTGTGGAAAATTAGCAACACAGAGAAAAAGCAATCAGCTCTCGGTTGGCTAAAATATTGACCCTCTTGAGGAGAGCCTAGGCCTCTTTAGTATGCTAACTGCTTTGATTTGACACCTGCGTCGACCATTTGTGTTTGAGCAGTTCTTGCACCTTGGGTGTGAAGAGTGGCAGACGGCTGAGACTCAAAATGGCCCCTAATTTAATTTGATCCTTTCATGTTGGCTATGGACCGTACCGGCTATTGCATATTATATACTAGCCTATATTAGAACTGTGAGATCGTGAGAATTAAATTGACAGTTTGTTGTTGTCAAGTTCTTCCAAACAGGTGTTTAGCTGGAAGGGTTAGCAGCCCTCTGAGTCACGGATTACTTGGCCCATAAAAGACACAGGTATCTTCAAGTAAGTTTTTTTTTTAAGCATTCACAACATTTAATTATGACACATCTACCCCAAACCCTGCCTATTATGTGTATTGGTGTAAACTGTACAGTTATGGCACATATAGCCCTTAACACCTTGGGTCTGTGCGGTGCCAGCCAGCCAGCCAGCCACAACAGCGTATTAGGATGAATTGTATTGTCTTCCAGATACAACTGGAACAGAGATACTCAATTACTGTGTCTGACACATTGGCTACTTCCTCCGTAGCCTACATGATCCTATAACCTCATTAACAATGAATTAGTCAACAATAACCCCATCTTTATTATACACTCATCAAAATAAAAGAACTTATTTAATTATAAAGATTTTAAAAGGAAGGTATGTATTCAAAAGTCAGGCATATGAGTATTTTTTAGTGGTACAAAACAAAATTTGGTTTACACTAACCTTCAGTCTCTCCTCTTTGATTCCGTTGTCGTGGTCGACGATTTCATAATAGTACTCAACATATGGGACCCTGTAGCAGCTTTCTTTTAGCTCACAGGCCGCCACTGTCTGGATCACGTCCACTTTGTTGGGTGTCTCCACCAAGGCCGAGTCAAACTTTGTTGGCACGCAGGAGAATCCTTCTGTGAACGATTCAGGGATTGAAATGGCCATACATTGGCTACATGGCTACATTATAAATACAGAAATAATGCGTCAGCACAAATGGTGGATTTGTGCTTACAAAAGCTATGAGAGCTTTGCAGCCACGCTGTTGTGAAATCATTTTTTAAATATACACATATATATAAGCTGTTTTTTAAGTTAACAAAATCAATTATATTAAAAGAATAGTAATAAATAAAACAACAAACAAGATATATATATATATAGTTTGTTGTTTTATTTCTTACTATTCTTTATAATTCATTTTGTTAACTTAAAAAGCCAAGTTTCATATTTTGTTGGTCTTGTATACACATTTGAAATGTAGATTTAAAACTTGATCTAAATGTAGGCCTAGTAGCTATTTCGTTATGCATTTTGCTTTAGACACTTTCCATGTGTTTACAGTGTTTCAGGAAAGCTGCTTACACACCTGGGGATCCCTTGGCCTGGGAGCACCCTCCCACGTCTATAACAGTCTCATATGGCGTCTCAAAGAAATAAGTCCTCAGAGCAGGAACTCGGACACACTGGGTGAGTTTGGTTTCACAGTGGCATTCCTCGATAACCTCCACCTCCCTCGGTCCCTCGAACAGCAGTATCCGGTTGACATGCATTCCAGTGGGCTCACAGTTTTGGGTCACTCGACACGAAGGAAGATGGGATAATGTCTCAGCACTCTCTGAAGCAGGGCTGCGCATCCTTAACTTTTATAAGAGAAATTGAATTGTTTGGGTTAGATGCTTTGCTTGAATAACTATATTGGATGGCATATCGTTTTTTTTTTTATGGTTTTACAAAGCAGGCAAAAAAAGGTTTAACTTCCATGGTCTAATGTACAATTAATCATGAATAACGTTATACTATACATTATCATATAAGAAGAATACTGCATTATTAGGCTACTCCAACCAATACCAGATTTGATGAGAATCAATAATGAAGCTACAGCACCCTCTTGTGATAAGATGTGGAACTGTCAGACAGAGCACTTACTTTGGATCTGAGAAATTCCAGCATTGAGGAATGTTTAGAGTACTCTTGCTGTCCTGCTTCATTTGTCCTGGGTGTGCCCGCACAGTGTGACCTACAAAATCCCACATCCACACTGACAGGCCTCCCAGAGATATCTGTAAATCATATTTAGCTACTTTTACATATTGGCCACTTACATTGCTTAGACACTTTGATATATTTAGCCTATGGTAGTCAGGATACATTAATGTGTAATACAATATTAAATTCATTTATCAATAGTTAAGATATTGTTTAAATATATTCAGAGATGTATAAATTATTCCAGATAAGTGAGGGTATTTCCCTGTATCACCGTTGATTGTAACAGGAACAAGCAAGTACTTGCATGGCTACCTTGGCCAATGTAAACGAAGTGGCTCTGTCTCTTGCAGCAGACTCTCTGTGCGAACAGGTTCCTGTGATCCACATGTTTGCTTAACACTGAAGCCACTGTAAAGAAGCACACCATTGTCATATCACTGCAGTGCAAACACTGCTAAGTTTAATGTTAGTGTTTTCCCTTGTTTATCATTTGTTTGTTTACGCCAATATGTTAATAGTTTAGTTAAATTCCCATAAAACCACATAAATGCAGGCTGCAGCGATTTCAAATTGTTATATTGATTGCAGTTTTTTCAATTTACCATAATAATTAAAATATAAATATATTGCAGTTAAACAGCTTTTATTTGGCACATACACTGTCTGTACTCAGCTTACCATGACCCACACAAGTCACGATTAAATGTGACAACAACTGCATATACATTTAATTATTTTATGAATATTTGTATATGTATAATTCTGGATTTCTCCCCCCCAAAAAATATGCTGTTCAGTCATGGAAACATGTTACATGTTTCCAGCACACAATTACATGAGCCCCGCCCTCTCTTTATACAGTACATGTGTTTACCAGCCTTATCAAATATGATTATACAGTAGGTTCTGTATACTGATATGGGTGAGGTCCTGGCTAGCAACAATGGGCCTGCATGCCACAGCATATATTATAACGCAGCAAAGCAAACAGTACTCACAGTGTAGATGGAGGGCACACACAAGCAAGAGGAAGCTTGGCCTGCATAGATACATGGCTTTCGTTTGTATTCCACGCTCAGCTGCCCGACTCCGAGTGTTCCTCCTCTCGCCGATGGCTCCTATATTTATGTGGGCTCACACTTCAGCCCCAGATGTCGCCAGAGGTCCCCAAGTGGTCTGGGGAGGCTCAAAAAGCGAGAAGTAATCAAATTTCCATTCTGAATGCCTTGTGGGTTAGAGCTCCTACAGGCGTGGGTCACTTCAAAGTCTTGGGTTTTCACCTCCTGTCTGTTTCTGCTGGGGCGCCAGTGTGTCTTGTGGCCAGCAAGCCCGAGCTCACCCTAATGAAGTGCTTAAGTAGCACTGAGCCATTAAAGCAGTGCCCATTCAAAGGCATTAATCATCTTTTATCTCAGGGGGTAGGTGTTTAGCACCTCTGACTTAAAACAAAACTTGGGCTAAACAAATAAACAGGATCAACGTGGGACCTAGACCTCCCATTCTGAAGACACCAACACATTTGTGTTTATTCAGCGTCACACCAAATGGTCAGCCAAATCCCCAAAGATCCTCTTTTATTATCAAGGGAAAGGAGAGAATTAAGACCTGGAATAACTAACATTATTATAGTTGTCAAATATCAGTCCTATGCAGTTATACGCGTTTTCTTGAATAAACTTCCGATTCTGTTTGGGAGAGCAAGAAGAGCAAATGCTTTTAAACATTCTTAATGCCACTTTTTCATTGGATTTTTTAAGAGCAGTTTGTCTTATGTGTATATTTCGCTAATCCCAAATTGTGAGCCGTGCTTTGATGTGCTGATGTGATCCTCTCATTTTCTTACTGGATCAAAGGATCATCGTTAAGATTACATCAGCACTCAGACACCTTGATTAAGGTGAAACCTTACCAGAGTTTCACTTACCAGAGCTAATCCCTTTTATTATCAGATCACTCTCTCTCATTTTAGATGAACTGTTAACTATTGTTAATTTAATTATCCAGATATAGTCATGTCTTAATAGTAAAACAAAGAAAAAGTTAAACAAATCCAACATTATCTTACCTCAACATAGTAAATCTGGGTTCAACTAATTGCCATGATGATGTTATTTTTTCATATAAATATATATCATCATAGTATATTAATAAAGTCAACAATTATTTTTTAGGTACAGTATGATGCTAAAAGTGTTTGTTATTGTAATTAATGTATGGTTATTGTTATTAGTGCTGACAAAATAATTTAAGATTTAAGATGCTTATAGCATGCCTTACAGTATAGAAAAGCAGGACCTTATAGCTTAGATACAATGCATATTGTATACCTACTGTTCATGAAATATTTATTTTAGGTATCATCAGCATTAAGGATTGAGATTGCAGGGCTTTACCAGACTTGTTATTTTTGACCATTAAATATATACATAAACCGAAAATCACAGCTGTTCCTGACAATCTAGAATCTAGTGTGGTATTAATCTAGTGTGGTATTATAGGTAAATTAAATGCATATTTACATATATAACATAATGCATAAAACATACATACCGGTGATATTTTCTTTTATTATTTATTATGCAATTTCTGAATTTTTCGGAATGAGGGCCATCTATAGCATGACTAAATTGCCATTGTTATTATTTAAGATGGCATAAACTTTGCTCATGCACGTCATTGTTTGGATTGCTAAAGCTTGGAATGAGATTAACATTATCCCTGTAGCTGTCTGGAACTTTCCATTCCCTGAGAAGACTGTCTAGTTGCTTCATGTACATTTTAAGGATGAAACACTTATGTTTATCTACTGTTAACTGTATGTCAGCCAAACTTACATCAAGAGCTCAGTAAAATAAGAATATATTTATGTTTAACTTAATATTTTTTGTATTTAATTTTGCGGATTTACCTACTCTTTCTGCTTTTTTGGCCTTCTACATTTCTGTTTTATCATTTTAATTTCCATGCCAATACCCCTGGAGGAAGTCTAATATTCTGTGAGCAGTTTCATTTGTGAACTCACCTGCCGTATTTGTGAATTCCCATCCTTTTCCAGTAAATGCTCTTCCATTGATACTAAAGTACAACATGTGCTGAGATGGCCTCAGTCTATATTGTGTCTGGGATTGGATTACAGCGAGTGACCTGCAGTATGTAACAACAGCTTTACTCTGGTAAATGGTTGACAATCCATACATCCAGCTAAGGCAGTGGAGGATGAGGGTAGTGGCAGCAAGACCAGACAGTTTGTGTGGTCTTTAAACTGACTGGTTGCTACAAGGCCCTGTGTCTGGGTCAATGGAGCTCCTGTAGACATCCTACAACCTAGACAGAAATGGGTCCATACTGTTATGTTTGTGTGTGGGACTGTGAAACTTCAAATAGTGTAGTGCAAATATTTATAGTGATTATTAGTTTCAGTTACTAGCGTCAGTTATTGTCAAGGTATTGCAACATCACAGTGTCCTTCTCTTACAGATGCATGACAATGAGGCATTGAGTACAATCCAATCACGTTTCATTCATAACACCAGTAAACCTTCATAGCTCCTCCAAAGGCAAATAAAAGTACCCATATTTGTCAGTTTGATATATATACAAAAGATTAATATCAATAACATAACATACAAATAATTTATATTGAGGTCAACAGAATCAATTATATGTAATTCATATATACATTTATATATACAATTATATTCAGATAGTGTCATCCACAGCTGCTGTTAGCTGTAACCTTGTCCTATATGCAGCCAGTGACCCCAGCCTGCATGATGTCACATGCAGTAGATTGCAATGGCGAGCTAATCCCACCAGTTCCATGGGACAGTGTAATAGGTCTGGAGGTTAAACAAGCCGTCTGTAAAGCCTGTCCATTGTCTGACAACACAAGTCCATGTAGAGGGATTATAGGCACTTGATGCTGTAGCAGGAGCTGGATTAGAGACCACGAGAAGACAGCGGGTGAGGGTGAAAGTATAGGGAAGAGGTGTCTTGTGAGCTTTGTAAGCTCTCTACAGAGGAAAGTAGTTGTCTTGAGAGCAAGCAATATTAATATTGCTTAATAGAGTAATTTAGTTGTCTTGAATAAGGTAATAATTAAAAGGTCTTCTTGAATATTCAGGACATCCCTTCGGCAAACTTTGTATCATTCCATCGTCAAGGACTGGCCATACAGAAATTCAACCATGTATTTGAGCAACAAGAATCACGCAGAAATGGAGAGGAACAACAGGAGTGACAAAAGAAAGTTTCTATGTGAGTATAGGGCATGTGGTTGGGTGGTTTAGATGTCTTTGACCCTAACTTGTATTACACTGTAATGCTGATTTAGGCTGTCCTGCTTTCTTTCTCCTCTAGGGAAGGGGCCCCAGTTAAAGACAGCTCCGTGTCATCAACAACTCTTCACCCTGATGCCTCCGGCGGTTGAGGCACGTGGGAGACGGGAAGGAACAAGGCGCGGGAACCAGGAGAACGAGCTCCCGTTGGTTGCGGCGGAGGAGGTGAAAAGGAGGAGTGTGTTTGAGAAGGCTCTCCACGACCTGACGCACTCAGAAAGGGTGATGAATGATCTGTCACTGGGGCGCAGGGTGGCACTCTACGACCTGAGGGGAGAGATAGGCTCTGGGAACTTCTCCCAAGTCAGGCTGGGGATTCATGATCTGACCAAAGGTGACATGCTTCTCTAGGCTTTGTTGATACACTGTACAAGGTCAGGTGAACTGTTCCCCTGATTCCCCTAATTAAAAACATGTAATAGCGTAGACTACTCTGAGAAAAAACATGGTTACAATACCTTAATTAAGTATTCATTATAACACTGTCTGCCTGTTAGTGGATTGTGGAAGTACAGTGCAAATTAAACATACAGTAGATATTCAATTTGTCCACAAAGACATCTCAGTATTTAAGACGATGTTTAAATAATTTAGTTGAGCGGTGGTTTGGGAGAGGAGCACCGTTTAATCATCTTTCATAATCCCCATTACTTCCTTGTGTTTAACAGAAAGAGTGGCAGTAAAAATCCTGGATAAGACGCGTGTGCACAAGAAATCCCATGCCCTCTTTGCCTCTGAGATCTCCTGCATGGAGAAGCTGGCCCACCCTAACATAGTGCGCCTGTACGAGGTGGTTGACACCTTCAAGAGACTCTACCTCGTGATGGAGTATGCCAGAGGTGGAGAGCTGTTCTCCCACATCACCACCAGGGGGCGCCTGTCAGATTTAGAAAGCAAGCTCGCGTTTGCCCAACTCCTGTCTGCAGTCAAACATATGGTGAGTCATCATTACAGTTTTTCTAAATTGCTTTTAAACTAAATTTATAAAACACAAAACACATTCTCAAAACTGCATGCACAAACCCCACCACAGTAAACGTGTTTACCACAACACTATATTTCAGTTGAAAAATCCCCCAAGATACTCAATTTAAAATTCCTATTTGAAAAATTAACTATTTTGTCAATGAGTACAAACAAACATATATTTCTTATTGCATAAACAAAGGCGCACAAAATATTAAATAGCTGTGTCAAAAAGTTCTCAAGACATTTCAAGACATACTGCCCATCCACTCCTTACTGTTGGGCCACATCTGGTATGACGTGGGCTGTTACTTTACAGTACACTTCAATGCTGAAAAATATTCTTCAATCGGATTGAGGAATGATGAATAGGGTGGGAGCCATGTCATATATAGACATATTTTTATGAGATCCCGAGTGATAGTGTATTGCTTGATGTTTGTACTATTTTGCATGTAAGGATTTGTCCAATGAACATATGTATAAATAGATATGGGAGTGATTGCAATCAAATGAGAAATGGTATAATCCATTTTGATTACTGCACTATTACTAAACTAACTGTGGTAACTTAAACAATAGATTTTGATGTCAATTACTGGCATTTGTATTTACAGTTTGCAGAAGATGAGCTAATGTTTGTAAGATTTGTGCTTGTAGCTTTGATAATGTGTTTAATGATTCAGGAATTGTGCGATTGAGAAAAACTGTAATTTTGGAGTTTATAAAATGTGACGGTTCAGCTGCCGATCACATGTACCTAACCTTGGATCTGTGCAAGTAATCCAATAATAAGTCAGCACTGAAAAGGAACTGTGTGAAATATGGCCATAGCGACAGTTAAAGGAAAGAATCTTGCAAATCTATCAGTACTTAAAAAATAGTGAGTGAAACCAATTGTGTTATGGGTATCTTCATTGTACTCGAGCAGAGAATTTCATATTATGTGGTTTATTGAATTAGCCTGGATTTGTGCAAGTTGCCTAAAGCATGAAAAGGCATTGTGAATATTATGTTACTTGCTGGCAGTCATGTTTCTGCCAGCAAGGTGTTTGGTCAAAATACAAGCTTGGTGGGCTGTAGACATATTTACAGGTTCAGGCTGGTCCCGTTAAAATGAATAATTGTGTATAATAATAGATATACAGCTATTCTATATTGTTATTACGTACACAGACAGTACACACTGTGCAGTTAAATGTCATAAAAAAAATTGTAAATAGTATGTAAATATTAATATATAAAAACATCACAAGAACATTCCCATATTAAACCTGGCACGTGGTGGATGTCTAGGGGTTCCTTTGGTTGTTTGATGTCAAAGGTTGGTACTTGATGTTGGAGAATTAAGAGTTAAGTTAGAGAACATTTGCCCTAATATCTCTACATTTGTGTGTCTCGACCTCTTGTGTGTCTCGCCCTCCAGCCGGTTATACAGCTATTGTGTCAGCCCTGTCTTGAATTTCTACCCCATTAAAGCATTCATCTCTTTCCTCCTCCAGCACGACAACAACATTGTACACAGAGACCTGAAGGCAGAGAATGTCTTCTACACCACCAGCTACTGCATTAAAGTGGGCGACTTTGGCTTCAGCACGGCCTGTCGTCCCAGTGAGACCCTCAACACCTTCTGTGGCTCTCCGCCATACGCGGCCCCCGAGCTGTTCAAAGAGAGCGGCTACGGTGGCCATTACGTGGACATCTGGGCCCTGGGTGTCTTGCTGTACTTCATGGTGACTGCCACCTTCCCATTCAACGGCGCCAACCTGGGAAGGCTCCGGCGCTGTGTCCTGCAGGGCTCCTTCTCCATCCCCAGCTACGTGCCTGACTCCTGCCAGCAGATCCTCAACGGCGTCCTGGTGTCTGCGCCCGCTGACCGCCTCAGCATCGCGCAGATCATGGCCAGCAACTGGCTGAGGGGGGTGGAGTACCCAGAGGCGTACGCCAACTTCAGTCCCACGCCCTCCCACCTGGCTGAGCCCACCCGCATCCTCACTCCCGAGGAGCTGGACGTCAAGGCAGCATTGGAGGAGCTGGGCATCTCTGAGAAGCATTTAATTATGAGCACCTGTCTGGACCTGAGGAGCCCCATTACCGGGGCCTATAGGATTTTGCTACACCGCATACAGAAGAGGAAGTTGGTGGAGGCAGTGAGCTACAGCAACACTGAAAGGTCACTGACAGGATGGGGACATGGCCTAGACACTGGCCGCATGTTGAACCAGTGTGCCTCTGTGGTGTGTGTCATCATGTAGTGGGGAAAATGGCAGCTAACTCCCCGTTCATGATGGGAGGTAGGTAGCGTAGTGGTCCAGGACTGGGTGATAAACCACCATCTTCAGTCCACTAGTATCCTTAAACAACACGCCTAACCCCCTCTCCTAAGTACCTGTAATTGTATTCACTGGATTTTAAAAGGAATTTAATGAGTACAACGACTATAATTACACACAAGGTGCTGTAGGGTACATTTGATTTAATGTATGTGGAAATGCTGTATGACATGTTCATTACTTTTCTACTATAAATTAACATTTACTTACTACCACATTTAAACGTTGTATGTACAAAATTGTATGGCACCTGCCTTGTTAAATCTTTCGTACTTTCTGAAAATACATATTTTAAAAAGTAAACTAAAATATTTATAAAGTGTCATTTTCCATAGTTTATATCTGTGTTTTTTCACTGTTTAGTATTGAGATAAATGGCCTTTATAATGCAATTCAACAGGCATAACATTAAGCTTAACAATTGTGATAAATATCCTTTCCTTGATGAATTTCTCTCCTTCACACATTGACATTATAGAATAGAGACATTGATTCATGTGAACATGTCGACGACATTTAATTGATGTTTGACATTTGATGAAATTGAAAGAAAGTTAAATTTTTGCTTACCTTCAGCTTTTTATTTCAAATGAAGCGTTGCTAACCGGTATACCAGCCAAAAGTTGGGTTTCATCTCCCAGCATGCTTAGCATAACAAGAGAGAATTATTGGTTTGTGGTCATAAAAAAAAGAAAAGAAAAAAGAATGAATCACCTGAAATCCTTTTCAGGTTGTAACCAAATTATTCAGCCTCACAATTCCTCATCTGTAATAGGCAAAAGTAATTTTGGTTGTACATCAACATAGAAAATGCCATCTAAGTATTATCCTGGACGATTGTGTGTCTGCCAGGTTGTCTGTCTCCATTACCTTATGGGCAATTTGGCAACATCTATGAGTAATTAAGGCATCATGCTGTAGGTGCACAGAAGCCTTGTGAGCATCAGTCAAATTGTGGACAATTTGACAGTGATCCAAATATTCCCTCTTTTTTATACATGAATGATAAATGAAAACATGGGAATGTTCTATAAGGTTTGCCCTAACAAGACCAATGCTTTTATTACTCCACGATGGATAACATTGTGTATTGGCATCTATATATTGTTTCAGCACAGTTACTGGGCGACGTGGCGAGTGGGTAGAGCAGTGCAACAGGTGATCATAAAGTTGCTGGTTTGGTTTGAACCAAATGGCTGATGGCTGACACCACCGTGCGTGTGTGTGTGTGAGAGAGACCAGCTCTTTGACTATATAAATGCTGTCCATTTACCATTTACAGTGGATGTTAATCTACGGACTATGCTCCATTTACAATAGATGCTAATTTAGCCTATTGTAAAAGCATATTCATTTGCAGAAATATGTTACATGCTACATACATGTACCTATACAGTATAGTGTTAATTCATTACTTTTCTGCTAAATTAGTTTAAACTAAGACATAATCTAATTCATACTAAAACCTTTTAATGGATAAGTTAATTGTTTTGTTACAACTAGAGTTGATTAAGTGTACTTTTAATAATCAATATGAACAAAGAGTAGTTACAATAAAAACTATTTTCAAAAGTTTTCAACAAATAGAGCAAGACATCCTTCAATAACAATATAATAATTAAAGACTTATGAAAAATACCTTCTGAAAATAAAAAATCGAATTAATCTTCTTAATGCTAAATATATTGTAGGTATTGAATATGAGAAAGTATGAGAGAAAGCAAACGTAGGTTGGATAAAAAAAGACAGCTGCCCCAAAGATGAGGACACCTCAGGTTCATGATGATGTGTCATGTGGAAGTCATCGATCTCAACTGACAGCTGTAGGAAAACGATGAGTCACTATGATTTTATCAGCACCTACAAGTCCAGACTGTGTCTGAAGTGTCTGAGAGGATGAGAAAGCAAGTAACCTCAGTTCCAGGCACAATGTGAATGAACATGCCTGTAAGAAATCTAATGGCGCTTTTCCACTGCATGGTGTCAGCTCCATTCTACCCGTCTCACCTCGCCTCTACCCGCCCTAAGTGTGCTGTCAGATCCCTCAGATAAGATGGATTTCATGGGTACCTCTCACGAAGCATACTTCTTTTGTGTTGTTGCGTGAATGTTTTTTCTTTTGTTTTTTTAGGCTATGGGTTTTTAAAGAGCTAAAGCAAAGGCTATGTAAAAGTAATGCATCAACCTGTTATAGTACCATGTTGTCTGGTCATTAACTTTTAATGATGGTAATAGAAAGAGATCTCATAATAGATCTTTGTTGGATCAAAAGTAAATGTATGAATGAATATGCTAGCCAGGATTGCATCACAAAATTTGAGAGAAACAATTATGAGAGTGCCATAAACAGACCACAAAGTCCAGTTCAGGTCAACATGCAATCAGTTCAGGAATAAAAAAAAACAACTTTATTTTCATTTGTGGATAAACAGAAACTGTACACAGAATATGCATGACAAGCCACAGTAGGAATATATATAATCTGAAATATTTAAAATATAATTTGGGGAGGGAGGTGAAGGTAGATTTGTACCAGACATAATAAACTTTTGTATGCCAGAAAGTAGAAAAACACCACCAAATACCTGTATCTTCACACAATACTTTACAGAGCATTCACATTCCATCATTATTGATTTGGGATTTAGCTAATGAGTCATTATAAAGATCTTCCATATACAGATCCTGGACAAACAACATTAGTTTTCACCTGGGCCACTCCATAGTACACATTGCTGATAAACAATACTTTATCAGCAATGTATCCATTGACTTTTGACTCAACTCCAGGCAGAAGTGAAAGCAAAGGAGAGGCTAAACATTTTTTCCCATGCCAACTTCCTCTATGCACCACAAACTAGCAAACACCATAAAACACCTTATTCCATTAAACTGTTGCTTATAATTGCTGTCTTTGTATGTCTCCGTCAGGCTTCATCCTCTCTTCAGTGGAACAGGGTGCTGTGTAAAGCAAATGAATGCATAAATACATGTTGTTTTTACTCAAATTGAATGTTAGTGTAAAATCCATTTTTATATTCACCGTTCGAATGTGTTTGTCAATTCTCATTATGACATGTTTGACCCACGGTTCCCTGGGGTCTGCACAGAACGCACTCTTCTTTGTTCTGAAACTGAAGGATGAGCAGAAATGTAAGAACACTTCTTATTGTACTGAAAAGTTCCCTAATGACATGAACATCTATTTATCTATTTGTATAAGGTATATATTTATTGTTTTGTGTGTGTGTGTAGTGTGTGTGTGTGTGTGTGTGTGTGTACACTTACAATATAGCTGGTATGTTGCAGCCTCCATCAGCCTCCTGTCGTCTGTAGTATTTAATCATCCGCATCGTTTTAAAGCTAACTCTCCTGGTATATTTCAGACAGCAGTCTTCATACGAACCTGAAGGAACAGAAAATCACTCAACTTTATTGCAGCATATACATATATTATTGTCATGTTTTACAAATGAAATGATACAAGCATGTTGTTTTTTATGTGTATTATTTATGATGAAGAAACGTTTGGAAGAAAATCAAAAGATATCTCCTAAAAGTAAGGTTGAGGACACATTTTCAAATCTGTTTTCTTTTTTTAAAGCGCTTACCTTGTGCCAGTGTGAGACAGACACCAGCTAGGAGGACCAGGAACAATAGCATAAGGAACCGCATGGCTCAGTCTGTGTAGCTCTGCAAATTCAGTTTCAAATGGTAGGAATTACTAATATATGCCAACAATAAACCGTATCGCTACACCACCCACTTTCAAGTCATTTTGAACCTTGGACTGTTATAATGAGAGATTATTTCCCAGTCAACTTTATGATAACGAATTCAGAGTAATTTTGGATTTATAACTATAACCTTTCTTTATATTGAAACCATGCTGGTGATTGCCTATGATGCTGTTCATCAATTCATGTATATAATTAACACCATTTAACTATGCATTTACACTTAATAAACATAAACATGAATATAGCCATCTTCTACTAAATAAACTTTTGATTCAGTCATTAGAAATACAGCATACTGACCTTAAACTCTCCTGAATGTTTGGAGTTCTGTGCATTTGCTTGAGCAACTGTGCAGGTGTGTCTTCTTATAAAGTGTAGGGCGTTCTAGGTGGGATCATATTTCCATGCAGGTTCTATTTTCATTTAGGTCCATAATTTATGGCTTCGGTCTTGGTTTTATGATTGACAGAAGAATCCCTGTGCATATGTCATAAAACTATGCTAACAGTTTTTTTTGTAAGACACTTGCCAATTGGCAAGGAGATATCTAAAGAAAAATACGCATTTAAAGGCTAATCAGGATAAATGATCTTCAGATTTATCCACATCCAGGACTTTATATGTTTATGTTTATTAATCATATCCACTTTATTCTTTTATCTTAACCCATTACCTCCAGGGGTTTTGCTTGCATGTCTGGCCTGGCATGCATACTCTGAGTCTTGACTTCAATCAGTCTCGCAGGGATGTTGGGAAACATTATTTTTGAAGAAAAACGCCGACACATTTCTATGCAATAGGAACTTACAGGAACAGGAACAAACAGGAAAAAAAAGTTGTATATACAATATACATATACAGAGGTTTTTGGATATGGTCCTGATGATCACATTATTCCTTGATAGATATTGGCTCATCTTAAAGGTATAGTAAGTAATTCAGGAGATAGCTAGTTGATATTTGAACTCAAATATACTTGTCCCTTTAATGACATAGAGTGCTCCCTCAGAATCTCAACGCTACACATTGTAAAAGCATTGTAAAGGCTAGGATATTGTTGTTGTATATGGTCGGCACAACTTTGTTTCTGTTTCTAAAGCTGTATAGAAGTACTGGATTATTTTTTCAGCATGCACATAGAGTGGTAAGATAGTGGCTCACAAGGAGATATTTGGTACATAAAAAAAAAGGTTGATATAATATACCTTTAAAGAGTCATGCCTAACACATGCTCCTACATACTTGTAATTGTACTCATTGTAAGTTATTTTGGATAAAAGCATCCACTGATAGCCCAGCTTTCTTACGAAGCATATATAGTTAAACACTTAATAGTTTTCAATAGTTAACAATAATGTTGAGTCACAGAAAAATAGCCCTATCCAGTTTGCATTTGTTTTAAAAGACCATGACCAGTTTGTTACTTATCATTGTGTCATCTCTCATTTTCTCCCAAACAGAGAAACAAGGCTTTATAAAACCATAAAGAGCTATTTCAGGTATAACATTTACATATACTATTTAAATTGATGTTTATCTAGTATCTACATGTTCAGTACACAACTGTAATTACCGAATTACTGCAGTAAGAATGTTGCAAAAGGACAATTCATACTCAGTAGAGATGGACCAAACAACAGCTTCTCCAAAACAAATAAGACACACTTGGTTCAATTA
>JAODUG010000009.1:3745191-3759692 GCA_027564795.1 Aphredoderus sayanus
TACTGAAATATACATCTATTTATTTTTTCTACATTACTGATTACTGCTCCCCTCATAATAGGAAAAGTAATACACCACAAGCATTGAATATCAAATTACAAACAAAACAAATTAAATACAGAACTTGGCAAAGCTTGGGATTTTGAGTATATAAAACATTGCTAATTCTGCATTATACAACCCATCCTTCCCTTGACTATCATGTTCTGAGTGTTGAGAAACTGCACTACCCTTCTGTCAGCATTGCCATACCATATCCATCAAGATTCTTCTAAATGTCTCTGAAAACAACCTTCTGTTTTCACTTCATGGTGTTTTGTTCCGCTGAAAGCATTGTGGCACTTACTAATGGACCCTAACTTTGTGAGACATTTGATATTGTTGTTCGCAGCTTAGCACACTGTCAGTACATCCATCCATACTGCTAGAACCTAATGAGGCATCCTTTGCTTATAGTGTCTTTTGCTCTAACTGCATTGGACTATACATATTAAACTTATACTTTTACCAGTCTTCCCTCAGTCTGTCACCCAGATTTGACAAAATAGAAAACAGAGAAAATAGCAAGCCTGTGTGCCAAGGTACTGTCATTGTTTTATGTGAAAGCAGAACATTTGATTAAGATATATTTGGTTGGGGTTGATTGATTTACAAATTGCCTCAGTCTAGAACTGGTTTGAGTGCTATTGAAGAATTATGGAGCTTTACCTGAAAAACAAGAGGTAACTGTAACATAAAGGGCACAGATCTGGCACTGGTTTGTCCTATTCCTGGTTGTGATTGCATAGTAAATAATCCTGGTGGATCAACAAAATTCAACAAGAACAAAGAGAACGATGGTGCATTGCCGAAGGCTGTTTGACTCAAACCACGGGATGGTGCAGTTATGTTGTCTCTGATAATCCATTAGACAAAACAATGTTGTTTTAGCTCATCATAGACACTGCCTCAGTTTTTTTTATCTCTCAGAAGTCATCATTCACATTGGGTTCTAACTTTGCTTTGACAAGTTAACAAATGCTGACATTTGTTCCTTGTTGTCATAAATGTGAGAACGTGCAACCAGATAAACAGATTTATGTTTTTATTTTAATTGTATGTTTTTTATGTGTCAATGGAGATGACCTATTCCGTTAATCCTCGTATGATACATTATAAAATAGGGAGGTTGCTGGTATGTTATTAAATAAAGAAAGAATACATGTTGCCTTCCTGCTGCTGGGACACAGGCCATGTAATTTATGCAGTACAATCCACAGCAAAGGAGTGAATTATATAGACCTTTCCATATAAAACCTTTTCCAAGAAAGACTTTTGCCACAATGTTTGGCTCATCGTTTTGTTACAATTAATTAAAATGTTATTTTCCTATATAGGCCTAATGTATAAAATGGTTTCTTGAAAAGCAAATGATTTGTTTCTTTGGCACTTTAAATAAAATATCAAATACGACATGCAGTGGGGCTACAATATTATGTTAAGAAATAACAGATGTGGCCATTTTAATTATAACATGGCACAACAAAGTTTTCCCTATGGGCCACACATTTTACCCAGGCCAATACTAGGCAGACCCTCTGTGGTGAAGAGCATGAAGACATGAAGTGGCTTGAGTTTTATCCAATAACAACTGTAAATCTTTACTAAAAAGCATTGCATGTTGTGTTGTGCAATAAATGCTCTTGTGAAATAGGTGCCATTTACTGTTCCTTGGCCTCAGCTGTGTAAAGTCGCAGTCAAATGTTGTAGCAGTCAGGCATTTATAACATTTTTAAGGGTCTAAATGAAATGTATAAATGTTTATTTCTCACTGTAAACAATTGTATATGTCGTGCAGTACCGTGCAGATTGGGTCAACCTTCTTGCTGGTACATGTGTGGGCGTGTCACACTGTCACTTTTCTCATAATCATTCAGTTAGCCAGTTACGATAACGCCATCTAGTGGTACAGATTATTTTGCCGTATGTATGAGCAGCACACATATATCCTAGGGTCAACGCTACTGTAGAATTGATCGTGACAAATGAGATTATGAGATTAATAGATTATTGTCAATCCTTCAATTGCATGAGAGTAGTAGGTGTGCAGTTATCTATTTTACACAATACTGTAGGTGAGAAAGGATCACATCCTAGAAATGCGCCATAAAGTGGGACTCATTCATTATCAATCTCCTCCCGATTCCTTATTCATACATAGACTTAGATGCAGGCTGCACATATTCTGTTTAACAACATGCTGTAACATTGTGATTTATTAAAAAGTTGTCATATGGAAATGTAATATGATGGTCAAATATACCATCTTACGAGAGTAGCGTCGACGATCCGTTACTAGGTATAATAGTTTACATACTGGATCTTAAGATCTTAGCTCTGAAAACATTCTGCCCTTACTGTAACTTGTATTATCTGCGCGGTGGGTTGTGGGTGTGAGCGTAGAAGTAAAATGGCGGACTTGGCAAACGAAGGTGAGTAGTGGCGGTGTGAGATAACAAAACAAAGAATGGATCATTATACAACATATATGTAGGGGATGTGCATTACATAATTCATCTAAACCTACTGCCCCCCAGGTTAATTCAGAGTAGATTTCAGATTCCAATTGTATTTGAAACACACCAACGTTAGCAAAGTCGGTTAGCGTTAGCTTTAGCTCGGCTTTGGCTAATACCTGAAATGAAATAGTGATCCATTAGAACGCCCTCGAGTGTTTCTTTTAGCTAGCTGGCATACAAGTGAAGCAAGTGTGTGGGCATATATTATCTAATAACATATTGTGTTTTTAGGTAATACATGTTGAATATTATATGCATTTTAGTGTGTTGAGTTGGTTAACAGCATAATACAAAAGCTTCCAATGTACGTTAAGCATAGCGCCGTGTTGCTGATGCTAGAGGTGTTAGCTTGTTAACTTGCGTCTACAGTGGCAGTATTAGTAGCTGTGGTTCATTTAGGCGGGTAGAAATAACGCTAGCCAGGAGGTCATGCCTCGGTCTAATTGCTACATTATCCGTTTGTTTAAAAGCCCACAATTGATGCTATGTGCCTAAAAATGATGGCCTGCTATTCATTTCAAAATCGAAGGAACATCTCTGGCATTAAATGTCATGCATGATGACTAATGCGAGGGTATTAGCAAGCTAGCCAGCTAACTTAAGCAACCCCGTTCTCGTCCGTGGTAAGGAATAGCCGGTGGTGGGGGCTATGTACTGGATCAGATCAGGTAGTGCTGGTTAACATTAAGTCGAGTACATCTCGAATTGACGGGGCTTCAATAGTAAACGGAAGTTATTTAGAATCGATGGCATTCCCCGACTAAGAAAACCTAAATAAACATCTTGCGGTTAAATATGATTTGCTCGTTGTGCTGTTCTCTGTAAGTACAGTACTGTTACTGTAGCACTATTACTAAGATCATTGTATAATGTACCGGTACTGTACCGTTACTAGTCGCAGCTAAGAAATCTTACAGTATTAGTGTTTGCTAGATCATAACGTTCTGTCGATATAGTAGACACGTTTCTTTAGTGAAGTTTGATTGCAACTTAAAACAATAATACAAATAACATCTACAAACAACTACATTAATCAGAAGTGTACTGCCTGATTACCTCAAATGCAATAGCCTACAGTACTAGCAAAAGTCTGGAGGGTGGTGATGAGCTGCTGAATCATGTGCTTGTGTTTACAAAGCAGAGTTTGTTTGGCCCCGTGGAAAGGCTGGAAAGGTTTTGCAGGCCGTTTATGTAATTATGTTTCTTATACATGTGGTACCCTTTTATTATATATTACGTGTAGCTTAATGGTGGTCAAATTTGATAAGGCACTTAAGTTGTTGTTCTGTGTAAATAAAAGCAGATAGGATCTTTATTTTTGTTTTGTCTGATAATGAGGTGGATGTTGTAAAAGCTTTTCCCATGCGCACACACCTATATATTTGTATGTGTATTTGCTCGAAAGCTTTTACAACATAAGTTGTGTTCACTTATTTCTGTTATAGCTCTGACTTTTAAAAGTATGACTACTAGCCTACATCTTCTTTTAACAGAAAAGCCTGCCATAGCGCCTCCTGTGTTTGTTTTCCAAAAAGATAAAGCACAGAAGGTAAGAATCCCTGTTATATTTGACTCTGAAGCCATACTGCATGCATACTCTCACACTTATTTTTTTACCGAATAATATCTGTAAAGCTTATCAAAGCTCAGGGCTGCATATAATGTGTTAATCTGTTTAGTTTATGGCGAGTACAGTATCGTTGCTACATTAATTCTTAAAAGAGGCTGCTTCTCACCTTTTGGGTTTGCAGGAGAAGCAGTAGGATCATATCTTATCTCTGTAAACTTTTAAGCTTCTTAAATGAACTAATAATTTCTGTCACCAGCCCTGCCAATTATTTTCTGTAAAAAAAAAAATACACTGTTGTTTTGCCTTTTTGTAACAGCGCTCAGCGGAAGGATCAAGTGCAGAAGATGGTGAAGGTAATTTTCAACTGACCAGTTAACCCCTCTTTTCCTTTATTTCTTTATCAGTTATGGTACTGACAAGCTGTTGGTTATTCAGACTGTTCATATTCCCCACTTCTTTAAAGATTCTGATAGAGAAGAGGGAACCTATTGCCCCCCAGTAAAAAGGGAGAGGACGTCGTCGTTAACGCAGCAGTTCCCACCCTCTCATTCTGGTAAGGGCACATGGGGTGTTGACACTGATCTTTTCTTCTTTCTGTTTGTGATCTGGGCATCAATTTGTATGCTGGGTGTCATTTTCATCTTTCTTTTGTAGTTCCCAAGAACAATGTTTTCATGCCCTCAAGTTTCTGCCAGTCTCCAACTGGGAACTCTGACTCTGAGCCAGGTACGGCGTCTAGATCGTTAATTCCCTCTTATTTGCAGCCCGGCTGTAATACAGGAGCCAGTTGTGTGTACAGCACTGTCACAGCCTACTTTGATGGGTTGTGTGAAATGTCCTGCTACTGGGAGGAGGGTTGCTGCACTATGCTTGCGTACATGAAGTCATATGCATGTATGTGCATATGCAAATAGACTTCCATCAATTGTGTACTTTTAATTTTAATAGTATTGCTGGAAAGTGGTTGTCAGCTAATGATTTCATGGCACTTGGAGGCAAACAGTAATTCTGCTCAGGTATTATCCATGTTGAAACTACATTTACAATTATGGCATTTAGCAGACACCTTTTCATTACCTTTTATCCAAAGGGCTAAACTTGCTGTGGTTGACTTTAGTATGCAATATGTCAGTTTTGATGTTATGGATAATTTTTAATAGTAGCAGGAGTGGCTATATCCACTTTCAATGGGCCTTGCAGTAATTTACTGCACACATGGGCCACTGTAGTGCTGTGTAGAGGCAGGCTGTATTGGCCCAATGAAACAACTGACATGGAGAGGGAAAGAAATGGAGCAGTGGCTGGAGAAGCTGCCATGCTTAGACATTGGTTTTGGACTGCAGCGTGCCTCTAGAGCACAGCAGGGTTGCCGTGGTAACCAGCGCTGTGGTTATAAAGGTGCAAGGGTAGATGGAGGGCAATGTTTTTTTTGTAGGCTGCCTCTGGAACTAATTTCTTGGATTCTTTTTCTCAATACCTCTCCTCTGTTGTCCTCATATGTTTCTGCAGAGGAAAAGCCAGTAGGATTCCGTTTAAAGCCTCCAACTCTCATACACGGACAGGCACCAAGTTCAGGTGGGTGATCCGGCCGGCATATATTTAGTGCTTTGACGAAAGCTTCCCGGGCTATCCACTTATACAATAGAATAGAAATGGAAAATGCGGCGTTAGAGTGCGTATGATCAAGTGTGAATGCACATGGCCAAATGCTCAGGTCCAGCCTCTTCCGTTGGTTGTGCTGCAGGTGTACCAAGTCAGAAACCCAAGGAGCAACAACGTAGCGTCCTTCGCCCTGCGGTCCTCCAGGCACCTCCCCTCAAGTCCCACGCTGAGTCCAGTGAGTTAACGTGCACTTTCTGGCTTCGGGGATTTTTATTTTAATTTTATTAATATCCGGTCTAGTATGTGTGCTAGGGCCAGAGACACTATTACAGAGATACGCCTTAATTCTGAATGGAGCAGATGGGAGAATTCTGAAACGGCCAGTTTGGCAGTTGGAAAAACATGTCCCAGACATCAGTCAGTTGAGGTTTTGCGACAGTTTCATCTTGTGGCAGACTGACTTCGAACAAGCGTGGAAGATGTGTATAATATTTTATAAATGCACACAGCAGCTACCCATATGGTTAAAATGAGACATGGTTTTGTTAGTTTTAATGAAAGAGTCTGTGTGAAATGTGTAAAAACATTGCGTACTTATTTCACTAAGACCTTACTGGCCAAGTGAAACATGAACGCCCACAATATTTTTTAGCATACTCTACATTATTAAATTAGGGGTTCGTTTACCCTCCATGATCAGATGTTAAAATTGAGAGGACCTGGTTGTATAGACAGTGAAAATTGTAAGTATTTTGGAACTACTTTGTCAATCTATTTTTCTGTCTCACAAGAATAATAGTATCATTAAGATATTTGCAGAACATTTTGTTTTGTATGCTTATAAGGCTAAAGCATATTAATTGTGTTAGCAAGGCTGTAGCTAGCTGGCTATTATGCTGGCTCTACACAGCGCACTGTGCCTGAGGATTCTGTTGTGTGCTTCTAAACAATCAGCCGTATTTTGTTTTTGTTTTAGCCAGCAGCTTGGGGCATAATCACCACACATTTTAATTGGTGTTCTTCAGTTTTGAGTCGCGATTTTATACATGCAGTTTTTATGTCTTGGTGACCTTTGAAAGTGCAGCTATGGCTCTCTCCCCATTCATGTAAATACGGTTTTCCTAAATAACTGCCCGGAGGCGCTTCAAAGATGGCTGCCAAGTGTGGAGACCTTGCTAGGGCCTTTGGAATGAAGTGCCCTCTGAGATTTTGGAAACTTGATGCCGTCATGGCTTTTCCCGTGTGCAGACTCTACCTGTGGGACCAACGGCGTGAAGAAGTCATCAGATGGGGCAGCTGTGATCCCGTCCCTCTTCCTGAACAACACAGAGCACTCATCCAGTCTGGCCAAATCATCGGTGAGAGGGCCATCTAGGTTACAGTTACTGTAAATGTGCCACCTATCTATACTGCAGGGAATTAGGTATATGTGTAATGGATTGTATCATAGACGGTTCATAAATACTGGCCTCATTCTATCTAGAAATGAGAGCAAAGCAATCACTCTGTTGAATTTTGAGACATGCTCTAATTTCTCAAGAGTTGTTTTCCGTGGTCTCTAGCTTAATGTGCAGTTGTAGGCTATAGGGCTACAAACTGTGACCTGCGTGCATCTGTTTTCTTTTTAGAAACATGAAAAAGAAGAAGATGGTGCAAGTGGTAACACAGAAGGAGCCAGAGCAGAAAAAAAGGACTCGGATGTAGCGACATCTTTCGTGTTTGGTCAGAATATTAAAGACAGAGCAAAGGTTTCATATTTTACCCTCCTTGCTGTGGTTATGGTCCTCCTTCAACAAATAGCCAGCGGGAAGCAGGATATATCATGTAATAAATATAATGTAATAACAAGTATTTTCTCTGTAGTTGGAAGAGAACAGTACAGACAAGTCAAAGGATGGCATGCCACTGGAGTCAGAGGGCACTAATTATTTCTTACAGTACATCTCCACTCCGAGGTAATGTTCATACATAATGCCCCTCTAGTAAATGTCCTATGGCATAGAATCTTCAAACTCAGTGTAATTCAACTAAAGTAATGTCATTTTTGCCCTCCCAGCTCAAAAAATGCCACAAACAACACAGACGCTGGGGCGAAATTTGTCTTCGGACAGAACATGTCAGAACGAGTTCTGGTGAGTACCTCTTGCATGTACACTTTCATGTACTGTGTCCGACATGATGGCCCCAGAGATCTAAACCACATTAGATCTCCTCTACCGCCTCATGCCCAATTTACACCAAACGTTGGTCAAATATCTGTAGTTTCAGCCGGCTCAGTATTGTATTTCCCCAATGTATTTTTGTGAAAATAGCCCACGACCTAGGAAATTACTTATTTCACTCGCAGTGTGCGGTGGGGGCCGGTGTACGCAACCAGTCTATTGAAACAGGCAGCGAATGGAAAATGATTACACTTCACAGGCTCTCACCCCTCAATAAACTATAATAACTAAATAAATGAGGGACTCCACAGACGCATCCTTAACACACATGGGGCACATATATGCTGGATGTAGGTGAAACTATACCCTTTTAACTGTCTGCAAATGGTCAGGCATGGTGTGAATTCCATATTTCACTATTCCAGAGTCCACATAAGGGGGAAACATCAAATGAGGAAAATAAAGAGGCATTGGCTGGTCCCACATCAGAGCCCTCTTCGCAGGAAGCCACCCCAGAGAAAGGTACACACACAAACACATAACACACGCTTCAAAATATTTGTACATTTACAACACTGGGTTTTTGCCAAGTGAATACTTGGAATTACAGACATTTTTATTTCGTGGCTAGAAAGGCTTGCAAATGTTAGGATTTGTTAAGAAATGTTAGGCACGGTAAATTATGTTTACAGTCCTGCTTGCTTACTGCATTCCTTTTTTGGTAAACAATTTAACAAATGATTACATTTTAAGGTTTTGCTAATAGTTGTGTTTTAAACAAAATGTTAATATGCACAAAATCACTACAATGTTAGTTCTAATAATAATAATAATAATAATAATAATAATCTTCTACTTTCATATTATTGAGTAAGACTGAGATGTAATAATCCTCTTAAACAAATAAGGTCGTCATGGAGAAAATCTCCGGAGAAATATAATTTGATGTTACAGTGTAGGATAAAACAACAAAGGGTGTGTACTCAATAAACCTATTTAAACCAAAACCCATAGTTTGTATTATCTGTGACCGAGAGTATTGCTAACGAGGGACACACAAAGCATACATACATTTCTACTTCAGGGCTTTGTCTGCATGTGCTTTCCTGCTTTGCTTAAAAAAGAAAGCGAACACTGACGTCAAACAAAGAAGATAACGGCACACAAGCTGAGGTTACAAGTCAAACAGATATAGTCGCCCTTTAAGGAGTTTTGCTAAAACTCTTTCTTTAGTTATCGTATATACCGTTTGCATGTAGATGAGAAGGCCGAATGTGTGGATTAGACTCCAAACATAACTGTGACAGTAGTTTTGGAGGCGTAATGCAAATTTTGCTGGTGTTATGCATGTTTACACAAATGTAATACCCTTCTACAATGGGGAGTAAATGCATTGCATTGTGCAATGATACTAGATACATTTTTAATACAGGCGATTCCCTTGATAACACTACTAAAGATACTCCTGTAATGAGACTTTCATCCAACCAGTCTGCTTTTTATAGTTCTCATAGTTTTTCTTCCAGAAAAGCGGACTACTTCCAAACACCTGCCAGCCAGCGATTAAGCTGTATGTTCTGTTAACAGTGAACAGTGTGACGGAGTCTTTGGAGGAATCGGCAGCAGCGTACACCAAAGCCACAGCCAAGAAGTGCATCTTAGAGAAAGTGGACGTGAAGACGGGGGAGGAATCAGAAAGCAATGTTTTACAGGTGAGTGTCCACATGGGGGATTCCCACGGAGATGGATTGTGTTTGGGACACAACTGAAGCAAACATTCTATTTTGCGTTCCTTGTTGTATCCACAGATACAATGCAAGTTGTTTGTGTTTGAGAAGACGGCACAGTCATGGATAGAGCGGGGTCGAGGTCTGCTGAGGCTCAACGACATGGCGTCTACAGACGACGGCACGCTACAGTCCCGTCTAGGTAAATGCCTTTCTTCAATCCCTGACCGTTAGGCTAGAATACAGTATACTCCTCAGGTACATTATTGCGTCCACGGTACCCCACATTTCCTAGCCTGGTTAAAACCGTCCTGGCATTGCCAACTCGGCCTTTTATGATTCTGCTACACATTCTACTCTCAATTGAAAACAGTTTGTCAGTCTGTTAAGGAACCACCAACCAATCAGCGTCCCAGTTTGTACTGACCGCATTTAACTGCCTGTGATTTGGGAATATCATCCACATCTGGGTTTGGTTCTGATTTGGATGTAGGTGGTCCAATCATCCATTGCTTGTGTTTGAAAATCACTGTCAGATGTTTGTTTTTCTTATTAGTTGAAGGTTGTCAATCAGGATTTGCCAGGTTGTTATGTGAAGAGAAGCACATCATAGAAGCTGTGCTTGCAATATGGGGATGGTTTTAACAGTCTACAAATGTCACAGTTTGCTTAACCTATTAAATATTTAAACCTGCTGAATGTTTTGAGGACTAGAGGGGAATATAATATGAGCCACACGAGCGTAGGAGGAGCAAACCTTTCCAGTCTAACGTTGTGTTGGGTTCAACCAAAGGGTGATAATAGTGTGTACATTTAACCTCCCTGCTTCCTTCCTTCCTGCTTGTAAAAAGTCTCGACATAGTCTTGATCCATATGCATTCTTCAGAAGCATTCTTTTTCGGCGTGTCCATTTGTATGCTGCTGGTGCTGACAGATGTTGGCAGTGGGAGATGCTAAGCTAACAGGTGCATTTCATTGTGCTCCAGTGATGAGGACCCAGGGCAGCCTCCGACTGATCCTCAACACTAAGCTGTGGCCCCAGATGCAGGTGGATAAGGCCAGCGAGAAGAGCGTGCGTATCACTGCCATGGACACAGAAGACCAGGGCGTCAAGGTCTTTTTAATATCGGTATGCGCCACCAAACCCCATGTTACAGCAAAGTGTGACCATAGAACACTAGTGTCACCGAAGGGGAGCCAATCAGGGTACACACAGATGTCAGTTCTATTATGTTACACCACTTTAACCCTCATGATGTTCTTTGGGTCAAAATGACCCAAATCACTAGCTCTTTTTGGCAGATAGAGGGCGCTAAACCTAATTCTACAGCTTACAGACATATGATGTGCACTGCTGGCACAACAAGATGTGAGTTTGAAACCCGAGGACAACAGGAGGGTTAAAAGGCACGAAAAAACGAAATAAATAAATTAATAATAATAATACATCACAGCAGTGACAATTAAAAAACATACACAATCAGATGGCGCCGCCGTGTGGCCAAATACGATATTAATAAGGACATCACAAGGGTTAAACAACTAGTGAAGCAACAATACATTTTCAATGCTCAATCCCTGACCGGGCATCTGGTAAGAATGCCCCCTGGGCGCCTCCCTAGGGAAGTGTTCCAGGCACATCCAGCTGGGAGGAGGCCTTGGGAAGACCCAGGACTAGGTGGAGAGATTATATCTCCACATTGGCCTGGGAACGCCTTGGGATCCCCCAGTCAGAGCTGGTTAATGTGGCTCGGGAAAGGGAAGTTTGGGGTTCCCTGCTGGAGCTGCTACCCCCATGAGCCCACTCCGGATAAGCAGTTGAGGATGGATGGATGGATGGATGGATGGATGGATGCTTCCCTGTTAGACCTAAATATACCTGTAGTTAATGTTAAGACATACCTATTTGTTTCTGTGTAGTGATGAGAGTAAACATGCCATTATTATTATTATTATTATTATTGTTATTATTATTATTATTATTATTATTATTATAGCGGCAAAAAGATTCTCGTGATGTATGGTGTTAATGACTAGTCTGCCACTAGATGTCACACAAAGCACCTGCATCTCAGACCAAAACAAATGATCATACTGTGCAGCCAGCCTGACTATATAAACAAAGAACAAAGGAGCTCGGACTTCAACACAGAGGGGAGTGTGATGTCAGTCTGCTCAGGATACCATTACCCCAGTATATGTTGTTTGCTGCTATATTAATGTAAAAAATATGATATAGCACCTTTTTAATCCTCGTAATGTCATCTGGGTCAAAATGACCCAAATCACTAGCTCTTTGTGGCAGATAGAAGGCGCTAAACCTAATTCTACAGCTTATACACACATATGATGTGCACTGCTGGCACAACAAGATGTGACTTTGAAACCATAGGACAACAACTGGGTTAAAAGGCACAAAAAACAACCTAAATACATAAAGAAATAATTAATCAAGGAATAAATACACTCAGCAATGCCAATGTAAAAACACACAAATCATACACAATCAGATGGCGCCGCGGTGTGGCCAAATGCAAGATTTCTGAGTACATTACGAGGGTTAACCTTGGAAATACATTTCAATGTGTGCAGGGGCAGTGCTTCTTAGCCCTATGGCATTGAAGGGTGGTATTTTTTGTTTTGAGCAAGTTAAAATCAATCATTCTCCAGATCGACTGACTACACTTTTAATACATAAACATATAGCCTGGTCTTTAACAAGACAAATAGCCTACCATGAAGTATTCACACTTCCTTAGTTTGGCCATTGTGTTTTATATGGTTGATTACATGGTAGTAGGCATTAGGACATTACTGTATGCTGTAATTGTTGTATTTATAATATTGTTTACTTACAATTGCTGGTGCAACAATTGACAAATGTCTGCCTGCCAATGCCTAAATGTAAATGCTGAATACTACGGTAAATGGCGACCGGCGGTCATGTCCACATAGGGCGATACCAAGCAAACTGTGAGGACCTTCTACATAGAAAGCATGCACTTTTCTAATTTGCTTGTTTCTTTGCCTATTTTCGGGAAGATAACAAAACACTTTAAAAAGGCCCAGTAGGGCCTACTTCAAGTCACATTGACAAAACTATTTTCAATAACATGAAATAGCGTATTTATTATTCATGGGTAATAGGTGGGTGTCTGTGTGTGTGTGTAAGTGAGTGAGTGAGTGGGGGCTATAACCAGTTGGGAGAGACATCATAATCTATGATTATCATGTGGTGCTGGTGGCCGTAAGGGCTGATATTATTCACCAGGAGATAGAAGATGTTGAGTTGCAGGCAGGCAAGCAGCGTCTCCCGAACCATAATTCCATAGACAACCAACCACGACTCTTACGACACCGGTCAGGAGCCAGCGGTCGCACACAGCCTTTCCACCCTGGTATTTACTCTCTGCCTAACAGCCCGTGTCTGTTCCTCTCTGCTTACGTGCACTGTGAAAAATCGCATCTTGATGACCGCCCATTTTTCTCTCCCCTCTCGCTAATTTGAACGCGTTTCATATGTCCGTAGAGATTTGACTATGATGTTGACATTTTTCAAAGACAGGATTAACAAAGTAATTAAATCTCAAAACCTACTCCAGATGTTGAGACCGTCACGATGAATGCACTTACCCCTGCTGGAAGCGAACAAAATGGGATCGCTCCGCATCGTGGCGTCCAAAGCATCTAATCCCCCAAAATGCGCAAATGTTCTGTCCAATATCTGCCTATAATAGAACCGATGATATCCGTCTCACAGCGCAGACTCCTGGATTTCTCACTCGAGAAACAGTCAAGATTCAGTTCCCACTTGTCTACCGAACCGGTAAGTAGACTGCGTGTCCCGTTGCTTTCAAAGTTCTCTCCGGGGTTTCTTTTCCCATTTCCTCTGCCTCGCCCTCCCATTTTCCTACTCTCGTTTCCTCCCCACCCCCTTCGCCGGACGGCCGCTGCCTGTGGAGGGCTACTTCTGTTCTGATAGCTCTTACAACCTGATACAGTTCATACTGTGAATCAGTGGCGGCTGGTGAAATAAATTTGTGAGAGGGAGTCATTTTAAAGTGTTTTTATACCTCACATATCTACTACAATAGACAGGCTGAGAGATTTTTTTTTCTTTCAAGTTATCTACCATTTTTCCTCTTATTGTTGTTGTTATCCATATTATTTTGTGGTAACAATACCAATTGTTATTGTTTTTAATGTCATTAGCACAGGTGTTATTACTGTGGGAGTAATTGCCAGACTTGAAAAAAATCCAACAACCGTTAACATCTCTGGTCAAAATGTCTGGTGAAAATAATTACCACTAAGCACAATTTTAATTGTATTTTATATGATAAAATTACATTTCCTCAAATAATGATGGGCTTGCATGTAAAACAAAACAAAACATGCAGCAGTATGTACATGTTTAATTTACTTTGATCAAACGCATGGCTGCACGGCACCAACGCAACAAAGATTCAGGGAGAGCTCAGACACAGGCTGCCAAACAAACATATATTATGAAACCAAGCAGGACTAATGGCAATATCGACCATAAATCCAGGTCCAGTAAGGACTTAAATTGCTATGTTGTCGACTAGACAATGCAACATAATATAAATAGACCCGCAGTCGCAGATCAGTTTTAACAGCAATATTACTTCCCAGAATAAAAGGTAGGCTGTCTTGCATTTTAACAGAAATTGCATAAGCGAAATAGGGTTTGTGTTACTTGTATTTACTTCAATCAATCAATCTTTATTTATATAGCACTTTTCATACAAATTCATGTAACGCAAAGTACTTCACACTAAGAGGTCAATAAAAACAATTCAAAATCAAAAAACAGTATAAAAAAGTAATACCACCACGATGTGTTACACTGATCATCCCA
>JAODUG010000009.1:3783951-3794873 GCA_027564795.1 Aphredoderus sayanus
CATACAGTATAGGAGGTGGTGTACAGGCTCACTACCAACCTCAGTGGAGGATGGGAAAACAGGGATTATTCATTCAAAGGTCCGTTCCCTGATTCTGTTATGGTGTCCCAGAAGACACAGTTTAGCATCACCACAACTCACTGTTTATGTTTGTAACACACCCGTGCAGGGACACGGGCACGGCTGGCGGGGGAATGGACCAGACCAGTGAGAGCCCAGGAGAGCTGCAAGGGGTGGGGTAGAGAGGAGCGCCGCCAGAGTTTCAAACCAAAACAAGAAGTGTACCTTTAAACACCTGAGCTAATCTGATGGACAATCAGCCCCTCAGCCCCAGAGGTGCTGTTTAAATCCTAATGCTGGGGCCTTCGCTGCCTAAACGTTTATGTGATGTGGTCACTTCCGCGTGTCACTTGGCACGGCACGGCGGCTGTCCATTACCCGCTCCGGTGGTGGTGATAACTTTTGCTTTGCTGCGAGCGCCGTCTCCCTTGGTTGTGTACGCTGCTACTGTGACAGAGTAGGTGGTCTCAGCGTGAAGCCCTCCAATGATGGCCTCCTGCACAGGGGAGACGCATAGCGTTAGTAGGATACCAAACCATTCTGAAGTCCTTGCAGCCCCAAAACACACACACACACACACACACACCCCACCAAAAATCAACACAAATTAACGTTAGATGCCCCTCTCCATCCGCCTGTAGTTTTCTTGATCAATTCACCTGCAACGGGCAATTAAACATTTCAGGCGCTTTAATGGAGAAAGGCTTTTAAGGCACTCTGTCCACCCCTAGTCGACCAGGAGGTTTTCTGATTCAAGAAAAACTCCTTAGCTCAACTCCAAGGCACACATTGAACCCATTAACCAGGAAACCAACCAAATGAACCAGAACAGCACCAGTGTGTCAATGTTCATGTCTACTGCATGGATGAGCATGACATTATACCCAGAGGATCTTTGCTGCACTGCACTTTATAACACCCCACGTAAAAGTACACTTCTTATTCACTACAAGTATACAAAACCTGACTTAAATATGTTGGGGGATAGTGCTCTACTAAATTAGAAATATGAACAATTGGATAACTGATTTAAAAAACTACGTTTTTAAGCTATTTAGAA
The DNA here is from genome assembly GCA_027564795.1 of Aphredoderus sayanus. Classification (NCBI taxonomy): domain Eukaryota; kingdom Metazoa; phylum Chordata; class Actinopteri; order Percopsiformes; family Aphredoderidae; genus Aphredoderus; species Aphredoderus sayanus. Next base: position 3,785,072 of record JAODUG010000009.1, read on the forward strand.
TTTTTGGTTGTCATCTGGCAAGAGGGCTACTTAGTCATATTTCCTGTAAACAAAAACAAAGACACAGCGGTGGGTGGTGGCTGGCATTAAACAAACCAGCAACTGCATATTACCATACAGTCATTAATAAACATCTGTTATAGGACAAAGCAAACAGCAAACAACAAAAACGTAACACAATGGGCTTCATTCACAAATGCATATATATGCGTTTCATACCTATGCATATATATCAAAAGATTACATCTTTTAAATTGTGTGCATGAACACAATTTTAAATAATTGGTTTTCGGCTACATAGTATCTAATGTCACAAATAAATGATGTTTTATATGTTATGTTGTGTTTTAGAGAATGTCATAATATAAAATCATGACATTGAACATGTTCACAGAGGTGAGGACACAGCAATGTTTGCAGGGAAATTGTGTTCAGTGGTATAGGCTCAGATGACTACATATTCACAATGCTTTCCAGTTACTCTGTAGCTTAACATGACACTGGACTTCTGTTCTACCCTTGACTATAGAATTCCTTAAGTCATGTCCACCCATACACTGATAAAATCTTACTTTGGTCTAACTCTAACCCACATATAGGGGGCTGTAAACTCAGACGGGTACTGTATATCTGGCTGGTTAGATCTCTTCTCAGGGTGAATGCAGGCGTTGCTATGCAGCCACTGCTGTTGTCCTTTGTGATGTCACAGACCATATAACCCAATCACAATAAAGGCGTGAAGAAGAGCAATGCTGGACGGGGCAAGCAGAGTGTGCTCGCGTACAGCCAGCGGTCCGAGGGGTCTACTCAGCCAACTTACTGTATCTCAAACACTTTCAAATTCTAAGGAAAGTTTTGTGAATGAGGCCCACTGTTCAGAACACTTAACTGGCTGCATCACTGGCACTCACTTAACCAGTCAACAGCCAGGCTTAAGATATATACACTGGCACACACAAGCGCACACACGCATCCACCCACTCACACCGATAGCTTTCACAGCTTGTTGTTACAGGCGCTCACACATCATGTATGCACATACACGCGCAAACACACACAAGCATGAAGACACATGCCCACATACTCAACAAAAAAAAGCGCATCAACACAAAACACATGCAAAACAGACGCTCACACACTTAAGAACCAGGAATAAATGAGTGCCCGAGGCTTGAGCACACATGCTGGAGTTGTCTGTATCTAACTGGGGCCACTGAGAGGACAAATACTCAAATGCCTACAAGCCTTCCTGTTGGATCTCCTCACCAGCCTCTCATGCTCTTGGAATACAGCTCTGCCAAAATGCTGTTTCTATAACTAATGATGGCTTAATTTTCTAATCCACGGAAGCACATTTAACTGCCTGTATAACCAAACTCTATTTGACAATGCCCTTTACTACCTCTGTCTTCAAGGGACACTTCCTGCTCCCATGTTAGCCCTTAAGAGAGGCCGAGAGGAAAATGCTAAATTACTGTATCATAAAAACGTTTTAACGTTATGGTGGAACTCTCATTACTTTAATCGCGTAAAATGGCTTTTACAGTCTCTACATTGGCATCCACAGAGATCTCCCTTCTTATTCTGGCAAGGTCGAAGTGGGTCTAGTTTAGCTTTTGAAACTCAGCGGAAAATAAGTCAAGGCTTCAAAGTTCCCTTCTGAGTAAATGCTTAGAGCAGCACCAAAGGGTATTACTGAGATTATAACGTTGACTAGTCACAGAAATGGATTCTTCACTACATCCCTACATATCCATCTTGACTAACTACAGAAAACACCAACAATTAAAAATAATGAAATAAATCTAACTGCCGGTACTTAAAGAAAAACAAATGGCTTTCAATGACAAAATATATTTGTCCTGACCGAGGAAGGAAACCCTTGTAAAAAGCATCTTTGTCCAGGTAGTTTTACTAAATGGTAGATAATATTTCCTCCACTGTCGTTTGATCCTCTGCATTCAGAGGGGAGATGCAAGTGAACCCAAATGAAAGAAAGCATCATCTGGGGAGCGTTCAGGCTACCGAAGAAAACAACAAGTCAGGGCTGAACAGATGTCTTCATTTGGCAATGTCTAGCTCTGTGTCTGTCAGGTGTTAATCATCACCAAGAGGGGAAGGAGGAGGCAGCTGTATACTGGCTCCATGTGGGTATTTTAACAAATAGGCCTGTGAGTTGCATTGCATAACTACAATTCTGTTAAACCAGATGTAATCCTGCATACTGATGCACGCATACACTCATTGCTCACTCACTCAAAAAAAAAAAAAAAAACTGCCGATATGCCTATTCCCATTAGGCTATGTAACTCACTGTATGGATGACATCATCACAGGCTTACTGGCACCACAAAGCGGCTTCGTTCTGTGATGCCCTTTATCCAAGATTATTTTCCCCTTGTCTCCGTTTTAAACGCGGAGACCTTTTTGAGGTGTTCTGACAGGTTTCTATTGAATTTCTGACTAGGTGAGAGGCAGTGCATTTATGCTAGCACAACATGGCGTCTATGGGAGGTAATGAGCCGTAACAAAGGGCCGTGTGACAACCGTGGCGCCGTCAGACGCCATCCAGGCAAATGAAAAGAACATGAAAGGCTGGTGGCAATCTTGGCAGATGCGTGGAGCTGATAAAACGCACAGCTCCTCCCTTCACATCGACACGTCGCGTGGAACAGTGGGTGAGACGGGCAGGTTAGGGGAGTGTGATTAATGTCAGCCGTGCGCCGGGGCGGGGACACACAGCCCGGGACGGCACTATGGATCCAGTGATAAAGGGAGGCCTATTAGCGTCTGCCTGGTTTGGGTGGCGGGCGCCAAGCTTTTACCACGAGGGTTCTTCTCTAGGAAAATGTTGACAAATTAGCGTTGTACTGTAGAGGACGAGCTGGAAAAGCCTTCATGCTTTAATGGCTCTAAAAGGCTCTAAACGCACGTCACATAACACAATGAGCCAACAAGCATTAGCTGATGTTAAGGCACACTTGTCTTGCTGCGGTTATGACGGGGTTATCAACACACCAAACCACACAGTACAAAAAAATAACAACAATAAACCACACACACCTCTAAGGCACACAAAAACACACATCATAATTCCCAATAAACGCGCGCACACACAAACACACACACACACACACACACACACACACACACACACGCGCGCGCACACACACAAGCAGAGCTCCCCAAGTTGCACCAGGGAGAGTAAAAAACTTGCCCCGGTAGCACAAAAACCAGTGGCAAACATGAGTTACTCACATGCTCGGTGGACTCGTCAATATTCCACTGAAGGGGAGAGAAGACACAGGACACAGCACCGGAAGACACATGAGTCACAGGAAACAATGGGGCGGGGAAAAAAAGCACTTTTGTCTTTTTTTCACTCAGAGACAGATGAATGGAGGCAAGAGAGGGAGCGAGGCAGAAATGGATGAAAGACACAGAAATGGGAAAGGAATGAATGGTAGGGGTGCGGCCAGGCACAGTACAGCCAGATACACGGTGCCCACATTTGGTACGTGGCTCTAGGTTGAATACACAATGCACTGCCCTGTGAACGCAGGCGTAACAACACCTCACCTTTCTTCATTCAGGAGCTTTAACATAGCGTTACCGCCTCAGCGTGGAGGGGAATCCTACACCAAGCGGCTCTGCCATGCATTGCCAGTTCCCTTTCCGGGAGTGAAGGGGACGGCCCCGCCTTTTTTCTCATTATATTTCAATATGTGTTTTCAAAACGTTCTGCTCACTCCGCATGCCTGGGCCCACTGATTCCTGTGGGGGAAGTGAAAGCCCATTTCCGTGCCGCGGGGCTCCAGCGGTGTGGAGCGTAAAATCCTATTACCAGCGCCGCTACGCTGGCCTGGTGACATCAAACCCCGCCGGTGCAGAACGCCGCTGCTGCCGTTTACCAGCGGCTCCCGCCACAGTTCAGCCACTGTAGCTGGGCTCACTGATGGGTGTAGCAGGTGATGGGGGGGGAGGGGGGGGAGAAAGGGGAGATGGAGGAGGTCAGTTGAGAGTGGCAAATGACTAGCGCCAGGGTCGCCAATAGCAACGACGACGGGTGAGAACAGCGGGAGGCTATAAAAACAACGTGCAACTTTCCCCTGCTCGCCTTTCCTTCCTCTCGTATTCCATATTCATTTGTCTCGCTCTCTGCAGTCAAGTCAAGCAGGCTGCTGCTCCACCGGAGAGACAGTGGCGTCTTGCAGCCCTTTACTGTGAATCACTTGGTTGTAGCACAAAGCAGAGCCCACACAACGCACAGCTCATAAGAAACTGCCGCGGCACGCCACCCCCCCCCCCGATGAAGAACGCCGTTTGAGAACAGCTGCTGGAACAAACAGTTTGTTGACGCAGCATCTGTTGTCAATCCAGCTGGGTGTGCGGACGACGCAGCCAACGCATTCCTTTAGGGGTGTAAACGGGACCACTTCCTGTCCTAACTACCACCTAACTAACTACCAAATCTATAAGGGAACCCCCCCACCCCCCAAAATCCCAACTTCTATTTCAAACGAGAGACTGGCTGAAAATAACAGCGATGCTGATCAGAGTCGTTTGAAGCAGGTGAATGCAAATGTGATGACATGGGCAGAAAACAGAAAGGAGAAGGGGGAACCAGTGATGTGGAAGCGAAGGAGCCGTCATGATTGATGGAGTGAAACGGGCTGAGGTGCTTCTCCCCCCACTCTCCAATCCCATTCAACTCCAATCTGAGGCAGCCAAGGCCTGCAGAGGCAGTGAAGCATCGCCTCGCTCTCTCTCTGCTGCTTGCCCGCGCGTACACACGCGGCGGGACCCGCCCACTCAGGCGTGTGCGTCTACCAATCGCATGAGTGGTCAAACAAAATGGACCTGGAAGAGTAGCGCTGAATAGAGGGGGAACTTGCTCCGGAAAGCAAACTTGTGCGGAAAGCGTACTGAGATGGAGACATTGGGTAATGGCTTCGACATTTACCGGGCCATTATGTACCATCTATTACGTTTCTTCTCCCATTCCACAGCCAGCCCATAGCTGGCTGTCAGCAGCGGGGACTTGGCCACCTAGGGTGCAGACACTCTGGCCGCGGACGGCGGGGTCAGGAACGAGGCCGATAACATCGCCACGGTTAGCGCGGCCCGCGCTTTAAGTTTAGCAGGGAAATGAGGCTCTGTGGGCGCCCCGCTTCAAAAGAAAAGAGGTGCTTTAAACGCCCACACACAAGAGTGTGTGTGTGTGTGTGACAAGCTCCCCGGCTCCACCGCCATTTCAGCCAGCCCTGACTTAGGAAGAGGATCAGAGGAGAGAGCGCGGGTGAGGCAGAGAGAGCGAGAGATAGAGAGAGAGACGGGGAGTTGTGAAAGCGATGTTGACAAGGATCTCCAATCCAATCAGTCACTTTAGGTATTTGATGGAATACTGAAGTGTACGGCGGCGCAGGGGAGAGAGCTGCAGAACATCTGCGGAAAATCTGGGCCTAGCTTGCTGTGCAACCATAGCGGGTGTAAAGGTGGTATGAAACCCATTTCAACACCCATACTGAGAGAAACCCCCGGATGAGTCAGGGGTGCCAGAGCTTTTCAGTCCGCCGGCACGGATATGCATTCTGTGGTGCATCGAGGGCGAGTCACGGACGCGTCCCGGCACGGAGGAGCCTCCACACCGCGCGGGCAGGTTCGCTCACGCATCGTCGGGAGGGGGGACAGCCAGAGACAGGCGAGCGACAAAGGAGCGATTGTAAAACGGCAGTTGGGCGTAGAGTGCGCGGATGGAGGCCCTCCGCAAACTGGGAGGTCCTTAAGGACGTCTGAACAGGTCCGGGCAGGTGCTGCACTGCTCACTGCCTCACACAGGCTAATCTGCTCAGATGACTCAACCGAGGGTAACCGACTTGCACGCAAGCTTCTAGTAATTACTCCACCAACCTTCTGGGCAGGGAAGGGTGGGAAGAAAGGGCATGGGAAGGAGGGAGTGGGGGGGGTTGGGGGAGGGGAGCAAACACACAGAAGGAGCGGTGGCAGAACTCTGGCTTCATGCGAAGAGTGGATGATAAACATGCTAGCGGCGCCAAGTTGCACTCGCGTGAGGGTGTGTGTTCGCGTGTGTGCGCCTGTGTGTGTGTGTGTGCCTGGGCCCAAGGCGCGCCCGAGACCAGGCGAGGGGGTGCTGTGTGTGTGTGCGCCTGGGCCCAATGTGCGCCCGAGACCAGGCGAAGGGGTGCTGTGTCATGTTCAGTTCATAACCCAAAACAAGAGAGTGCAAACAGCTTGATGTGCAGAGAACACTGGCAGGAAGCCAAGCGTCTAGACTGCACACATCAGACGGCCCTGGCTGTCATGCTCTCTGTCAGAACACAAAGAGCCGTCTGCGGCGTACGCCAGCACATCTACTGCTGCTGTGCCCACTGTAGGGACCCAGAACAGGCAGGGGCCAGGGCACACCGGCCACACCCATCCCATATTAGTGGAAATAGAAACAATACAGTCATTTAGCGCATTAGGGGACGTGATGTTAAGTCGCTTCAGAGGGATTATAAAATGATACATGTCATGTCAAGGTGACTTTAACACCATGTACATGTACATTGGGTGTTTGCCCAGGGAAATGTGGGTTATGGGCACAGCAGAGGCAGTTGAGGCCCTCCTGGAGCTGCCCCAACATCCTGGAGGTCCCCTTGAATACCGTGGCATTCATATCAGAGTTTATTTTGGGGTGGGGGGTTTGGGAGTGAAGACACTCACACGTCTCCTCATAAATATCTCCGACAGTGTTCCGTTGTGGGAGAACGCTTCCATGTTGAAATGAGACGCCTCTGTCGGGGGGCACACAGGCTGGGAGAGGAGTGTTCACGCAAACGGTACTCCCGGCCAACAATCCAGGGAAGGCATTAAAAAGAGGCGGGGGTGGTAGGTCTCTCCTCTTTAAGAAAGAGGTAAAGTAGCACGAGAGGGAGGCTTTTGCTCTCATAAGATATTCATGAAATCTCTGAATCCCTCTTAAGGATTACAATCTCTCATCCATCTCGCAGCAGCGCTCAGCTTAGGGCCATTCCGAGCATTAGTGTGCAGAGGGCGGCGTCTGGGAGAATAACTCATTTATAAACAAGCTAACAAGGCGGTGCGCGCGTATTACAGCTGAAACTGCAAGGGGAGGTGCATTGATTCCTCTAAGACCCCCCCCACTGATGTAACCACAAACATTACACATTTAGCAGATTTAAGAGAGCGCGGACCATGTTACAGTCGCTAATCCCCAGCTGAGGGTCAAATGTCACAAGTACAGAGAAGTGGGGGGGGCAGGAAACACAGTTGAGAAGAGTGACAAACAAGGCAGAGGGATGAATGTAGATTCACATGTAGCGGCTGTGTTGCTCGCCTTGCATGTCCCCTGGTTGGGGCCACACACAGCGTGGAGGGAGTGGGAGAGGGTGAGGTGGGGGAGAGAGGGTGAGGTGGGGGGGGGGAGAGAGAGCACTGCGGGAGACGCACGCGCAAACAGCAAGGAAAAGGAAACCAGGAGGGCAGAGTTAGAGAGAGCCAGCCAGGGGCAGAGGGCATTGGGGGGGGGTGCTGGATGGTACCTGGGCTTCGGGCAGAGCCACGTCCAGCATGTTGGGCTGGCCCCGCGGCTCGCCGCTCTCCAGCCGCGAGAAGATGACCTGGTAGCCCCGGATCTGGCCGTGCTGCTTCCCCTGCAGGGGAGGCTTCCACGTGACCCTGATGGCCGTGGAGTTGACTGCCTCCACCTCCAGCTTCCTGGGGGGCGCCCCGGGCACTGCATGCACACAGAGAGGAGGGAGGAGAGAGGGGGAAACCAGACCGGAGGTGAGAACAAACACGACACGCAGAGATAACCGACAGAGAGAGAACCAGGGCAGATTTACATGTTAAAAAGGTGCTGAGCAAGTGGTTTCTCCCCCTACAGCTTGCTTGTGTTTTCGTGAAGCGCAGCCAAAAGCCATCATCTAAATAATGACTTTTCAGGTTCTTTATACACTCTTCGCTGCGGGGGGAAGGCGGGGACACTTGGCTCTGCTCCCTGTTACATTTAGCACGTCCCCCCGGGCGTGGGGCTGCAACGCCCTTAGCACCAATGTGAATCGCGCCGCAAACAACTTCAGACACATTAGTTACAGGCAAGAGTGGAGAGGAACGAGATGTGGAAGAGATGTGGAAGAGATCCCGCTCCCCTTCTCCGGGTGCAGAGTGTGAATGTCGGCCGAGGACAAACACACAGACACAGAGAGAGAGAGAGAGAGAGAGAGAGAGAGAGAGAGAGAGAGAGAGAGAAGGGAAACAAGAAAGGCAATTAAAGGAGGGGAGAGGAGAGGAGCGTGGGGGAAGACAGAGCTGGAGCCCAGGAGGAGGTGGGAGGGGGGAGACTTAACCTGCGACAATTAGCAGGTCTCGCAGCCAGAGTGCAGCCAGGACCGGGAGTGGATCAAAGGGTGACCACCTTATTATCCCCACAGACTCATGGCACGCAGGCAGGGCGAAGAGAGGCGCGGCAGAATCAATGTCAGTCCGAGTGAAAGGAGGTGGCGCAGTATTAACAGGGAAATTAAAGCAGGTGGAAGGTTCCGGAACAGCAGAGGCGATGGAGGCGCTCCGGTGTGTGTGCTGGCTCCAACCTACCGTCCTCCTTGGTTCTGATCCGCACCGGGGAGCTCTCGGGGCCGGGGCCCACGTCGGTGTGGGCCCTCACCCACACCTGATACTCGGTCCACTTCTCCAGGCCCTCCAGCACGCAGCTGGTGGCGTCGGCGCCCACGCCCGTCACCTCGTGGCGCTCCGCGTCCTCCCCGGCCGGCGCCTGGTAGCTGACCGTGTAGCGCACGATGGCGCCGTGGCGGCTAGCGGCCGGCGGCGCCACCCAACTCACCTTGAGGCTGGTGGAGCTCAGGCTGACCAGACTGACCTCTTGTGGTGGGGCGGATGGGGCTGCAGGGTGAGGGGGGGGTAGGGGGGGGGGCACAGATCAAGCAAACAAAACAAACTAAAACTAACAAACAACAACAAACGGTCAAACTCAAGGCAACAAGCTACATCTGGACTGAGAGGTTGGCCACACTGAGACGCCAGTGTCTGGCTCCAAGATCACTACTGTATGGGTAGGGTGGAAGAAATACTCGAGAAAGTATAAATAAAGGCTTATCTGCTGCCTTGTGATTTTGTATATTTCCAGCCCTATCTAACCCTTCTTTGCAGCATGTACAGGCAGCGATAAAATGGCCATAGATGTGCGAGTGTGTAAACAAGTTCTTGACAGCGTTGACTGGTGTTTGCACGTCAGTGCCAAAGCTCGGGGCTTGATAACAATGTTTGTCAGGCTTCCAGGTGGTGTTGTGTATCTCTGGGCACTACAGCTGCACACATGCGCACACACACGCATTGCTGTAGCAGTGTCAGACATTGATAAGGCAAAACTTTTGGATTGCATGAAGTAATCGCATAACAAACTGGTGTGGGCGGTTCCACACATTACATCTTAAAATACGTTCAGGTATGATCTGACAGAATAAGGAATGATGCCAGATTTGCAAATGTTTCAACGATTTCTGTCAAGGTTGCTGATTAAAGTTGTGTGGTTAAAAGGAATTACGGTCAAACCTGGCAACCATGTGTTTACAAAACCTGTCATCACAGGTGAGTGAAACCCAGGGAATGTACAGATGTGCTGCTTATCGCATGGAGTTCAAGTCCATTAATAACACAAGTACAGTTAATGCAAGCAATAAGCAACAGCTTTTATTTGACAACTTTGATCAAACTATACCATACTAACTAGTTTACCATTTGTAATTATTGTCATACTATA
>JAODUG010000009.1:3800603-3850434 GCA_027564795.1 Aphredoderus sayanus
AGAGAGAGAGAGAGAGAGAGAGAGAGAGAGAGAGAGAGAGAGAGAGAGAGAGAGAGAGAGAGAGAGAGAGAGAGCCAGCCACATCAGGGCTAGCCCATAGACAGCTGGCTCCCTTATATGATGCATTGGCCTTGGCATCCTAATTGGCCCCAGTGCCTCAGCCATGGGCATCTGTGTACTTGCACTGTGTGTATGTGTGTGTGTGTGTGTGTGTGTGTGCGTGTGCATCTTTTTGTGCATGGTAGCTTTGTGTATTTTTCTGTTTGTGTGCACGTGTGTATGTAAGTGCAAATCGTATGCGTGTGCTTCTGTGTGTGTGGTATGGCTGTGTATGTGTGAGTGTGTGTGTGTGTGTGGGGATTGCTTGCTCCCTACATTTGTGGAGGATGTGTGCTTGAACTCCTATCTGTATTCAACTCTGTGTGTGTGTGTGTGTATGTGTCTGTGTATAGGGCTTCTCTCTCTCTCTTTCTCCCTGTCTCCGTGTGTGTGGCTCTATCTCATTCTTTATATGTACATCACGTTTTGAGCCCAGGGCCTGGGAGCTCCAAGCACTTCCAGTGACCTTTCAACTGCTGTACAATGTACAATGACACATGCACATACACACACACATCATATTTTGGCATTGCAATTTTAACACCATGTGTGCACCATATATTAGGATGACTGTTAGCACTATGCAGGCACATATGTGAGTAATGTTTGTTCATTACCGGAAAACACAGATAGAGCTGAGAAATAGTGTGCGTGTGTGTGTGTGTGCGTGTGTGTGTATGTGTGACTGAGAGAGAGAGGGTGTGGGTATGTACAGTATGTATGGTTATGTATGTGTGTTCATGACTGTGTGTGAAAGTGCATTTTGTTTGAGAGTGTGTTCTCGGTGTGTGTGTGTGTGTGTGTGTGTGCGTGTGTGTAGGTGTGCGGGTGCGTGTTCCCGCTGTCAGTCCTAATATAAGTCAAGTTAGGGATTATAAGGAAAAATGACATGAGGCATTAACATTATCTTGGGACTCTGAAATAAATGGAGGTAATTATTGTTGTCATCACGTCCATTACACATCTGCGATGTCACTGCAGGCAGTGTTGTGGCACGGTGGTTATAGAGCCCGTCTCCCTTAATAAAAAGGTCACAGGTCCAATACCCATAACACTAAAGGTGTTCAGCCCTTCAGGAGAAGGAATGATCTGTTTGGTGTTTTGGAAACACAAAGAAGTTACCTCCTAACAGCACCTCACGTAAACAAATGAGTTAACGGTGTGCATGGTGACTTGGTGAAGCCAAAACCTCTTTCCTATCTAAACGTGAACACTGAAAACTGAGTTGCATGTGGATGAAAGGCCAAAATGTATAGAAAACCCTACATTAATAAGAAAACAACCTGTGTATGTGGACTATGCATCCGACTGGCACTTGATCTGATAGACAGACAAATAGACAATATTAAGATACCACCTATCATACTATCCAGTATTATTGATACGATTGCATTAGGTTATATTACAGTACATCAACTTACCTTGGTTTCACCATATTATAGGATAATTTGCTTAAAATACAGTTAAACATTAATATGTTTGCCTAACAAAATGGCAGATTGCAACAGTGGCCAAGGTCGATTGGTCAGGAATACTTTAAAGCGGTGTGGAACTATTACAGTACGCCTACGTGGAATATTATAGGTTCTTGTGCATCTACAGAAACCTTCTGTATCACTTCCTTATGCATTAATATTTCAATGAACCCATCAGTGATCACTGCCAGTATATGATGTAATACAGTATTCCACTACTGTTCCCCACTTCTCGTTCAACCTCTTAGGGCTCCATGGTCAAAGCTGTGGGCAATAATAGAAAGTTTAACATGAAGCAATGACGACTGACTGGAAAAATAAACTGCGACTAGCCCGGAATTGGAAGTATAGTGGACCAATTACTCCTGTGGTGATGGCAATATACTGGTAGCTATAGGCTGGAGCTCCAGCGGGTGTAATTGATGTTGCCTGGTAGCTGCCAGAGATGTTGGAGGCATGTAGACTGCAGAGACAGTTCCTCTAATAGGCCCTTCCAGGGGTCACGGCACACAGCACAGACCAAAGCACTTACAACCTGGCTGAGTCTCGCATGGCTCCTCCAGAGCACGCTCTATCAGGTGTGGCGATCGGAGATTGCCCTGCGAACCAGACGAGCCTCGCGGGCTGACCGCACGGTAAGATTTGACAGGGTCTCGCCTTGGGAGTGTTCAAACTGAGTACAACCATGTGTTGGCTGTTCTGACACTGCATATTGTGCCGACTGTGTTTACCTAAGATGTTTGTCTGTTGCTGCCCGAGTTTGCTTTTTGATCATTAACCGCTAATTAGCTGGTGTGAGCATTGACACTTTGCTAACATGCTGTTCAACGGTTGCTTTCATTCAACGGAGAATGTGTGTGTGTGAAAGTAAAACATTTTTATGCTAAAATGTTTAATGAATTGAAGCTGAAAAAGTAATTTTGAAAGCAGATTTGAATGGTTGGGAGCTTACAGAAGTAAAGACCCAAAGAGCTTAAAGTGAACATTCAATGCTTCTTTCCACATGTTGACACAGTTCCTTGAGTGCAATGTATTTGATAGGTCAAAATACCACTATTTGGAATAGCACCGTATTATACCCATCTTTCAGTGACTGTTGCTTTATATCCAACGAGCCACTGCTCACCCTGTCCCTTCTTCCTCATACTGTATAGTCCGCATACTGTATAGTGTGCTGACGTAAAGCTTTGTTCTTGTTGAACTGTTGGAGACAATATTGTGGTCCAACCATATCGGTTTGAACTAGAAGCCATTTTTTATTTTCCACAGCGTTTTCAAGGAGTTATATTTCGCATTCATTCCGCCTCACCAGACTAAGGAGGCATAATGGGTGGTCATCAACATGGCAGCAGTGGTTACACAGCCCCGGAATCGTGTAGGGACAACCAGTATGGTGGAACAGGGTGTGACATTTTAAGACCAGCCAGATGTATCTAGAAGCATGCCTTATTTTATGAATGAAGAGTTACTACAGCCTGACATTGCAGCTATCCTTCCCCACTACAGGAGGATTATGAGGCATTTAACCAAGGCTAGGCTACTGCTACTGCTACTGTAGCACTTTATCCAAAATAACACAATAGTGATTATTCAGTTAAACTAGAAACGTTAAAGTTAAACAAAGACATGGACATTTTTGCTATTATCACAGACAAAGTTCTGTCTTTGCATGGTATGAGCAATCATTGATCCAGATAGTAGCAGGTGTATGTAACACAGCTGGAGGTAACACACACGCCCGTGGACGGCAGTCAGTTTTCAGAAGGGGATCACTTTTTGAAATAACACCTGTGAGTGTCAGTTTTTATGAACGCGCAATTCTAAATGAAGTAGCCTATTTCTAATCAGTTTACTGTTACTGAACAATAGCCTACATTAATATACTGTATAGCTAGGCTATTGGTTCTGATTCATGATTTGACCATGATATGCTATGCTGACTGTCAACCTAGATGACTCAGGTTGTCTTTATGCTATGGTAGCCTACCAGTTATCAACAGCTAGGTTTACAGATTTAAACATTAAACATTAAACTTTTACTTACAGTTTGTGTACTGGCGATCGACTAAATTTCCTTGTAGCTTGTATAGCCTATTTTGCCTCTTATCCATATGGCAGACCAAGACGATAACAATCTACTTTAAAAGGCCCAATACTTCTCCAAATTGACTATTTTAAAAAACAACAAGAAATATGACTTTTTCATGTAATGACTTTAAAGAATGGCTCTTCAAAGTCCCAACTGCAAGCGGGACAGAACTAAGCCATAGATATTGACAAAAGGATTTAGCGTTAGTGTTAAAGTATGTTATGTTGAACAACAATTTGGTATGTGTTATAATCTGAGCACCTTTGCTCTTTGTTTACATAGCTGGACAGAGTGTGTCTTAAGCCACTTGAAACCATTGAATTCTGGACTAGATGCCTGAAGTGATGCCTTTCAATGTGTGCATTATTATCTCTACAATGTTATAGGCTCCCCATCATTCTATTTTCCAGTTGTCATTTTGGACAGAGCTTGGATCTGAACAATCCGTAAATTCAATTAATTCGTACAACATTTTTTATTTTAACATGCCCCAGCAGTATTGATTGGCTTTCTGATTGAGAGTGTGAGATACTGGATGTAAGAGTCGATTGGTTACAATCTTCACACCCATGGGGTCAAACCTGTTGTCTGAAGGAACCCTCCTTCAGAAAACAGGTTTTAAGTCAAATAGAATTTTACAATGTTCTGAGTTAATGCTGCTACTAATGCTAATGCCGACAACTAATCCATGTACTCTAGGGAGTGTTCTAATTTTATGCCCATTTTAATAAATGACTTGTTGACATTTAAATCTGGCAGGGGCCTGGTACGCATCTTAAACAGTACTGGCTAAGTGAGTTGCCTCGACATGACCTGCTCTAACTTCCTGTCACAAGAGGAAATATGTCATCACCAAGCTATTTCATGGGCACTAGTTTTATTTCTGTTAAAATACTACATAGCCTTGCATAGCCTGTTTTGAATCAGCCTCTCCTGCAGTGATTGGACCACCTACTTTATGTCCAGGTAATCCTAGCCCTAATCCTAACCCCTTAATGGACAGGGATACTAGATATTCTGTATGATTAACTCTGAAGGTTTATTTGGTTTGACAAGAGAAGTAACAATGGCAAACATACTTTAATTCCGATACCATTTTATAGGAGAAGCAACATCTGCTCATATTCACAGTGTGAACATTAAGATGTATACACTGTATACTGTTATCTATAATCAAGATCTATTGCATGGAAATTAGAATATATTACACATAATAGCTATAAAAACATGCAGTCTTTTAGTGAAAACTGAACTACATTTCAAATGAAGAACATTAAATGGCCTCTACACGAGCAAATGAGCAATAATTCAAAGCAGACAAGTTCTCATTCAACATGTATTTGAGAAAAAAAACAGAAATATAATAAAAAATAAATGTTTTTAGTAATATCAGTTGTGAACACCCATATAAGTTCTGGCTCACTGTGTACTGCAGTAGAGAGTAGATTTTTGTGCTTCATTTACCTGATATAACCACACATGCTAATGTAGTACTAGTGAGGACTGTAGAACAGTACAAATCCTATCCATTGGTGGTATTTGAAGAGTGGATATTCATCAATTCTATTTGAAGACAACAAAAAAAAACAAAAGCTTGCAATAATCAGCTGCCTGCACAGCCACCCTGTCTGACATATTTGGTTTCAATGGCGGTAATTGCAGCACTTTACAAAATGGTACATTTGAACGTGTTCTGTGGAAGGCAGCAAGGTGGTGGCTTTCAGATTACTGTTCTACATAATTAAAGTTTTGACATTATCATTTCCACCGCAATGTATGTGGAAAAACAATCTCGCAAAGATAACTCTGCACTCCCCCTTTTTGATGAGGACATGCCTCATGTGAGCACAAGTCTAAGATGGACTGTGCTTATTTGAAAGCTAATGGGCCACAGATGATAGATATCATGTTCATTAAGGGCGAGTAACACATCTGAATTACTCAGGTCTGGACAGTGATCGATTTTCCCGCTTTTTTTCCCCACCCTGAGGGCTTTACAGGGAACACACTACACTTGAAAATGGTACAGGGGAAGGAAAGCATAGCAGTGTGCCTCATTGTGGAAATATGCTCATACAATTCAATACCTGGGCCCCTGACGTGAAAGCCTGCAATAACATCTGCACCCAAAATGCCTTCGGGGCCGGTGTGAGTCTCACACCAGCATACCTCCAGGCCACAGTTAGAGCCATGCTCTGTATTCTGCCACACTAGCATGCACCCACACTCACACACCCCTGATACTACCAGATTCATATAACAACCCCCTTCTCCAGTGACTTTCCCATTCCAGTAAGGAGTCAGACCCTCCTCATAGGATGAAAACATATCTTGTCAAGATGAGTCTTACTGTGTGTCACAATGTCCCCACTCATTCTGCTCTGCTCTACTCTCTGTTGTAATTGCTTTCCAACAACCCCCTCTGTCTCTCTCCAAAGCTCGTATTGTGTTTAACTCACATACTAGCTTTTCTGACTAAGATTATGAGTTTGTTGAATCGTGCCTTGTGCATAGGCGTTATCATTATTTAAGGTTATAAATAAACAATTATTCTATATTCTGTTTTGTCCATGTGGTTGAAACCAGCGTTAGCTAAACTGTCATTTGGACCATTGTTCCCCCATCGCCCCATAGGCAGCTACAGTATGACACAATGGACATGAGCCATGTACATCACCGAAATACTTTTATTTGCTGATAGCAATAAAAGAGAAAGGTCATGTTTTATCTAAAACATGTCTGTCGAGTGGCCATCGAGCGACATGCCATGACACTTCTCTGCGTAATACAAAATGAACAAGATATGACATGACATTTCCCAAATCTGTCCTTCAGACCAGGCCAAAACGTTCAGGTGCGTTATCAAAGTTTAATCTGTTTTCTGTCCGACTTTTCCTGATACTTCTACATTATATAGTACATTGGCATTCCGGAGACATAGAAACATTCACTCCAGTGGAGTATGGGAGCTGTACTATTGACCATTAGTCTTACTGTATTGTAGTTGCTTACAATTTAGTGAGACAGAAATTAATTAATTCATTTTGACTTTCAGGCAGTGGCATGGCTTAAGACATAAATCGCTCGCTTAACACACACAGTTCATTAAAGAAGTGGCTCCCTTTAAGAAAACAATTTCAATTGCGACCGAATCGGCATGTGTTGTGGTGTCATTTGTTTTGGTCAGTCGTGGCAGGGAAGTGGTTGTTCGCCTCAATTACGCCTGTGGTGTACTGCATTCTCTCCTGCATTCTAAACCAGTGGCACTGTTCCTCATTAACATTTTACTGTGGTGGATGACCCTGCCATTCATTTACAGACAATTGCTTCCTGACACTGTTTTTCCCCCCCGCCTTCCTCTCGAAGGAGAGCCATCCATTGTCTGCAGAATGTTAATACCTTGTAAATACGATGGAGAGCCTGAGTTGGAGGGGGAGAAAGACTTACCTCCTATTCTCTGGTTAAGTATTATTAAAACAAAATCAGTTAAGTGTACTGAAGCATAGATAAAAATAAAAAAAAACAATGGGCAATTTGCGGTGGTTGTTCTTTCTTCTCCCCTTGCAAACACAAAGCCATTTTCTCCTTGCTGAGAAGCAAAACATTTGCCAGGTTCTGTTCTTGGCCTGAGATCTAGGTGACACAAAGAGGAAACGATCTTCAAACGTCTGTGGGACAAATTCCGAATCAATGTGTGATTCAATGTGCCAACACATTGAATCGGCACATGGCATCGATGCAGACATCTGCGGCTATGAATTTATGTATGATCAAATATGCTTAATGTTTCTTTAGCGTACATGAGAGGGGTGGAAATCAATCAGTGCAGAATGTGGCTACTGGCCAGATATTACAAACACTGTGGCTGTGTCTGAATTCCTAGTAGTACTGTATGCACTATAAATACTGTATGTACCGCATATCTCATACAAGTAGCATGTTTAAATCGTGTGTAAAACACAGAAGACTTAAATAGCAGAAGCACACCTTTCATTAAAGGTCAAAGACGACAAACAAAACGTATAGAACAATATATGATCAAATGTGGTTTTTGTTTTGTTAAAATCATTATTTTGCAACACAAAGAATTCATACAAGGCCTGTCTCCTGTCTGTATGGAAAAGATGGTGGTGCTCTGCTTAGTTGACTCACAGCCCTGGTGCTCACTGCTCAGACATGCACACAGAGCCCAGTCCCAACAAGTAGCAAGGCCTATCGACCAGACGTCCGCGTTCCCATGCCACAGATCGATACAGAGCAGTGTGCATCCCTGTTTATAGGTAGCCTACTGTACTGTATGCGCACGCTTGTCCCGTGAGCGGACCTAACAGTTTGCATTCGGTCGTGTTTCTCTGCCACTCTGTGACACGACACATGCCCTCAAGCCGGCGATGGATTAATACTACCATAAGCACCTTGGAAATGAGGGAGAGAGCGAGAGCGGCAAGGTCTTTTTATCATAATACCATGAAAAGCCCTGTGTCAAGTGTATTGAACTGCAGAATGTTTATGGGGACTGATGAAGGCCTGTTGCCTGTGCCTCTGTTATATTTTCCTTTGGCCTATTTGTTTGCGGTGAAAAAGGTGTTTTTTATGCTCGTGCACTGGCTGACTGGCGGGGTTCCAGCAGGTGTATCAGATCAAGTCATTGCAAAGGTTAAAGGTGCTGTTGTGTAGCTGGTTGGTAGACATTCTCAATTAAAACTAACATTCCTCTCTCTCTCTCTTTCTTTGTTTTTCCTCGATCGCTATCTTGTTCTCTCTTCTGGCCAAAGATACTGTCCCCCCTTCCTCTACACCAAATCTCCCTCCTCTGGGATATATCGTCATGCAGCCTGTTGCTGGGGTAACCAAAGCGGACTCAGGGTTGAGGGGAGATTATCTTTGGAATACCAACCACAATTTTCTTTGTATGGAGACTGAAATCTTGGCTGGGTCTGGGCTCATTCATCACTGAAAAACATTTAAAAAGTCTGGATTGTTTTTGTTTTTTTTTACTTTATCTGTTACTTTATCTATCTCAACTCTGTATTTACTGTATTTATTTATTATTATTATTTACCAAATTTGGCTTGGTCTATCCATTCTTGGTATTGTTATGTTGCTTTTAAGCACACTGTATTTCAGTATTACTATACTATTAAATACTATATTATGATTATATTTGGAATGTTACAGACCTTTTGGGAAATAGTGTATAGTGGATAGAGTTACACAGTGGCAGCATTGCATACTATATAGTGGATAGACTTACATACAGTGGTAGTGTACACTATAGTGGATAGATTTACATAGCAGTGTAACTGTATCAACCTGAAAAACCATGTTATTCCACCTCAACTGTGTTAAATACATGGCTGGTAAAATGGTAAGTCAAATTCTACGGACATATTTGGACTAAATAAAAATGTGAACCAGTGAGCAAATTAATAATAATTTGCTATTGAATCGCTAATTAAACGTCAAATTCCATCTATTGTTGATGATGAATTTCTACTGCAGGGGTCAACAGCAAGCAAAGAATGCTGACATTCACAATACAGTGCGGCACAATCACAGGGCTGGCCGAGAACAATTGCTAATACATGTTCAATAGAAGTGTACATGAGCATGTGTGGGTGTGTGTGTGTGCGTGTGTGTGTGTGTGTGTGTGTGTGGGTGTGTGTGTGTGTGCACACACACGGGCATGCATGGCTGCACGCTCTCCCCTTTTACATATTTCACAACATCAACCTTTGACTTGATTTCCTAACATGTACATGTAATAATACAACATTGCGATGGTTTGTGCATCTTATAGTATCCTCCACCGAGGGGGGACATAACTCAGAGCCCAGCTAGTATTGAAAGTCTTTCTGGACAACACAAAGCCCATTGTGGAGACCTAGGGAAGGTAAATGATTGGTCGGTGCATCTCAGCATTCTAAGCATGGGCCTTAAATTGGCGATCCCACCAAGGGGAGCCATGCAGGCTCAGCCAAGCTCAACAAGCGGGGGACACGCGATGGCAGCTATTTGAATAGAAATGGGTCTGGCTCAGCAGTGCTCCACGGCCTCCAACATCCGAGGTGTTACACACTTTGTTTCTTACAGTCAAGTTGGCCAGATTTGGGTCAACCGTTCAAATTCCGTTCTCCACTTTGAGCATGCAGTGTTCCTTTAAAATGAGTCTGTTCACCGGCCTTCGCCATGTTGGGACTCTTGACGACAGTTCATATAATGGGAGGACCGGTATGCCCGTGCCCAGACCAAGCTTAATGAGGGTAATGGGAGTTTTTATTTTATTAAGCCCAGACCACAAACCACTGAGGCTCTGAACTCCTGCATGTTAATTACAGTAGCGTGCGCGCACACACACACACACACACACACACACACACACACACACACACACACACACGCACACACACACACACACACGAACAGCATGTGTTTGACTTTGGGCAAATAATTGCCTGCCACGCACGGGCACACAAGCCCTCACGAGCTTGTGTGTGTGTGCGTGTGTGCGTGTGTGTGTGCGAGCATGAGTGTACACTGTATTTTGTGCCTACCTGTCTGGGAATATGCATGTGCACAAGTGTGTGCATTCTTGTGTGAGGGAAAGTAAAGCAGCAATGCTCACCACAGCCCCTGACCCCTGGGGAGGTCTATGGTTGTGCCTTTGGTGTTTAAAGAAACCACATATGGGGAAATGGTGTGTGTGTGTGTGTGTGTGTGTGTGTGTGTGTGTGTGTGTGTGTCCTGTCACAGACACATGGGGGACGGGATTGGTGGGATTTGGGGGGGGCGGGGCGTGTGCAAAGCTTGGTGAAGCTGAAAGAGGAGAGATGACATTCTGTCAGTCTGCGTTGACGGTCACCGTTCAATGCTTTGGCGCCTTCTGACACTTTCTATTCAGACCAGGCCGACCGCAGAGCGCCTCGGGCATGCCAAAGGATCCTGCCTTTTAATTGAGTCTTTACCCAGGATTCATTTCACTCAGTACCTAGGGGCCTCACTGGGAACCCACACAGCCGACAGAGAGTGACAACTAGGCCTCGTATTGTTCACTCCTGAAGGTTGATGAAACATAACCTTGCGTAAAAAGGTTCCATAAACACCCCTAATATGAGCCTCTTGGACATATGAAGTCATTTTAAATTCAGACATACTATCCTTATGTAATACACATCAAACCTCCACTGCATAGCTCTCTTAGGTACAGTATAATACATTGTGTATTGTAGTTACCGAGTAATGGATTCAGCAGAGATACAATTCAGCAGAGGAGCAATCACTATTTATTTTTAACATACATTCATGTAATTTCCACTTCTATCATAGCTGATCGGCTGATAATAAAATAATAACTACTTCCAATTTGATGAAAGACTGCATTCACAGTGCTGGAGGGTTTTATAATCTACTGTAGAGTCAGTAGAGAAACAGAAATGACATTGTCATTGTTCATTACATTGTCAAACAGTGGAACAGTAGGTAGTCTCCAAAGAGCATATAGGCTTAACTAAAGTAATGCTTTCACTAGTCTGGCAGAGCCAGCCTTTACTTATGTAAAGTCTGGGGGACTGTGCTGACAAACTGCGTCAAGACCAGCCTGCTTAACAGGAGAGGTATTTTCATTCACATGCATGACCACCAACTAAATAACTCAATGACCAAGTTGGACATGAAACTTACACTGAGGAATTCATTGGGAATTTAAATGACACCACTGGCTGTTTGCAGGTCTGGTACATCTGTTAATTAAGTAGGCTATGGTTAGTGGTTAAAATAAATGGAAACATTTAAATTAGTAAATAAAGCACTGCACTAGTGGCACACCGGAATTATGGATACAGACATGCAAACAGCCAATGAATATAGACTTCCGGAAAGTGCTGTCAAATGTACACGTGTATGTATCAGATGTTCACTGGTACATACTGTCCATCGATGTTGTAAATTGGTCAGTAATCACTAAATTACTGTAGGTGTCGCCAAAGTGACAGATTTTGGTGTTAATTTAAAATGTAACTTTTGTTATCAATTTCAGGATAAAATGTACACTAGTTTGCATTATTGGATGTCAGCTGATATAGGACATCTAACATAAAATGTAATTTTTCCTATGGTTAGTACTATTTTCAATGTAATTAAAGTGTAGATTTTTAACTGCATTTGAATGTATAGAATACATTTGAAGACTCTTAACATTATAGCATATGCAATACTCCATATAATGTCAATAGCATGTTAATCTAGAGTGGAACATTAACAAGGAAATCCCCCCAGCCCTATCAGTGGGAGGGAAATGATAAGACATGAATTCACTATCTAGTCGTTATGTAACTGCCCTGAAACCATCAACGTTTTCTTTAAATTCCTTAATCTCCAAAGCCTGCATTGGCAGTGCAAATGAGATGCCCAGCTGTGAGAAAGGGGCTCACCTGCTGTGCCAGATCTTTTCCTTCTTTAAATCAAACCACTCCATTATGCTCAGTCTACGGTGGCCCTACTGGTCCAGTCTGATGACCTCCCAAGGGAGAAGATGTACAGCACACATTTAAGTAATTTAGTCTAGCACAGAGGCTATTTTTCTTATTTGCCTATAAAAGAGATAAGACCTGCCAATGGGTTGAGGTGTTTTTAGTTTGCTATAAAAATCTATTGATTTTAGTTAGTTTTATTTGAATCAAATTCCATTATCCTGACACTAGATAATTGTTAAGCACATACCCTATTATTAAATATTATTGTTACTGGTTTTAAATGCATCATTTGGAAACATATGAGGATCCACTTAATTTGGTGTTTTTCTATGTACACATCAGAAAATTAGACCATTAGTGAGAAAGTTGGCCTTTCATTATGATTCCAAATGTTTTTTCACTAGGTGGGATTCTGCAAAATGTTAATTGATGGTATAGAGCAACTCATCTCAATACATCTTTCTCCAAGAGTGAAAGTAGCTCATTGAAAAACATTTCAGTGGGAAATGTATTCTTTACTACGTAGAGGGCTATAAGTTTGTAGTGCCATTAAAGATGGAGTATATACAACTGTGTTAAGATATTCATTAACAATGAGTAATGAATTAATTAATAAATTAGGTATACTAATGTGGCATTAAAGCACTAGTTTCCTGTACCTACTGGGGCCAGATCCAGGGACGAAAGAAAGAAAGTATTGTATGTATTACTCCTAGACATGCCGATTAGCCTATTGTTACTACGACAGGAAGCAAAAATGTCGTATTATAAAAGATTATCCCCTCCTCTGGTGCATGTGTTTGACTGTGGCAGTAAGCATCTGCAACACACCCAGTAGCAGATGACGCTAACACATCAACACACTATTCATCAAGAGAAGCCAGGTAATCACCAGCTTATAATTGTGTTGTTGTGAATGTACACTGTAGCTTTGAAAACAAGCGATTTTAAAACTCAACAGAGAAATCGGTTATTGAGATCATGCAGTGTTTACCCCCTTCCTCTAACGAGGTTGTCACATTGAGTCGGACAGTAATTTTAAGACTCAACACTAGAGTAAATCTCTGCCTGAAATGGCCATTTTTTTTTGTGCAGGAGCAATTTCTCTGGTGACAGACAGTTCAATAGTGATTCCTGTCTCTGTGTCTCTGTGTGTGTTCAGACTCCCTGCCTGTTAATAAGCAAACCTCCCCAATGGCACAGCTGGTGTATGTGTTTGCCTTGTTACATAGGTCCTTTCCACTACATTTTAATTGAGATGCCTGGATATGGGAGTCACAGTTCATGGCTTTTGCCTTGAGATGTATTTATTTTTCTTCTTAGTCTTCTTCTTCTCATTGAATACGCTTTTTAGGGACATCACTGACAACAAATCATCCTTAATAAGTCATTTAGTTCCATAATAAGGAGCCTATCAGGGAGAGTTGGCTTTTTAGTATAGGCCTAATAGCGTATACGCAGACATGGTTCTATAATTATACAGCAGACACAAATTGTAATGAAAATAACATAATTTGCTGCTAAGGATTTCCGGCAGAAAGGGCATGTTTCCAGCCCAGTGAGAAATGAGTTACCTGAAATTAACGATGACGATGATGAATAACTCCGTAATTAATGTTCAACAAATGTAGCGTTTCACAATTTCACAGCCAAGGACTGTTGGATGCATTAGAAGCTAAAAATTCATCATATTCCTGTACAGTAGTTTCATACTTGCATGTCAGCGAGTAGTTTTAAGTAGACGTCACTTCATCTGAACAGTGGATGTCTCATTCTGGAGTGAATCCTTTTCACTTTATTTTATATGAGACTTTTTTGGTGCAAAGATCTTTCATTATGATGAGTCATGGAGACAGGTTGTAAGTATCTTCTGCCAGCAGGCTGAGGGACCGAGACATTTCATGAGCGTGTAGCGATTCTTTTTTCCCCTCTGCAGAAACAGCAGGTGTTGCAAGATCCCTTTTGACAGAATTGTTCAAAAAGCCTCTCCACCCCCGCTGTAGTCCACACAAAGACACACGCGGACACACGCACGCATGCACATACACGTGTGCGTGCTCCTCAGATGTACACACAAAAACACACGTTAACAGATCCTGATTGACACGCAGGAGTGCTGAGACAGATACAATACACACGGACAAAAGTGCATACAAACACAGAAAAACACATTGCCCAAGAATCACACGGGCACGCACACGCCCGTACACACAACTACACGCAAACAGACACATACACACATGGACACAAGCATGAGTACAAACACAATGAAAACAAACACAACAATCACACACACATAGCCTGTTTATGAATCCAACACTTTTTACAAAACACTCCCATACAAAACCAAAACCACGTTTGCATTGTCAGCACTGGTGGAGGTGTTGTAATGATTAATCACATTCACACACAGGGTTTTCCTTGACAGACAGAGTCTGGTCCCTTTATTACAACAAATAATAGCCAAGTGCCATCTCAACGTATATCGCTGAGTCACTTCCATGTCCAGGTTCTCCTCACACTCTGCCCTCTCTGCTCATATAGTGAGATAGGCGATTCGTTGATTCCCTACAACTGTTCCCAATCTGCAATGAGTCCCCCTGAACCCCCATCAATCTCTCCCATACAGACAGCACTAAACCACACCCACACCTCTGTTTTACTTACGAGAGAGCGGTAAACACAGTCTCGCAGAGCTAGAACAGTCTGGGACTGTCAAGACTACTTGACTGAAGAGGTATTTTGACTGACATGCAGAACGACCAACTACATAACTCAATGACCAAACAAATTAAATGACATACTGTAAGTCTAGCTGTTTGCAGGTCTTGTAAATCTGATAAAGAAGTAGAAAATGGTTACTGCTTGAAAGAAACTGAAAGACTGAAATTATTAAATACAGCACTGCACTAGCATGGTGCCGGAATTACGTATGGAGAGTCTAGTGAGTGACAATGCTAGCAGCCAATGAAAATCTACTACCCCACTTCCTGATAGAGCTGGCATGCTTACAGGGGTATACGCTATCAGACGTTCAGCATTGGTTGCTTATGCTACGTAATGCTAATGAACGGCAAAGGCTGAGACTATGTAGGCTCATTTTGCTGTGCTACCTTCAGCAGGGACACAATGTGATATTTGGTCCCATCACCGCTGACTTTTCCAAACATAATGATGTTTCCAGCATGACGCTCAAAACAGAGAAAAACATGTATTGCACTGGACTCCCCTCTACTGTTGACTTTCCTTTCAACACATTGTTTAATATTGCCTTTATACCCTCTCCACTGTGACAAGCACACTGCTTGCATGGCGTATAGCCTACAACCAGATCGCTTATCATGAGTGCGACTGCTGGGTTGACACTTGTGTCATGTGTACGCGGCTTAAGGCGAAGATGATCCTTCCTGCCGCTGCGCTGATCCCACGTCCCCAATGCGACAGCACTGCGGGCCCGCCTGGCTCTATCCTTGAGACGCCGACCAGCTCCATGGAGCTCAAGCCAGCGGACATTAGTCTCGGCCCAGCCCGTCTGTTTGGGATTTATAGCCATTAATAATTCATCCGCTAGCTGTAGTCACAAAGAGCGGCCCTCTCCGAACTGCACTGCGCCGTGCCATTTACACGCCCCGGAATGACGCACACCCGAGTAATATACGGTCAGTCGACTGTTGTGGCTGTGATATTAGGCTGTGAGAGTGTGTGAGAGAGAGAAAGGAAGGGGTGGGGGGGGGCTCAGGCAATCCTTTCTCTCTCTCATACAGGCATGGTTGCTAAGATACTCCAAATCTAATCATCCAGCTAATAATCGGCATTCAAAGCCCTATCTGTAACCTCTGTGGACAACATTGACACTGTATACAGTAAGACACCCCACCAATGCATCTGTACTGCAGACAGCGGGGGTTTGTTTATGGATACACCTGTGTCCAGTGCTTAGGAGTGATTTAGTTGACATCCACCCAAATAAATCACCAATTTCATGCTTATCACTGTTCTCAAATTGAACTTTAATGTTCCTCTGTTCCCAGCAATTTCCTACTGTACTGTATGTCTTCAAGCATCAACCAGGCTGGCCGGGCCTCCGATGGAAATCCCCCCCATCACCGTTCACCACTTCTAAAGGAGAAGATTAGGGAGATTAGATTTGCCTTAAATAGATGTGCGGCAGAAACAATGCTATCGCAGAGGCACTCTATATGCAATTCGCTCAACTCAGTGGCTGACAAAAAGCACTTGCCTTTCATTGTGCATGAAGCGTGGCTTTGTGTGTCTCTGATTGAATCTTACAAAGGGAAGGAATGGCACATGTTATAACCACTGACATACAGTAATGGGGATGAAGACTAACAGCCGCTATCTGCTTGCTTCAGCAACAACAGCAGCAGCCCTATCTTTTGGCAGACCATATAACCGGGACACCATCTGACTATGTATGTGCACATGGAATGCTGAGGTTGTGCTCTGAGCTTTGTTTGAGCAGGTGTGTATGTCATATAAACACATGTCAACACAGAATGGAGGGCATTAAAGGCTCCATATCACTGCAATTTCCAACTGTCATTTTGAACAGATTTGAGCTCCCTTTAAGTCACTTTTAAGTTAACATGTCGTATAATTTGGTGTTGTACTTGTATTTTCAACATGCCAAAACCTGATTGGCTGAATGAGGGGGATGTGCCAGGGGGAATGGTTACAATCTAGAAAAGGATGTCACACCTGTGTCCAAATCTTAGAGGCTTCTTTTAAACTGGCACAGACACATTTTGATTATATTACATGTTTGATTTCTCAAAGCTAATCCAGCCGTTTCAAACCGTTCATCACCTTGAAAACTATAGCTAATCCACCAGTTTAGAGTTTACAGTTCACACAGGTCCAGTTCCCCTGCCATGTAGGCTTATGCTGTGGTATAATATACAGTATGTGCTATAATATATTGGCCGCAGTCACCTTGTGAAGGGCTGGTATTGTTTACGGTCGTAATGTTGGACGTAATGACTGTTCCCGCTTAAGTCCCACGGTGGTAGCAGGCCTAATAACCATTATTCATGCGTGCTCAGCAGGCGAGACAGCTGTTTATTCCTCCCCTATGGGGGCTACTGCAGTGGTAAGTGACGCGTCGTGACACAACACCTATTTTCTGTCCGGCTGCCTGGCTAGCGAATGCTTCAGTGGAGGTAACCGGCTCGGTTAGTGTCCTGTGGAGAAAAGGACAGGTAGGCGAGAGCCGGTGAGATGTTATGACACACCATTGGTGGCTAAACCCCAGCGCCACCTTTGCACGGCTGAGGAAGTACACCTGATATTAACGACAGCCGAGTGCTACTGACAAGCTCGACTGGCGGTCTCTCTTTGATGTGGTGAAGCCAGGTGGGCAGGATGATGACACGTCAAGCTGTGTGTGTGTGTGTGTGTGTGTGTACACAGTATAAGCTACTGTGAATGTTTGCTCAGGTTGTTGTTTATGAATTAATGACTTGCTGAAATGAATATAGTTTTTCAGGCGAAAACAAACTGCTACTTAAGAATTATTCCACGGTATACAGTACGCAAAAGATATTCAAAAAGAACCCCAGTGCAGACCCGTACTGCTTCTGTGGATATTATCCATTCAAAATGTTCACTTGGAGTGGCTTGGAGTATTCCTTGTTTGAACATTAGATGGCACTTACAGATAAACAAACCCCAACCCCATCCTGCGCCCATTCATTCTGACACATGCAGCCTTCACGCCTGCTGAACCAAAGCGAGTGCACTCACCATAACCCAACAGAACCAATGCACTGTGCACCTGAACCAAACGATTAGCCTACATGCGTATTCCAAGCTCGCTACGATAGCAACATGGGTGGTGAAGAGGAGTCACCTAACTCTGTGAATGCGACTCTGGTAGAACCATAGACATTTAACTAAACAGAATTGCTATGTAAAACTCAATTCAACCTCTAAATAGCCAAAACAAGTCCCTACGAGTTATTTGCCCAATGCTTTAAAATAAAAGGGAGAAACGTACTCCCGGTAAAGCCTTTAGAACCACGTCATGTGGAACAAAAAAACAGAACACACCACTAAACAGATGAAACATGCAATGTAAAAATCCCTACCAAAAGCCACATATCCTCTGTCTGTGCAACCCAACTTCAACTCAACTGCAAATCACACATCGAACACAAAAAAATAATGTAATTCTTACTGTCAAGAGTGAAATATTTCATATACAGTATAGGCTACCTCAATACTATTATGATTATCGTGTTCCATCAGGCAAAGCATGTCCACCATTGAACCTTGTGTTGTCAGGCTGCTCGTTGGTTCTGACCCTTGTCTATCAGAAAGGTGGATCTTCTCAGAGTAGCACACTCCCAATACCAAACACATTTGTGGAAATGGCTATATAAACAGTTGTGGAAGGTGGTAATGAAAAGTGAGGTTAACGCCTGAAGATTAAAGCTGAGTCACCCTTTTCACACAGATTTAAAAAATGACACGTATACGTTGGTATAAAATGGTTGTTTCTATTTTTTAGAATGTAGAAATGTTATGCAGCTATAAGTAATCCTTCTACAAATACTTTTTTATACATTATTTAATTCTAGGTAACTCTTGTTTTCTCATGCAGATAGGTTTTATTTTAGTCCAAGGGCATGTGTGTGGAAGATACATTTGTTATACATGTTTGCAAGCGTTTGACAGTAATTATTTATAATGCTCAAGTGCCCGATTGTTTCCTTTCATAACAAAATGAGTATTGATATGTTTTTCCGTGACTGTGAAAAATCCCCCACACCTTTTGAAGCATGGTGAATTAAAGCCAACCATCCTGGTTTTACTTGTGAGTGGGAATCATTTGTAAATACTATAAAGTTCTGGCAGTGGTTGCATAATAATTAACTAGATGGAAGATGAGAACCTGTCCACTTCCTCCTATGTCAGAGTCAATGTCAGTTGGCAACACAGTAATTATACATCGTTATTAAATGTTCACTGAATGTTTAATGGTAATTGCAGGGTCTCTCGTGTCAGGGAGAATAAAGTGGACTGACATGTTTGATACAGGCTAAAACAAAAAACTATCTCACAAAACTAACATAGGCCTACTACTGTACAGAGTGAGAGGACAGTGAGTCAAGGAAACTGTTTCATTATGGTCTGTAAAACACATTCTGTGGGCGGACATGAAAGGAATTTGTAAAAGAGAGACCTAATGGCCACCAGTAATGTGTAAATATTAATCAACAGTGTGTGGTTGCAGCAAGGTTTCCTACTGCTCAAACACAAAGAAACAAACATGAACAACATAAACTAACAGAATGGATGAACAAGTTTAGTCCTGGCAAATGCTTGTATGCGTTACAGAACAAACATGTTTTAACTGTTAGTGTTAGTGTCCTGGGCTAGAGAAAATCCAAAACGTAAAATATACGGCGCACATACCATATACAATCAAAGTCATCCATCACCAAACGTAATGCACCCAAGTGTAAGAACGTATAATGTGTTCCCATTTAGCACGCCGTCTTTTCGATAAAGTGAGTAAAGCCCAGAAGCCTGTGATTACCCTAAAATCCAAAGAGTTCAACACTTCAAAGTAAAACCTCATTAGTTTTAGATTTGCCTTTCAAGTTCACTTCCTCTCAGGATCTTGGCTTTAACTGTTAATTACGATTCAATTAATTAAAGCACTGGCACCTCAGAGGCAGGTGCTGATACCACAAATCTGATCAGGTTGGACTTTTTCGCTACTGAGAATGCTGGAGCAAAATAAGAAGTTTAGCCTATCGTCAAATTGATAAGACACAGAATGAACAAATATTCACATGGCATTCCTGCTGTTTGATGTAAATCTTGATTTAACATCACAGTTATTAATTAACAGCGATCGTCAGCTGAAACTCCTCTGACACTTTTGACAGAATTCAAATGAGTTTACCGCGGCTGAGCAGGTTATATACCCTCCCTACTCCCCACACGCACCTCAACCAGGTCACGTCAGTTTGTTCTTTTGTTGCTTGAGAGGGAAAGGGAAAATGGAGAAGGCAAAGATGCCTTTTACAGTGCCTCCAGCCCCAGTAGTGGGGGTGTGTAAGGGTTACACAAGTGAGTAGCAAGTTGACAGACCACGTTTTGCCACACACTGTTCTGTTGGATGAAAAGTCAGTGCTGGAGTATTAGATGCAAAGATTATATAGATGAGGAGTGGAGGGGAGGAGAAAAAAACTCTCGCCTGAGGAAAACCTATCCATGAAATACAATAGTGAATCAAACGCTCCCAGTTGTGGCATCGCTCACTAAATCACAGTCACATTTCCTCTTGCTTGCACCCAGTGAAATAAAGCATTGTGTACCTCACAATCCCACCACCCTCTCTGAAGAGGTAGAGAAATACACCTGATCATTAAAGACATGGTCTGTGTACAGTATTTGCACCGGCACATGGGAAAGCTGCAAGGTGAACTTACTACTTTTTATTTGTGTATTTATTCCTGCTGTCGCTGTACTGAGATGCTGGAAAAATATTGGCACACCATTGATAAGCTCAGTAACACTTTTTATCTTTGCGGCAGCAGGGAGAGCTATAGTAATTGCCACCATTCTTTTTGCATTGGTATTGTGGAGACTTCATATCTTCTCACAGACAATCAGTGTGTTCTGTTGTCCCATTGGAGATCAGAGGATACAATGAGTGTCGGTGAGTTAAGGGAAATGTTAGGATTCATACCATGGAAGTATATTGGTATATAAAAGTGTGTTGCCTGACAGAAAGGAAACAACAAATCCATAGCACAAAAATTCAGATACAGGATCATTATATCATGAAGTCATCAATCATCAAGAATATTTGCATATAATTGTATTAGGAGGTTTGTACGGAACAAGTCATTTCTTAGACATGTCAGAATGAAAGCAATTTTCTTCTGCATGTCGGATAAATTGATTTAAAAAAATATTTTCCAAAAAAGAGCAATTTCTTTAAGTGTTGATTTCATTCATATACCCCAGATTCCTGTTTATTATTATTTCTATTACACATTACTATTATTATTTCTCAGATTATTTTCAAAAATTGCCTCCTTTCCAATTGTCTGTAAAGAGTATTGGGTTTATTCCCATCATGCAGCACTGCTATTGGTTTAGATAACAATTCCTGGATCAAGCTGCATAACCTCTTGGGCTACAGGGAAAACTCTGATATTTGCCCAGAATTGCACTTGTGATTAAAACCAGCAAAACAGAAATGTTTTGGTTTTAATCACTCAGAGTGCATGTCCCATTTACACAGATATGCTTCCTCACTCCTGTCTACTACTCCCCATGTGCAGCTGTATTTCACACAGCAAGCTGGAGTAACAAGTTTGGGTTCTGTTGATGCTATAACTTAATCAAGGAGGGTCCCTACATTTAAATTTGGCATTCAGAACTCAACTTATTAAATTAAACAAGTCTGGGCATATACTATATGCAGGTTTGAATATTAAGTTCAATTCTGTTCTCAATATTGAGCCTGGAGGTACATGTCAGAGTGAAATATTTTCTTGACAGTTGTGAACACTAGTTAATCCCAACACAGCTGTGCTGCCATCTTATTTTACTTTTATAATACCATTCATACTGAATTACAATGACCACACCAGTAGAACATGCTTCATTACAAACAACCATTAGTATTTATTTCAAGTAAATGAAATGAAATGAAAATTATGTGGCAATATTGCTGACCAGCGATCAATTCTCAATTGATATGTTCTTTCATCTTTTGGGATTTTGTATAGACTCTCAAGTTTCAGACCACTTACTGGGCAGACAGTGTAGCCCTCTTGCTAAGGTTAGCTATGACCACCTTGAGCCAAAGACCTCATCAACGTGCAATACAAAGGAACAGGAATGACAGGCTTTTCATTATTGCCTGGCCATTGTGCCAGAGGGGGAAATCAATTATAAAAACACGACTAACAGCAAAGATAACAGCAGTGTCCTCTATTGTATAGCCGCAAGAGAACTTTTTTTTTTCCTCAAGGGTCTCTTGACCAGTCCAGCATCACCTTGGTGCAATTTGCTCTCCATCTGAAATCCCATTGCCTTTTGGAATTGGATTTACCTGACTCATTCACACAGTGAATAGACTCTCCTTCCAATGGAAAAAGAGATTCTGTGTGAAATTGCTTGAGGAGTCAGGAGGGTTTGGGTTCTTCAGCTACCTTGCTCTGTCCACCATTAACCTTCTAGCAAGAAGAATGTCCTCATTACAGGAAAGGAAAGGGGGCTTCAGGTCAGGTAGAGGTGTGGAAGTAGAAATATGGGATGAACACCAGAACAAGTAAAAAATAGCTTAGTGGGGATTCTGTCAAAGAAAATATATAAGAATGCCACCGGTAATAACTGTTAAAGGATAATCATGCAAATCAGACTTCAGCATGTAGTGGTAGATGTATAATCATATAAAACTGGACATAATTTGAACCATCTGCATGATGGATGTTCATCTGCTTGTTTGGAACGGAATATACTAATAAGGAGTCATAAAGTTTTGTCTTAGACATTATGGTCCATACATTAATTGCTCTCCAACTGCAAGTTAAAGCATGGCACATCAACTCTAATGCTGTTCAGTGGCTCAGTATGAATTTACGTTACTTTATTCATATTGTACAATATTATTACATCTGTTACATGTCACAATGCTTACATTACATCAGACTAACAGTGTTTCCTGGATATTTATCAGCTTGTATGGAACATCCCTACTATACGAAGACTCTTCAAACAGAAAGTGTGCTCCTTGACATTATGGATGCATTAATCTTTATATCTCTTGATACCATCCTCCCCCTCAACATCCGTCTCTGATCTTGGGAGGCCTCTTTAGATGTTTCCTTGCTATTGTGTTGTTGTTTATTGTTCCCTTAAGATACTGAGATAAGTATTGTTTGTTTTGTCGCTGTTGATAGATCACTGGACATGATGAGGGGTAAAATGTATTGGTAATTTCACAGATAATTCAGTAATATTTTGAGATGTAACTGTCCAGACTGCTAGGTAAAAATGTCATGCATCACCATCACCCATATGTAAGGAAAACAGCACAGAACAATCGCTGTTTATCATTAGTATTGGAGTTACATCAGGACTGAAACCCATCATCAACTATTGTGGTAACACAGCCTGACAGGATGTAGCAGAATAAACAATACCACTTTACGCAGTGGAAACACATCCATAGTCATTTGTTAAGGCTTCAGTCACTCACTGTAATCCTTAAAAGAAAAATCTAACCACAGTAAGCAGTTTGTTTCATATGGTTTGAATGCCATTCCCGAGTTATCCAGCACACTTAAATCAATGTGGCTTCTATTGTCAGTTTGTTCCAACGTCGTTCCTAGGAAATTAATGTATGGGTGGTCTAACATAACATAAGGATAATACATATTTTTCTAATGTACCACTATTAAAGAATTGAAATTTTAGAAGAAATGTTAATATGTTTTGCTCATTCTATCCATTAAAGTTATCAGTTAATATTATAGGAAAATAAGATCCATTGAGATACTGCATGCAGTTTGAATTTGTTTATACCAGATCACTTTTCATGTATGTGTACTAGCTGAAAAACAAGAGCCATTACATACAAAAATATTTTTCCTTGTCCAATTAAAGGTTAAGGGTTGGGGTGGGGGTATCATTAATTTCCTTAAGCTTGCCTTCTGCGACTGTAACTATGATTAACGGCTTTACTTTAACAGACTAACAGACTCTGCAGCAATTCACATGCAATAATTGAATTGTATCAATTGAAAGTCAATATTTATTGCAATTCATGTCATTTTGGATTACATCTTGATCAATATACTATGCAGCCACATTTGTTTTCTAGTATAGGTTCATATTGGACTGCTGAATTTGGTATTATCTGATCTGATACACACACACACACACACACACACACACACACACACACACACACACATACACACATCCAGGCCCAGCACAAAACAAAACAGATGTAGGACTAATGACCCACTCGCAGAGTAAATGACAGTCGAAATAAGTTTAGAGCAATCTGGAACCAGATAAATGGACCTAATCTCGTTCCGGCCGGGACCCTGGCCGGGAAATGGCTCCTGACACCTGAGACCCTGTTACACGCCAAGGCTCAATCGCGGCCAGCAGGCTTGGCCCATACATCTCCATTTTAGATGACAAGACACAAATCTGAATCCTGAAGCAGAAAAAACCTCCAAGGCAACCAAGGTTGTGGTTTAGTGTGAGAATGAAGGAAGCATTCCAGAACAGATGAAAGAACAGTTTGTTGCAGGTGATAACCACACTAGCCATCAGTTTAGGAAACACTATACAGTAGGTATGTTATGTGTTAGCTGTTGTAACACACACACCATATGTATTCATATCATATTAGTCTTGGGAATAAGATATATTCATTCCATTCAGCCAGTAAGACAATTTAAAGTTCTAATAAGCATCTTTCAGACAAATGAGAAAAAATGTGTACTAAATTCTACAACCACCACTTTACATTTTAATGTGACCCATCTGTTATGATGGTTAGTGTTAGCAAAGGTAGGAAATTATATTACATTATAACCCAATTTGTCCAAAGCCTTCTGCATTGGGCCTCAAACCAGCCATCTGATGATAGCAATAATGATATGGTTGAAATGGAACACATGATTCAGGAACTTTCTGGAAGTAAAGATACAATTTCATAAAACCATTACATCTTCCTTTCATGTCTTCCTTACATTCGCTGTTTCCTCAAGAGTGCATGACACTTCAAAGGCATAGAACCTGGAGCACTGCTGTATATTGCAAGGTGCAGTATACACTATACAGTAGTACAGTATACAGTATGTCTCGTGTTGCAGTACATTTTTAGACAATTTTCAGAAATTGTTTCATTAATCTGGGTGGAGGATACTAATTAAAGTAAATTGAGTTTTCGAGGTGGGATATTGATTTTAGATAATTGCAGGGAATGATAAAGATAATTGTCATATTATGATTTAAATAGACATTAAACTGCTGTGAAATGAAAAACTACTAAAGATTGCTCTAGCTAATGGTTTATTTGGGGGCAAAAGGAGGGTGTTCATTTATTTGAATAATCTTATAAAATGTTTCTAAAAGCCCACACTGTTTGTATCCCCTACATGTTGATTTAAACATGTCAAGTGTAGGCATTTTGCTACATATAAGAATCCTTTTAAATCCAGGATGGGATTTACAAGATCCACAATGTACAATATGTGAGAAAGCAAACTAAACACTGCCTGCTGTGATACACCCTGCTCTTACTGAATAAATCCATTTCTTATTCTGATGTCAACACAGAGCCTGAGACCACAGTGGATGCTGGTTTATGCAGCAGCTTATTTGCTAATACTAATGGAAAAATTCCCCTCTCCCGTTTGTTCTATCTTCTGCCATGTCTTTTCGACTCTGGAAAAAAACACATTTAATCCTCAATTATGTCTGCTGTGTAATACCCATTCCATGACATCCCTGCAGAGTGCTATTAACAATTTTTGCGTCTATGCTCTGATAA
Source organism: Aphredoderus sayanus (assembly GCA_027564795.1). Taxonomy (NCBI): domain Eukaryota; kingdom Metazoa; phylum Chordata; class Actinopteri; order Percopsiformes; family Aphredoderidae; genus Aphredoderus; species Aphredoderus sayanus. The sequence continues at coordinate 3,826,299 of JAODUG010000009.1, forward strand.
ATTGAGGTACTGCCATCTAGCCAACAGATTTTCTTTTTTTTCAAGGCTATAATCATTAAACTCTTTGAAAATATTTAAATGTTCTTCTTCCTTTTTCTCATATGCATCAAAATAATACAGAAAATACTAAATACATTTTATAAATGCTGTACAGCTGTGGCATAAGACAGTAGTCTACCTACTGTAAAATACACAAGAGGACAGAAAAGGACACATAATACAACTTCAGTCAGGAGATAACTCAGGAAAGTAGAAAGGAATGCTTTCAAGAGTGGGACAGAGGACAAGACATAACACATAAAAGTGGATATGAAGAAACTAAGGACTGATGACAAGGACACAAATCACCACAGAGAACAAGACCGTGGAGAGGACACACTAGTCCCCTACTGAGATGAGACACAAACACAAGACAAGCCACTAAATAATCCAGGATAAGATACAGCACACAATCAGGACAGCCCACAATGTAATTTTACCTCCTCCTCCTTCCAAGAGCAAAACATTAGGAACATTAGGAAAGAGTGCTTAAAATGTGTACTCTCAGTGCATTACAGCAAAAGATCAGTGCTAAACAATAGCAGGATGATGACACTGACTTAAATCATCTAGCAGTGAAGTAATTGCCATGCAATATTAAAAAGACATTAAACATAAATCATAGCCTGAAGGATAGCTGGAACAAGAGGTTTTGAATGACATCTCAACCTCCACCTAAATTATGGAGAGTGGAAACGATGTGAACTCGAGAAGGTGTGCAGCGATCGTAAAGTCTTTATGCTCTTCTTGTCCAATTTCATGGCCATGGCTCTTGCATAAAGTTTGAGGTGACAAAATATACACGCCAACATCAATGTCATTCTATTTCAACTTCATTGTAATTAATAGTGTGTCTCTTGGGTATGCAATGGAAGCAGGTTGGCCGACTGTAATCTGACATTGACGTACTGTACAGGGTTCTTGTTCACCTTCTCTTTGTTCCAGGGTAAAGCAGGTAGTGTATGAAGGCATGTAATTAATGGACCTACAAATAGCTCTGGTTTCATTTGATGACAATCCTGGTATGTGTTAAAAGGCAGAACCTATTGTTTTTACAGCGGTTGTGGGAGTGCGATGGCAGCAAACGGCGGCTCCCCAACAGGAGCTCTGACAGGCACTTGTGCATTTTGAAATGCTAATGAACCAGAATGCATCACGGCGACCCAGGACACGAACTCATGGAATGTCTTTTAGGCTATAAAAACACAAACGTCTTCATCGTCCACAGGACCAATAGCAGCTGGGTATCAGTGGATGGGAAGGTCGAGAACTCTGCATCTGTGACTTACCCCTGGGCTTCGCTAATGCAGCCAACTTCTAATTGCTGCTCTAAACGGGGCAAATGAAGCTGGCATGACAAATTGCGTCAAAACAAGTCTGTAGGCTGGAGCTCCGTTAATTTGCTAGACACAGAGATGTATTTGGTGCCAGGAAGTCCTCACGCCTAATGAATAGCATTTCCCAGGTAGCTGCCTAGAGATGATGTATTTTACCGCATACTGTGAGTAGTTACATGAGGCAGGCAGAATACTTCATGCCTCATTTGAATTAAATCTGGACACTGCAGTATATGATGAGAGTGCCACTAGATGTGATGGTTATTTTGTAGATAAGGAATGTTATGATTAGAAACGCAAATGCAATGCAAATGAAATATGTCTGGTTGTGGGTTTTGTTTAAGGCAAAGTTAGTTACAGGTGAAATGTGTTTTCTGTAATGGCAGGTTTTCACGCATTCACCATTTCCAAATAATGTTTCAGTCAGACAAATGTGAAGACCATGTCTCAGTACCTTATCGCTCAGTCCAAAATCATTTTTGGACCGTCTATTTTCACAATACGCTTATCTCAGCCCATGAAAGGTTTTTATTGTTCTTTTCCTAATCCTTTAAATCTGCAATATGACTCAGAAGTGAACCACACTGTCTGTGCCAATATGATTCCATTCGCATTGCACTGTATTATCTCTGAGCGGGAACCACACATCGTCTTTCTCCTGAAACAATGTGGCCCAAAATGACACAGACTGCCAAGCGCATGATAAATGGCCAGCTGTGGGTTTTAATATTACCAGTTGGAACCCATGCGTCAAAAGGAACAATTAAAGATATAATGACGCCCAGTGTTGTATTAAGGTCCATTGTCTTACACAAAGGTCTTCGGCATGATTTCCTGTTACAACGCGTCCATTCCTTACAGACCGTGCCGTTCCTTACCTGTTATTTACAATTTTGGAGATTACAATCTCCAAAGTTTTGACGTCACAAATTGAGCTTTAAATCAACATAGCTGACAGCTGCATTGCGTGTTGTTTTGCAACAGTTGCCAGAGCTGGCTGAGTGAAGTGTGTGAAAACCAAATGAAATTAATCCAGCAGGAATGTAGTGTATTTTAGGGGCGAGGGGATGGTGTGCATCACCTATGACCTTTTCAGTCAGAGGAATTTAGTCGTTATGAATGAGAATGGTAGCCTCCCAAATGCAAGGCCCTGGCAAGCTGTGACATTCCTGTACCACCAAGGGCGCTTTCTGTGCACGAACCCCGGGTCTGCAGCATCTATTTCGGACATCACATCAGTCCCCAACGTCCCCTTATCCCCCCCTTCTCACCCCCCACCTGGCCACTCTATCTCCATCTGAACAACTGCACGCTGTGGCAGTCACATAATACACTGTCTGCCTTTAATTACTGTCTGCAAGTAGCCGGGCCAAGGGTCACACACATTCTATAGGGAACTCTGTGTGTGCGGAGTGCACTTGTGTGTATGTGTGTGTGCACTGTACAGTATGCATGTGTGGGGGAGATGATGGATCCTGTCTGTGGATGCTGGTGGACATGGCTGAAAGAGGAAGAAGTGAAAATGGGTTGCAGCTGTGATTAGAATTTGTGTTTAAGACACATTCTGGCATCCATACAGACACGTGTGAATTCTCTAATGGTTCCCCTTGCGTTAACCTTCCATGGTTTTCCAAAAGACTCACCCTCAAGATTGGCTAGCTGCACTAAAGCTCACTCTGTTCTGTCAATAAGATAAACAGCTAATTCAAACTGCAAATGAAAACGGTAAAATGGGGTTCATTCATCAATCCATCAGTATAAAAAGTTCTTAGCCTTAATGGAGAGCTTAACTGGAAAACATCTATACAGTATGAATGTCTTAAACTACACAAATGCTACACCGCTATTGGGCCAATTTGTGTACAGGCAGCACAGTTAGAGAAATGTATAAACCCCTTAGCCAAGGGTTTTATGATTTGATTATAATGACACTACAGTAACATGAATCAGCAACCTGACTTTCGTAGTCTACGGTCACCAGCAAGTTGGGCTATAAATTAATGGAAACAATACTAGGTGTCTGGCAACAGTAATTGGCTTTGCCGTCCATTGTTTTATTTTCCTATTGGGCGGGTTGTTATTCGTAATCATAAAATTCAATGACTACACATAATGGTATTTTCACGATGGGGAGACAGGGCTTGCATATATTTTAGCTGAGATTTAGCAGCTTTGCCTTCAGCACTATGAGCAGCGGCATTTTTTATCGAGGTCTTATTAAATGCTCAGAGTCGCCAGTGCAATTCCAACACAAGCAGCAATAACATATCGTTGAACTTCAATGCTTTGCTCCCTGAAAGTATAACCTAGCAACTGTCCAGAACTGAGTTGTTTATCATGGGATCTGTTGCCTGCATTGTCTCAGGCCATTAAGCTGAATCCCAAGATACTAATTACGTAAGGGAGCAAAAACATAAAATGCTTTTCTTAGTGGCTGAGGCCACGAAACACAACACGATCGCACACAGAAAACAAAGTTTGATGTTTGCTGATATAGCACAAATGGGACGAAATTCAAGTTCCCAGTGTGGAGTTACACATTTTCACTACAGCAAATGTTACGAGGTGCCATCCTATACAACAAGGCCATCAATCCCACATCAGTGAGGTTATTCAAAACCATGTGCACACATAAAGCTCATAAATAATGAATGACACACTTAAAGTGAAAGCACGAGGACATCCATTGATTTTCCCTCTTACATCTGTCATATGATCCCCAGATTATCACATGATCTGCACAGATTGGCTTACTGTCACTACTCCGCTGGCGACAGAAATGGGCACAGGAGACGGCATGCTGGGGAAAGCGTGCTGGTTTGTGACCTTAATGGTTCATGAAATAGTTTTAACCTTGAAAATGTTCCTGCCGTGGTATTCATATATTATTTATGTTTTTATTATTAAACATATTATATTACATGTATTAATTTATTTCAAGAGAATCAAATAATTGTATTATTTGATTTATTATTAGTAGTAGTAGTCATAAAGTCGGAGTGGTATTAATTAAGTGTATGATAAATAAGTCAGACAATCAAAAGCAAACCTGATGGATCAAGAGGTCAGACTTTGCCTAAAAGTTTGTTTTCTGTCTCCTTCACAGGTTATAGAGGCATGAAATACAAAGACTCCAGCAGCACTACAGGCCAGCATGATTAAAAAAGTAGCAGTTTTCTGCCAAGTCCAATCTAGCAGATACAGTAGGTTGTCAAGCTGCCACATTTCTTTCTGTTGATTCAACATTCGACTAAGGCTTAGCTTCCTTCACTCCCACTGTGTAGCCTTATCCCCCTAAAGCATCTGTTTTGAGAGCTAGGCAGCTTAGGCGGAGCTTAATGGAGAGCCTAGGAGTTCCAGCCATCAGCGAGCAAAACAGAAGTTTTTGGGGGCGTCGGCAAATGCGCAAACGACCACCGCTATCTAATACACATCTATTAGCTTGTGGTTCGGCAAGCCTCGTGCAGCTGGCTTATCTGATGGTTGCGTCAAGCGGCTCGGTATTTTCACAACTTGCGGAGGACCCCTTTGATTGAACGTCTTTAAAAGCTTGTTTTATTGTAGTTCAACTTCCATTTTGGTAATTCGCTGCTTGATTTGTTACCCCAGGATGATACCTGGGGCGTAAACGCACCGGGACTGCCTGGTGCATGTCTTTAAGGTACGCTGAAATAGCTGTGGCCCAAAGCAGGGTTGCAGTGTACTGGCATTCATTACCTGATCAATACTCACCTTAATCTAATTTAGTGGAAGCAGAAGAACTCTTTCTCTTTGTCCCTACCCCCTCGCTCATTGAGCATGGACTCCTGTAAAAGGCCTCTCATTCTCCCATTCTACTGCCAGGCTTTTCATGCAGCGGACAGAAGCAATGTTCTCCAAGCCCTGCTGTGGCTGTTCTCACGCTTTCTCCCTCCCTCACTGCGGTAAAAAAGTAAAAGGGCCTGTTCTTTATGTTTTCATTCCCCCCTGATAAAGGGGGAAGGGTGAATGTAGCTCCAGTGCAGCGGGGCCACATTTGCTCCCCCTCGCCCTCCCCCACTCCCCTTCCCGTGAGTGTGAAGCGGTGGCCCGATGCGCTGAACGTGCCTGGACTACCAGCCACCATGTTTAATCAGTGATTACCCTGCATTACCTGCCGAACTCTGGCGTGGTGCAATGATGCACACAGCACAGTCACCAAACCCACCCACCGCAGGACTATGTCTGCCTCTATTTGTTTCTGGTTTATATTCTTTTTTATTTTTCTTTATTATTGATACTTGGAGTTTTATCTCTGTTTTTTTTTTTTATATCTCATTTGAAGTGATGATTTGTGATGCTTGCTTTACATATTGAACTAGAAATCATGGGGCGATCACCATGGCTGCATGCTGCGTGACTACCAATTCAGTCCAGCAATTCATATGCAAATGTTGCATTTGAAGTAAAGCCATTGGGCTTTATGTCTTGGAGACGTTCAAAAGTGGCAACGTTCATATCTCCTCCTCCTCCTCCTCCTCCTCCTCTAAACCTTGTGCAACTGACTCAGGGAGAAGTATGGCTGTTAGCCTATACCCTCCGACGTTTTATGTCCCCCATCAAGAAGCGATGGGTGGGCCAGCATTCATCAGTGCATACGTGTTTGTGAGATAACACCAATGTTATACGTCTGTGATGAGAGCCTGTACCATGGAAAGGATGGGGAGTTTGACACAATACATCTATACTATTTTGGGTCCTATAGGTGAATCATTGTTTAAATACTGAGGGGAAACGTCATACTGTATTTAGGCCGACTAAATTGCCTTTATTACAAAAAGTATTACCTGAGGAAATCTTGCTTTATAAATTTGCATAACACATTGCTATTAACGGAAAGCTAGTTCATATTCAAATGCATATTTCCAAATTTCTTAAGTCACTATTACAGTACCATTTATGTTTTATGAGCAATCAGACTATTGGCCTCTGGTAACAGATTGCCCTTGTGGTCGGTATGTCTGTGAAGTGAGATTTATGGCCTAGTAAGGTTGTTGAATGAGTCTGAACAAATCAATAGAGATTCTTGTCTGATATAGTGTGTTGCATTCAGAAACACCTCTATGGACTATTGTTCTGTGTCCAGACACTGCAGACAATCCCTCATTGTCATTTTGCAGAGACATGACATTCAGGGCTCATCTCCAACAATGGGTCTTTTTGGCTTTTGTGAAGGCTTGAAAATGCATTCAGGGGGTCGACCAAATGTAGATATAAATGACCGTTCCTCCACTTATTGATAGAGTCTCAAAGATACTAGAAGTACAGTGGGCAACATGTGATCCACGTGGTGCTTCTGCCATTGACCACGAATTCATAGATTTGTATAAAACATACACATTTTCTTAAATATGTATATTACATTAAACCTTTGCCCCCAGGGCAGGCAACGGTACCTGAAGAAACATTTATTTTATTTTACTCTCATAAACAAATGTACTAATCCGTAATCTACTGTATCAAGATCCCATTAGAGAAGCATGGTTGTCAAATGTCATTCTTTTCTTCATAAACAGATCTAAAGCGTTGCTTATTTATTCGTCTGAAACGAAAACACAAGAGAATAATATAGTTAAACTACAAAGCATATCTGGCATGTTATCATATACAGATGGCCATGGTACTTTCTATGAATCATATACCAGGGGGATTCAATAAGCTAACAAACGATAGCAGAGAATGACGCCTTTGGCCACGGCATACTGTTATTTATCCGCTCCAAATATGGTAAACAGACCAGTTCAATTTCATTTCATTTCTATTCCAGATATTGCTGCCTGCCCATTGGGGGCAAAAGGCTTGATATAATTAAATGATATTATGTTTGTTATATTTTGGGAAAATCTGTGAATTTGATGTTATTTTCCTACACTGGAATCAATGCGAGGTGGGCAATGTTTTCCACCGCTCTCCAGCTCTGCCCCGATATGCGTGTGATGTGCTGCCGACTCTCTATTAACACAGCGGGTCTGATGTGTACTGGCAGCACAGCTTTGGGTGAAGCACAGGACCTTTTAGGATCACGATCCTTCACATCTGCTCTAACACAGTCATATGGCGCCGTGCTACAGTCTCCCAGATCAAACTGCGCTTCCACAGACCAAGACAGCCAGCGGACATCCGTCTGTGGCACGCACTGCACTGTAATATACAGTACCACAGCAGCAAATGCTGCAGCTGCAATGCCTCCCAGCGCCAGACAACCTCTGCATCCCGTCTCTCTATTAATATGCAAACATCTGCCTCTTCTTGTTACGAGGTGAGAACTCTCACTTTCTTGCAAAGCATCTGCCAGCCGACGGCGCTCAAGCCTGCTAAACATTTACCAGCTGTTGAAACAGTGGACGATGTGAAGGCCACCATAGCAGATGACAGCAGTTAGCATTTTATTCCACTGTGTCCGGTGGAATAATACGCAGGCATTAATTTGTCTGTCGCTTGCGTCCTAAAGTAAGCGTGTCTTCACAATCAGTGGGTGTTGTACGTAAATCGTTGAGGGACCAATTATGCAATGCCATGTTGACAGGTTTAGATTATGGAGATGCATGTGTATGTGTTAGCAGCCACATTAGAACCAGGCGGCAACTACCGCAACCCCCCAGGGCTTTTGTGTTTCAGCGCATAATATGCAGTACCGTTACAGGCCACCAGGTGCTTCCAAAACCGATAACTGAAAGAATGAATGAAAGTCCAATCCCATTATCCTTAAAAAGTTAGTCTCAGTAGCAAATTACTTTTTACAATTACCAATTACCATTAAGATGATGCCAAGGTTAAAAGAAGACATTTAAGAAATAAAATGATGCAATATGATTTGATATGCTCGTTGTCAATGTACTAAGTAATGTTTTATTACAAGATCTTGGAGGAAAGTACGGAGTGCAATCAGCAGTTAGTTCCACTGCAGTATTTCTAAAATGATTTTGAAATTAGTTGTGTGTGTAATTATGATTGGTTATATGTATGTAGAAGTCTGATAAAGATAGGACGTACATTATTAAAACAGTGTGGTTACAGACTGTGGATACAGACTCCTTCCTTGTGGAAGGATTTTGTTACAGAAGGGTACATGTTGCAGCCAATGTGGAGAGATCACGTGACCCAGTCAGCCAATGACAGGAGATCACATGACAACAGCTTTTGGTTTAAATACTAAACAGAAATGGTTCTCATGAAGCGTTTTGTCATATAAGCAAAGATTGACGTCACAGTCCAGGAATCCACCTTTCATTTAGTCTAAAGTCTAGGGTTAAGACACAAATCTAAACACCTGTGTCCTGCTCTCCAACCCAGCTCTAAGACATTACCGACGTGGCTTTCTCCCATTGTTTTCTTATCGCTCTACATTTTTACCGGTAAATGTCACTCACCTTTCAGTAAAAGCATGCATCTTATTTGGATGCTTTTTTCTTCTTCTTCTTCTTGTTCTTTTTCCACCAGCTGAAATGGTTCTGAAGGACTCTGTTTTGGTGAGGTCATGTCGGTCCTGGACATAATCACAATGATGCCCTTTCGTTCAGATCGGTGAGGAATCACATTATTGGAGAGGAGAAACAGAGAGTGTTCCTTGGTGTCTTCATTGTCAGCGCAGGCATGTAGCAGGCACTACAAAAGGCGACACAGTGACAAGCTCCTGTTCTTTGGAACCTGAGGGGAAATCAATATCCTGAAAACGCATCGTGCTGTCTCGTCGCTCCTCCACCCATCTGTTCTGTCATTTCTATCCTCGCTTCAGCTTCAGAGAGGGGTTTTTTGGGCTCAAAATAGCTCTAACTCTCTGTCTCTTCTGCGTGGAGAAGTTCCAAAATTTGAGGACCCTGGTCTTAAGCCAAAAACAACACTGAAGGGATTAAAGTCCGCCCATGTAAATCAACCACATCAGAATATAACAAGTATACTGGAGTAGCAACTTGATATAATACATTGTTTTAAAATCTTCAAACTTTCCAGTTGAACTAATAAATCATCTTCTGGTCTAATTTGCCTGAGGCAATCACTGAGCATGTACTGTAAAGTGCATGTCTGACTGAAAAGCACCTTCTGCTAAAGTGATTTTGTATAGCCTAGTGTATAAAGTGTCAATCTCTGACACTGCCACAGATATTTCTTTTAAAGTTTTCTTTACACATATATATTTTTTATAAAGAATTGTAATGTGTGAAAGAGGAAATAAGAAGAAAGAAGTATGTGTGTGAAAGGTATAGTATATCTGTATGAATCAATTAGCTGTGAATATGACTCATGGATAGGATACATTTCATTCTTGTCTGTCCTTTGTTTGACCTGCCGCTCGACTGTACAGTAACTACAGAGCAGGATTTTTTAAAACAGATTCATTCCAAGTCTCAGAGGAGGCCAATAACCACCAAGGGATTTTCCTGCTGAACAACACCACTGATCAGAAACCACATCTGAGCTCATCGAATTTCACAGCGACAAAAAAAACAAGGGCCCTGAAATTACACTTGAAAAAACATTAACAATCTGGGGCTGGAAATAACCTTTCGGGCATATTTTTTGTTTTGCCATGATGTCTGGGTTGGATTGATAGCGGGTTTGATCTAAAAAAAGCTGTCTTCCGTGCTAACACTTGTACTTGTTTATGCGACCATATGCCTTCTAACTGCAAAATTCCCCTTGTCCAGTTTTCGAAAACAGATTTCCACCCAAAAACAGATTTCACATGCGGTATATTATTCCTCTGTGATTTTCCAGGATCTTTATATCATAAACATTTAATTCTTGAAGATCTGTAGCTGATAACTTTAGCCTCCACTTACCCTTCTCTGCTGTTGTGTCACAAATCAACACCACCTGACACCATACAAATAACCTGCCTTGTATTTTGCCTCAGCACCAATCTCCACATATATTTTCAATAGATAATCTTATAGAGTCTACAGAGTCAATTTAAAAAGTTATACCTCATATCCTGTCCCCTCACGATGATTGACAGCAAGGCTGCTCTATTCACACAGTACGAACAGGAAATGACTGCAGACCTGTTTGAAAGACATATTATGCACCGGTTTGTCCAATTTTTCCAACAGCTATTCAGAGTCCAAAGAGCATTTTCCTATTTATATACCCTCATGTTTTTTGATTTAAGTGGGTATGTGACGTATTGGACTGTAGAGGTAATAGGTTCTGTCAGCTCATTCTCTCAAAAACTACTTATTATCGTTTATGCACCTGCATGTCAATACCGCAGGGTTCACTGCTGAGCAAAAACACACTGGTAAACTTTCTCAAATATCAAACAACGACCTCAATCAAAACAGCTCGATATACATTACATCCTCCTTTTCCTAGTCAATGTGTGTACTAACATCACGGATGCTGTTTGATGAATGCAGAAAAATGCCTGTAACCCCTGACAAGACTACCTTAGCACTTATCCAGTCAGCACATTTATGACTGAAGCCCAGTGAGACCACTGAAGATGGCTACAGCTAGGAACCTGCTCAAGTTCATAAAGAAGGCAGCCTCACGGTTGGTTCTGTCACGTCTGTGACAGAACAGAAAAACCAGCGAATTAACGAAGGAGAAGAAAAATCTGTTTTAAAAAAAAAGGGAATGAAAGGAGCAAATGTCTTTTGTTAGGCTCTGATTGGGTTTTTGTCTTCCTCCTCATTAAGCGTGGGTTCATGTGTGGGCACACAGCAAATCGATTCATTGATTGATGAGTGGTGACCTGGAAGACCATCAGCGGTGCTTGGGTCATTCTAAGTGTGATTAATCAGTTCCTTCACATGCCAACAGAGACATCATTACACTACACACCGCGCTTATATGTGGAACAGCCAGTGTTTGGAGCAAATGTCAAAGATGAAAAATATAGAAGAATAAGACAAAAAAGTGCTTATGTGATAAAAATGTGTTTCCTCTGCTAATTTTACTTGCAGTGATCAGTCAATGACACGCTGTCGCAGGTAAACCTTGTCATAAGTCATCGCAGTTGGCTGCTTTGATTTGTGATGTTCTCTTTGAATGGCACTGACACTGTCAGCCCATACACGGTTGTGAAATAAATGTTAATGTTATAGTCATCACCATCGCAGTGATTTCGGCAGGAAAATAAAAAATAGGCTCATTGGAGGGCTCACCTTTTCAGCAGAGATTCTGCCAAGATGAACCGCAATGACTTGATAAATTGTGTTTTTTCTGTGTGTCACAGAAGCATGTGGGACCCCTGCTTAATGTAGCGTAAAAGTCTCTTTTGTGTTGCTTCCAATTCATTGTAGCAGCCTGTCAGCGCTAAACTAGGGAAATCACCGTGAACGATGGAAACAGAGAGGGGAGAGAGGTCAGGGCACAGAGCTTGTTCTGGGAAACATCATTCTCCCTCCCTGAAGATGACAGTCGTGGCCTGGCTGTAACCGCGCCTTCGCTCTGATTTCTCTTGAAAGATATCGTGTGGAATTTTGTGTATAGCTATATTTGAGTGTGGCGTTCAGGATGGGGGTCATTAGTGGGGCTACATACACATTCCACTACATGTACAGTACGGCTTAAGCAGGTATAGACTAGAAGAAAAAAAAAACACGTTTGGTTGTCAGCATCCTTCATAGGACTATTCAATAAGCACCTGGTACAGCATTCCATGGTGAATAACATTAGGTTAGATACTGTGTTGTCATTCTGTTTCACAATAGCACTAAATGTACACAGTGCTGTGCCAACACAAACAATATGACTTTGAAAACTTTCAGTATTTCTACCTGTGTCCCCCTCAGATTTAACTGTCCTGTCTTCACTGCATTTTTTTTTCTGGCTGAAAAATAAAATGAAGCTTTGTGTTTACGCCATGCCATCACTGGGGGTTTCACAGGGAATACATTAATCCATCCCCTCCTTCTATAGAAAATCTTCTTGTCTGACCAAAAAACACAACAACGCTGCTTTGCTCCAAAGCAACCATGTACATTACAGTGTGCATACTAATTCAGTAATTATTTATAATCATAGTTGAAAGTATTAGACATCATGCTAAAGGTATTTACAGGTGGGTTGATATGTTGAGGATCAAAATTAGGACCTTTTAGCTGAGAGTTGACCATGCATGCACCCTAACCTGTTTTTCAACCTTTTGTATTTTTTGTAATTTATATCACTGTGTATATTGTACATAATTTGTTATTTTTTCATGTTTAGAGGGTTAATTTAATTAAAATATGCTTGGTTTAGCAAGTAAGGAATAGCTCAAATCAAAGACTTTTGTTGAGCCATCCACAGTCACCAAAATTGTTATTATGTATGGCATATAATAGGTGGGACAAAGAAAAGAAAGGTTCAGAATTCAAGAAGTAATGCACGCTGGCTATTGTGCATGACCCTTATTACATTTCTAATTTATTTCGTCACTGAACAGAATTGGAATTGCTGACCGGGCTCATAGAAACAACTGGTAAACAAAATGTACAAAATTGTACACTTCCCCCTCTAGGCATCATCAGGGTCCATCAAAACTTGGCAATGTATTGATGGAGACACGTTGCCTACAAATAGGCTTAAAAAGAATTAAGCCTGAAAGGCTAGTTGTTTTTGGCGGTTGTTTTTTCTTTCGATATGCATCTATTTGTCAATATCCTAATGGAAAAAGCAATATTCCTATTCAATAAGACTTATGAAACCTGTAGTTTTACATCAGTAAAACCAAGTCCATGTTAGCCCATATAGCAGGAAGAGATCCCATGGTTCTAGTATTCCTCTGCCTCCTTATTATTTGAATATAAAACCCATCAGCTTAGCTCGGCATGCAGGACAATGTTCTTTGTTGTGAACGGGTTCCAGCCATGCTTGGGACCGATATGGTTGTGTGCTTTTATTCTAGCCAGCACTCCATTGGGTCCATTGTGACTCAACAATCATTATCAATGCTCAACACATGTCGGCCTTTAACTGTCGTAGTAGCACATTGACCACAACGGGGGAGCCCAATGCGCTAATCCACCCTGCTCTCAAAATGGATCCTAAACAATTGCATGGCCTTTGCAGCACTCATGTGAGGTTTCTCAGAGTACGTCTTATTCTGGTCTGGCATATAACACCAGAGGAGAAAATATTTATCCTTCTGTCAAAAATATAGGGACTATCAGATCAATCTTTCCTCACAGGAACACTGTTTCAGGGCACAGGAAATGAAAACACACTTGGATTTTGTGGTGTCATTTTGTCTGGTAACACACCACACGCATACAATACAGACATCACATCTCTAATAACTCTATTATCTAAGGGTTTTCTATGGCTGCAGATGCGTGAGAACTTAAGCTATTTATGAACTTGACTTGCCGTGTGGCTCTAAAACTACAGCTGCCCTTCACAACCCATTTGCCTCGTCTTTACCACTTCCTGCTAGCACGTTAGGGAGCGTGTCAAAACTGAGCCGATTATTGCGCGGGGAAATCAAGCCATCCGACACAGAGATCAATGGTCGCCTTGATTGATGTGTCTGCTATCTAGATGAACAGCCCCCTGGAGGAATCCTTCACCACTGTCAGGTTGAGAGACAGGGAAAGCTTCGGCACTGTTGACCAAGGTCACTCGCCCGCCTCTCCACCCTCTTAACCCCCAAAACACACACGCACAGACACCCGTGAGGGATGCCTACAGCAGGATTTGACCACGGACTGCAGGGGTCGGCGAGAAGGCAAAGACAAACTCTCGTCTTGTGTAAATGTTGGTAGAGAACACAGACACACAGACACAGTGGCCTCACAGTGACATGCTACGCTGCCAGAGCTGATGAATGCCTTTCATTAAAAGGAGACCCCTGAGATAAAGGGCACATGCACCCTCTATTCCTCCAGGACTAACTATGATCCTCTAATCCTCGAGGGGGAAATACAGTGTATACTGTATAATATATAGAGTATATACTGTATACTGTGTGTGATGTGTGTATATATAAGCTGTATATATACAGTAAATACAGTACACAACCTCCCCTTTGGGCATGTGCCCGTCCCATTAGAGTGAGCTGTCCTTCATCCTAGAGACGGGAGTGGATATGAAGAGCACTAGTACAGCCGGGACATGTTTGGACAGCACCGCTAAATGCTGGTTGTCGTTTGGGTCTCTGAATATAACACACGGGCCTATGTCCCCCATGTGGAGTCACATGTGATCTGCATGTTTTGTTTCTTTTTCTCCATTTTTTTTCCATGTGGGGAGACATGATTCGGATTAGGGAAAAGCCTGATTGGGCAAGAAAAGCAACCCGGCTAGCCGATACAATATTCATATTTTCATTTAAATTCATATTCTTTTATTAAAGACGTCCCCAAGATATGGTCTTTGGAGCATCACAGAAACACCAGGCATACTAATTGGACAAAAGCACATATCAAATTACATTGGCTTTCTGAGGTCCTATTGCCCACCTCTGAAACAGGAAAAGATGAGCGTGATTACCTTGAGGGAAGCAACGTGAATGATAAGAAATGTGTGAGCCAGGTTTGGAGGTGTGCTTGTGCTCAGCCCTGGAACATTTATAACACGGGACAATCTCCCTTCAGCTTCGTACATCTGCTACTTAGTAATTGACAGGGCGTAAATTATGCCTTACAGGACTCCTACTGTATACTGTATGTTTTCAAAGCAGCCAGCTTGGTGCCAAAAATAAAACCAATCAGCCCTTATTACCACAAACACATTTGCCTGCCCACTCCACAGCGTTTAACAGAAGAGCCCCTTCTACAGGTCCACGTCTCTCTCTGGTGTCGGAGGTCCTGTTGCTTTGTTTCTTTCCCCTCCCATTCACCACTGAGAATAGATATAATTATCTTATAATGGGATCCCTTTTGATAAAGACTAGTAAAAGAAAAGAAAAACACTGCTCTGTCATTTGGGTTGGAGGTGCCAGTGGAGTGTCGAACGGCAAGAAACTCCAGGTTAAGTGCTTTCTTTTATCACTGCTCCTTTTTATATGCAAATAAGAAGAGACCGCCCATCTATTTACTGTTGCAGGTATTCAGAGGCAGTCTCAAACCACGCCAGCACCCCATGCTACCTACCAGGGGGTGGGTGTGGAGATGGGGGGAGGTGACATAGATTTCATTAGGATTTTTTTTTTTTTTTTGACGCCTTTGATCTCATGTTTGTCAGGCAAATGTGTCTGCACGACAATATGCGCAAGAGGGTAAAGTGATTTCTGCGGCCGTTTACAAAATAATGGACAATCTAATTGTATTGTAAGGCAAGGTATTCATTTTGAGGTGCAGTGAGCCAGTGGCTGGGTTCATTTGCATCTGCTTCTGACAGGTGGGGAGAGGCAGTGATTTGGCTTCAAATAAATATGCTGCAGCCTACAGATAATCAGCACCGTGTTGCTGTGTGCCACAAAACTCGCCACCGCCCATCAGCATGAATATGCCGCCATTCTGTCAGTGAATATGAAATATGGGTGGCAGCGATTTTCAATAATTAGATCAGCCGTTATATGGCAGGGTCTGGGAACATCCTCGTTGCTAGTGGCTATGCGGTAAAATATTTAATGCTGGAACCAGTTTGGTCAACCCGCCCGAAGCCCATTCAGCCTAGAAAATTGCCTTTCAGTTAAAGGGATTCCAAATTGAGGCATTAAGTCAGTCGAGACAGCACTCAGAAAGGGCCAATACACCAAAGTGTAATCACTTTAAGAGTATTTTAATCCGAGCATCACGTCGAAAAGAATGATGATTTTCCCGAGAAGTGACATTTCTCAATGCGCATGGCAAGACATGGCAGAAATTACTTAAGCTGTCACTTTAAATGCTTTGTCAGAAACCCAAATACAGTATACATCGCTAACTCAGATTGAGGTGCTTGACACATTATTTACAATGTTAAGAATATGATCTAAGAATGAACCCATTTCTAAAAATACAGTCTGCAAACTGACATTGCGAGCTGATCTGCGATAGCGGTGTTAACCGGTCGTTGCAAGGATGATTACATGTTTGCATTGTGTTGGACACTTTCCTCTTTCATCAAAGCAAACACATCCACACTGATTGGGCCAAACAACCCACTTCACATCCACTATTAACCGCTTTATGCACTGTTTATACTCTGATGAGTGCTACTTGCATGGGCACCACTGAAGGACCAGCACAAGAACATGCTAAATCTAGGTAGCTCTATTCCAAGCTGGAGCTCATGAATACTAGTCTATTAAAAGCATTCTGCTACATAGGTAAGCACAGTAAGATTAGTAGCAGCTGACCGACTCACATAATTAAATTGTTGTTGCGGACCAGTGCAGGTCAGCAGTCTTTCTCCATTCTTTGGCACGGATAAACAAGAGAGTCCTTTCCCACTATTCTTCAGGACATGGGCTCCGAGGGAGCAGAGAAGCTCCCCATTTGACTTAAAGCTGTTTCAGGATTTAATTGACAGCACTACGGATTTTCCCTGGATTAGAGTTCGAGGGCCCAGGCTATTCCGCAGCCTGCAACTAGATTAAATGACTTCACTGGTGCAAAGCCTGAAGAGATAGCGGTGGCAGATTTCCCAGATAGGTGGGGATTACTCATCTGGGGTCAAAGGTTAACTACCCCTGTTCGTAAGGGCTGGCTGCCTCCCATTTGGCCTTGACCTTTGGGGTCAAAAGACGGCAGTCATGATTCACGCCTCGCAGGTTACAATCTGGAGTGGCGCGTCGGGGCACCTTGGCGGCGAGCCCTTTTCGCAGAGAGGTGGCGTCGCGGTTCACTCCTCACATCGCCACAAAAGCACGCGCACCTGCTGGAACACACAGAGGCACCGGCTTTCCCGCTCAGTGTTCACATCACCTTGACCTGTTTCCTCCACATATATTCATTGTGTCATATCCCCCCTCCCCCCCATGTATATATCTTGCCGCACACCGCAGTGTTCCACAGGCTGGGCCCTCTCAACAGCCCTGTGCGCACAGGGCTATTCTGAGCCTCGGCGGATGGAAAGCCAGCTTCAAATGGCATTTCATGACTTACCACGCTATGGCTCTTTTTACAAGCAAAGATCTAATTGAAACAAATGTGTGTGTTCCTACGTGTCATGAGGCTTTTCTGCCGGGTCACATCTTTTTGTCATACTGGGGTTGGGCATCATTTCAGCACCGCTTCGCTGTCCGCCTGTTAAACACCACATGAACTGCCCCTTGCCCCTCCTTCCCCCACCTGCGAATGGTTCCTTCCCCCACCACTGCCTCTCTGCCTAGAAAACAGCATTTTCATCTGCCATGTGTTAAAAGGAGACAAAACCCTGGAAATGCCATTGGAAACCTTCTAGAAAATCCCCTCGACATCCACCGAAAGCCATTCAAAGTCCATAGCAGCAGTGAACCACGTTGTCTGTCTTGGCAGGTCTTATGCAGCCATTGTCTCTGGGTTGATAAACAGCCCCCATCACATCCACAGCCAGCCACTGCGCAAACTAATTACTGGACTGGCTACTTGTGTCGCACCCCCCGCCCACACCCCACACACCCTTCATATGAAAGGGCCCTTGCCAGCACAGGCCCTCTGTTATGTAAAGGAGCTGCAATGGTGTCTTTGTAACTGCGAAAATGGATATAATCATTTTCTCCATGCAGGGTAATGGTTCGCTAGTTCCCACCTTATTTGCACCTGAGGGAAAGTGAGGTGTCATGTTTGTGCTCATTAAGTGAGATTGCTGGTATTAGGAGCCTAGAAAACTGTCATGTCTGCTGCACAACACAAAACCAGAGCAGTGAAAATCTCAAACTACAAAGGGTCCAACTGCAGTTGCACTTATAAATAATATGTTACAATAGTATAGCTGATTTACTGTATTTACTTTAAATACCTTTTCACTACATGATTGAGCATCGTTTTTTTTTTTTTATAATGCTACCATACCACTACTAGCTTTCAAATATACCAAAATAATCTTATTAAAGCTTAAAATCATCCAGAGAGCTGCTCTATCCTCAGTTCATATTGGGAGGTTAGAACTACTAAAAGAACGCCACATTTCACTTTATCTTCCTCGGTCAATCTATTTAACAGTGTAAGCAGACTGAAAATGGTCGTAGAGAAAGTATCTTGGGAAATATCAGAAGCTGGGAGGATGTCCAACAATGCCATGATTTATGGTTTCATTACTAGATCCACTGGAAAAGCTCCCTCAGTGTATCTTTAGTCTTGTGCTCTGAACATGTCTGTGTATCATACCACAGATTAACATCACTCACTCCATCAATTCTTAAAAAACACTTCAGGTTGTTATGTAAGGTGTAATATAACAGGCAAGTATACCTTAATGTTGAACAATATTGTCTTACTCTTGTACAAGTACACAGACATTATTAAAATGCCCATAGTTTATAACGGTGCCTGTATGTTGCACAACATAGTATTAGTATTGAGAAGCTTACCACTCTGTTGATGCCTCTCTCAGGGCTGATAATGTGTGTCTTCTTCAGGTGACAACAAACAGATTACTATCATTAGCTAGTTTACTGTAGGTTAGCCTAATTCATGTTCCTTATTTCTGTAACATCCAATATCCAGAACAGATGTAGTTATGTAATAAAACCGAAACACAGCTTGCAACAAATTTCACGTGAAATTGAAGTTAAGGTCTGGGATGCAAAAAAGTGAAAATATCCTCATAGTTTGTTTATGGTATGACATGTAGATTAATATTCACTTCAAAATGCACTAAAAAAATATTATGTAAATTGCCGTTGAAGAAATTATAAAGTAATCAAGTAAATGTAAAATGCAAATATAGACAAGGTGTGATGGACTAATTTACTACTCATCAAAGTGTATTTTTGTCATAACTCATAAGGTTGCATTTTCTTCCCATAAAAAATTCATACAGCGAATCACTTAAGATATTGAAATACAAGAGTAGTGGTTGGCCTCAGAAAATGTCATTATATTTCATTTCTCTGAGAACACTACCGCCACAAAACTTACTTTTTGGCATGAAAGAGTGAAGCAAAGCGCATAGTGTACTGTATCAGAAATAGACTGAACGGTGGGGAATACATATCACAGGTATTCATGCAGAGCTATTAGTTTCTTATTGAACTATGTATCAAAGTGCTTTTCTCAGACAGCTATAACAGATATCATGCAGCGCTGATATGCTGAGATATTAAATGGACATTTGCAGTTTGCAGTCATATTTTCCATGTAATATCTACTGTACCAAGATCTCATCATTTTCAAACTAATGAAATATGTTGTTATTACAGTATATGAATTCCTTTCATTTCCGCAATACGACATCCTGGAAGGAAAATGCAAGAAACTAAGGTGCAAACACAATGTCCTTAGTGTGCTTCCTGGAACGTCATGCATGTGGCCGTGGGCTGCAGCAGAACAATGGTACTGTAGCTGCCATGTCCTCCATGGCCAGCTCCTGCTCTCATGCTGGTTCCTCACCTGCAGACCCTGCTGGCTGGTGGCAGTTGCATACGGAGGTCAGTGGTGGTCTGCAGGAAGCAATTCCTCTACGCTGCTGTTGAGGTCTGGGCCTCTCTGACCAGCTGCTGGGTCTTCTTGGCCATGGATTCAGCCTCTGTCAACTTGGCCTCACATGGATGACCCATCAGATCAAAGCATCTATTAAATTACCTAATTAGGCATTCTACAAAATGAAAGGAAATAATGTTCAAACCAAATATGTAGGGAGTTGTTTTTGGTGAAAAATTAAATTTTGGACCCTACATAATTTCCTTTTTAAGGTGATCGTTAAATATGATATATTACATTTGAAAGAAGATTAAGTATAGCTATACATTGTGCCTATTCATTATTATTTACTATGCTGACAATGTACAGAGACATTTGGATATTGATGGTTATGTCACTGCAGGAGTGGAGATACAGTATGAATGAGCATTTATGTGCCCAAAGCTCACATCCTCAAGGATACCGCAATGAGTCATTATGTACTTTCAACATAACCGAATCTATGGACAAGGTTATGTTAGTTTTCCTCCTTGCATTTAGCCTGGGGCGATGCCTCCCATAGACACAGGAGCAAAGCATAGGGATGTTTCATTGTGACAGCCCCATCTGGACGATAACAAACAGGCCCTCTAATGACCACCAAACCGGCTTCCCTGTCAAGGGCCCACTGTTCTTTTGTTACATTCGACCAATGTCAACTTCATCACTGTTGCTTTGTCCTTGTTTCTCCATCTTTGAGCCATCACTTTGATCTCTCTTCAACTACAAAGACGTGGGTTAACCTATACGGCTCTATAGGCCTTGCGGGACCCTTAATGTTCCTCAAGTGGGAAAATTAGAACTATGGTTGTGGCATTTGTTGTAAAGTTTGATTGAGACGTATGACAGCAGCACAGGGGCTATGGCGGATCGTTAGTTGGTCTTCCTGTCGGCTTCTCTCGTCGCTCTTGGGCAGCTAGCTATCCCTGAGCGGCAGGGGGTCCACAGCCTAGCCTATTCTGTGGACCGCCCCCGCTTTTGCTCCTTTATTTACCGTTCTACCAGTGTGAATTCAGGTCGCACCACCTGCGCTATTCACAGCAACGTCTCGGATGTCATGTGGATCATGTGGGGAGGGATAACAGTTGTTGACATAGAAACAGTGAACTTAGTTTTTCCTTGCTGGGCTGTATAGTAAACAAACTGGTGGCAAGGACTGGACATGATCTCAACATTAATGTTTAATTGTTGTTAGTGAATCATTTCGCAGTGAATTGCATGAAATATAACATGGATTAAAACCAGAGTACAGTACAACAAACAAACTGTATTTGCTTGACTTTTGTTGCACTTGTTGTAAAGTTACTGGTTCTTTTAAACGTAATATACAGCAGGTGCTGATGTTGTCATTTTTCCAGCACAGCGCCAACCCAGAGAGAGTACAGTATGTATATTTATACTCTGGAATGAGATTTATTTGGATGTGTTGCATATAGATTTGAACTAAAATAAATTAACCTCAATTCAATTGATTTCTTAAGGGATTTACCTTTATTAACTACCTATGCTTTTACCACACACAAAATTACATTACATTGGTTATATTGGTTCCATGGTCACTACACTGCATGCTAACGGCCACCAGTTTCACTGAGAAAGAATACAAAAAGAAAATATCACACAGTAATGATGAAGTAGGCCTTTTCTTGGTTGTTCCTTGGTGGTGCTAAGGTTGGCCTAACATAATTCATGGGTGGGCTGTAGCCCAACCAAGTCATACCCTGCTGCCACCACTGCTGCCAGTGGATAACCATTAATGTAAGGAGAAAGTGTCTATTCCTACTGCTTTGGTCTATACAATGCTAAAGCATACAGTCTGTGACCAATACATGTGTGAGTAATGGATAGTGATCTGACATGTCCCAGGCCTTTGCCAGGCAAAGGCTAAAGTTTGACTGATGAGCCTGACCTGCCCCTCCATCTGTCAGCCAGGGACAAGACAGTGGCTGCTTCCAGCCCTGCCCTGGACGCAGTGAGCACCTCCCCTACCATTTGTGCCCATTATACATTCTCCACCTTCTACACTTGAAAGGGGGACAGACGGTGTTTAGAGAGAACTGGCGTCCCGACTGGGTTCTAATTCCGAATTTCACACTAGATGAAAGATGCCCTCTCAACTGAGAGCACATCTGATTTAACGAATGAAGCGCACAGGTAATTTGACAAGCACAGTACAAACAAAAGTGACACGGTAAGTTCAGTAATATATTCATGTTACGAATGTACTCTATGAAAATAAGTCTAATGTTGATGCATTTATTTATATGATGAAGCATGCCACCTTCAGCTCAGACGGTTCAGTAAAATTACATCTGTAAAAGTCGGGACACAGTAGGTTGCATGCAAATTAACCAAGGAGTATTAATCAATATTTTCCCCAATAAGTGAAGCGTTAACTATCGCACTATTTCAGGAACACAGCATTTGAATAAATATTTGATTAAGCAGGAATAAAACTCATGCGTGTTTGGCAAGTGGAATCCATCACAATGGTGGTTAATGCAAATGGTATTTGCTGTGCTATTAATGAGTGATGCCTCATTTCTCACAGTGTCAATAATACAGCCATCAACAGGGAACGATCAACACACTGTTAGGTGTCTGTCTGACACACCTGTTGGCATGACAATAACACGAAAGAATGAAGGAGACTTCAGCAAAGAAGGTCTAAAAAATGGAAATTATTGGTACAGAAATATATACTAGCCAACCTGATAAAGATTTAGAGACAATTTAATTATATTCTATGCGCATATTATTTTTAGTTTAAAAACCGCTGTCCTGTGGGTGAAAGTTACCCGGTGCACTCATCAGTAGTGGGCGCCAACCACAACACATAACATTCTGCGGTTGGCTCCCTCTGCTGGTTGTCTGCTGAAATGGCTTAGGACAGCAGGAGGGTTAAGACCTTCGGTTTTAATTTTTATAAATTATTCTGAATTAATTAGATGTTTTCCCTTGTCTTAACTGTTAATTAAAACAGTTTATATTTAATCAAATATAGCTTACATTTATGATAGATTTCCTTCTTGGATTAAAATCTAAAGAAACATATAATAAATATATATACCTTTTAACAAGAAATGTAATTCAGCTTTCCATATTTGTTTGATAAAACGCTACGGGAAACTACAGCTCATGTACAGTATATGCCAGAGATGATTTCCTAATAAAGATTGAGATGTTTTTAACCAATGCGTGCACACCAATTGAGTAACAGGAGAACAAAACAAAAAAAAGTCAAAATAACAAAAACATGACACAAATCACCAAATTTTCTCTCCCACCTTACTGTTTAGATTGGAAACTGTAAACAAATGTGCATGTGTTAAGAGAGGGAGTCAGGGAAGGCTTACTAGCCTAGGAGCCTATAGGGAATATGCAAAGAGGGCAATGAGATATGGGCAATGAGATCTGGGAGGTGTAGTTCCGGGTATAAATCAAGGAGTTATCTAAGCCTCTTGTTTTCACTTTTACTGTATTAGCCTGCCCTGTCATGATGATTTTGACAGGCCTGGCTGTCTGCTGTCAACAGATTGTAAATAGTAATGTATAATTCTCTAATGTCACTAGGCGTTAAAGGTTAGCTGTACACAGTGCAAGCACACAGATGGCCAGTGTGAATTTATACTGTAGAGCATCCTATAAGAGCAACATAACCTGTTTGAAACCACACGTATGTGTTAATTAGCTGATCTATATGTAAATCTTAAATAGAAAATAAACAAAAGACGGCTGTCATTACGATATAAACAAAACCATATTACAGACCGACTAAAGCACACACATCTGTGACTGCTTGATTTATGCAAAAATGAAAAGAATGTTTTAAATACCTGTCAGACATCTGTTGTTTATATTAAGGTTCATTCATAATATATGAGGTGATGAAAACAGAGCTCCCAGCTCTGCCACATGAAAAGGGTAATCTGGCAAGTGAGCGACACGCTCATTGTCATCGGGTGGATGCATAACAAACACTCATTTCATTTCCGCATTGAGACAGGATTATTTATCTAAGATCAAACCCCAACAGTTGTTAGGCACAATTCTTGCCGTTCACTCTAAAGCGTCTGAGTGAATGCATTATTCAAGTCGGAGGCGGCGGCGGCAGGCGTCGTAATGAAAATGTAATTTCAGCGAGCGGCACACTTCTTGAAGTGCCACTGTGTCCACTCTAACCAGTTTACTATGTTGAGGAGATAGCAGAAGGCACAGAGAGAGAGAGAGACAGAGAGAGAGAGAGAGAGAGAGAGAGAGAGAGAGAGAGAGAGAGAGAGAGAGAGAGAG
>JAODUG010000009.1:3850534-3868255 GCA_027564795.1 Aphredoderus sayanus
AATAATGAAGTGGGTCTATATTTGTGCCAGTTTGTTTTGTTAGACTGCAACACTACATTCGGGTAACAAAGCAGTGTGGCCTTTGTCAAATATGCTTGTGCTTGTATAATGGGGCGGTGAAAGACTGCATAATTTACAGGATGACATATATGTGAAGGGCTAGCTACAACTTCACAGTATTTTCATGGCCTGTATACATACTGTACAGCTTATGCCCCTTGGAAGTGGCTGCTACACTAGGCCATCTGTCAGGAAGTGACGGGCTGCAACAACCCAGAAAGGCCATAGGACCAGGGGGGTCAGCTGTAGCAAGTGTAACAGTAGCCAAGTGGATGAGGCCTACTGCTCCTACTGTATGCACAATGAACTCAGCATGTGATCCTGAAAGATGGGTGCGGTATGGTGCTGCATGCCGATATGCAGTGTTTTGGTTTAGGACCAACGTTTAGAACCAGTCTAATTCAGCTCACTTTGCAGTCAGCCTACTAAACCAAGTGCTCAGTATCAAAGGCAATTGGCGGGAGCTACTACCTCTGTGGGGTACTGGCATTTAGTAGATCACACCCCTGTGGTGTATTGTTTAGCATGAGCAGGAGTACATTGGTACATGCAAACCACACTTCTGAGATTCAAGGCCTGCTGGCATTCAAGGACTAAACCTTCTCAGCTGACAAAAATGGGGGCACATCAATTTTTCCCCTCAAATAATTCTATCACATTACTGAAATACCGCGTTTATATTTGTTGACAGATAGCTGAGGAGTCTATCCAATTCCTCTCCCCCTTCTCATCATCATTTTAGTCTGCCTTATAATTACTTGCAAATTCATACCAGATCATAGCTAGAGCAATCTTCTGATATAGCTGATGCATTATGAGTCACATGTTTAGAACCCAGTGACTAAAGGGTACTAAAACAGCTTAATGAAGTGCTCTTGCTAAGGGCTATAATTGTACTCTGTTTATATGCCAGGGTGCGCTCCTCTCCCACCCATGGCGTTTTTGTTATCTGGAGTATTTACACAGCAGCATCGCTATGTGAATAATTAATTAAAATGCTGTCGCTTTCCCCCCACGAAACATTACAATTCCGTCTAGATGACTCAGTTTGAGGTGCATCCGTGCAGTTATGTTGTTCTGTGATGGTCTTGCAACTCTTTGATATTGCGTTTATCATTCTGCAGTATATGAAACATTGTCTTTAGGCACATTATTCTGATCAGGCAGCAAGACAACCGTTGTTAATCAAGCTAACATGCAGCTTCCTAAAAACTACCACCAACCTTATTAACTAAATGATTGTTTCTCAAAGGCTTGAAAGGGAGATATTTGTTCTATATGCAACATTACTGTCATCCTATACCACCCCAATGTCCTATAGTGTTATAATTATACAATATCAACATAGCATTTACAACTTTTAACAGCCTGTATATTATAATTTATTAGGTGTATTTTACATGTAATTAATTCAAAGTTGCATGATTATTTTTTCACATTTTCAAATCTTATGAGCATCTCCCATCAGAAAGTGACTTTGTGTCATAGTGACTCATACATCACCCACAGTCTTCTATTATTTCAGATGTTCTCCTGTGTTGTTAAGCAGTCCATGATTTAGCCCCACATATGCAATATGCAGCAGCCAGTCCAAACATAGCTGCCTCAAGGCAACCCTACAGTGCAAGAATGGCACAATGGGGTTGCTAGGTTAAGCGAGTGTTCGACTCCCTAGTCAACTTGATCTTTGGAGTGGGCCTACCTGAAAGCATTCTTGAGCACGACTCTTAATGCCTCCTTGCTAACCGCTTCTTTGTCCTGCTGTGAGGTTGCTATGGATGAAAGTGTCTACTAAATGACTTTATTGTAACTGCAAAGAGTATAATTATAGGAGGCAGAGTGGAGTTTCCAAAGGTCTCTGCACACAATTACAATTAAGTAATTTAGCAGACACTTTTAACCAAAACTTAGAATTCTACGTATTGAGGAGCAGGTAAGACATTGCGCATAGGTATTGAACTCAGGTTTCAGCTGGGAATCAGTCACCCTAACCAGACTACACTGCACATGTCCTTACATGTGCACATGCATTCTTATTAGTTGATTTTAAACAACAGAAGTATTGCAGATTGGAGGCAAAACGTGAAGTACCCAAACCAAAAGCGGATGTTTTGAAATGGTTGAGTTTTTGTGTTTTGTAGTCTTAGATTTTGGTAGCAGATTCTATCTACACATTTATATCATTGGCTTTGCAAGCTAAACTTCCAGCAATTACTATTTTGAGTATACATGTCAAACAAAGACTTTTTACTAAATTAAAGTTTTAGTTTTACAAATAAAGTTGTACTTAATTTAAGTTTAAGTAAAACTAAACAGTATAGATTTACTGGCATAGGTGTACTTTGAATATTTATATGTGTGACTGAAACCCCTAGGGTTAAAATAGTTAATTGTTTGTCATTTTAAGTCAGTTGGGGAGACAGGCAGCAGTAGAACTATTGTATGTCGCATACTGTAAGCAACTCTGTGCTTAACATCTGATGCATATACCCCTGTAAGTATGACAGCACTTTTAAGAAGTGAGGAAGTGGATTTTCATTGGCTGTTAGCATTGTCAGTCACAATTCTGTATCCGTAATTCTGGTGCCACACCAGTGCAGTGCTGGTGTAACTATAGCCTACTTATAAGTAACTATAGCCTACTTATTTAACAGATTTACCTGCAAATAGCCAGAGTCGTGTCGTTAAGGTTTTCAACGAATTCCTCAGTAAGTGTAATGTCCGAATTGGTCATTGAGTTATGTAGTTGGTTGTCGTGCATGTCAATCAAAATAACTTTCCTGTCAAGTAGGCAGGTCTTGATGCAGTTTGCCAGCGCTGTGTCCCAGAATATATGCAAAAAAGGCTGGCTCTGTGAGACTAAGGCAACACTAACTTGAATTCATTTTGTGTGGTACTATCTGGGTGGGTGAGTGAGTGGGATGGGGGTGGGGTTGTGCTCATTGTGGTTCATAATCCAATCTGTGGGCTCCCTGACTTGGCAAGGCGATGAAATGCCAATGCTGTCCTTGGTGGAGAAAAGAAAAGGTGGAAATATAACAAAGCACTACAGCGTTAGAATGGGAACAGAATGACCAAGAACGAAAAGAAGAAAAAAAAACATGTTCGACTGCTAGCAAGCACCAGCTGGGAATACAAGTTGCAAGGTTGTTTGTTACAAGTTACAAGCTGCAATATTCAACGGGTGGCCCATTACTGCAAATTCAAGTATATTCTCAGTTATGTAATACACTATTCATACAGTCTATCAACCATTTCAGCACAAATAACACAATTAAAAGTGGGACAAAGACAGTGACGACTGTTATAGCAAATGTAAGAATGATACACATGGACATATACTTTTCGAGATGTGATTAAAACCAAAACAGTCTGACTACCACTGCAACCCTGATTGGAGTGCTGCGCTCAAAATAAATACACACACAGACACCACTCCAACTTAATCTTCAATGGAAGGCATAACTAAAGATTGTATACCACTGGGCGATTAAATTCATGAAAATATTTACAGAATAGCAGTCACATCCTCACAGGGCAAATTACTAAAACATTTTGACTTAATTACCCCTTATGCCACCTTAAGGTCACAGACGTTTTCAACCTTGGCCATTTATTTTTATTAAAGAGTGTTTTTGTACTTGCTAAACAAACGATATCTTCCTGAAACACATTTCGGTACTGCCCAGTGCCCACATCCATAAACAATGACGAGCTTTCGGAGAGGATAGAATTAAAATTCAAAAGGCGAGGCAGCTCATTTTAGTCCCAGTAACCGCGGTGTGAAAAACACTTGACTGATTTTAATCACAACCTTATTTAGTTCAGCTTGCAGTGGCTTTTGAAAAGAGTTGCTGTTTTTGAGGGGAAACTTGTGATGCAACAGCTCCACCTAGTAGGTCTGTGTATGTATCTGCAGCTGATGCATCTTATGGTAGTGTTGGTAAAACTTTATGAGTCTGTCTTAATCAGGTAAGACTAGACTGCCAAACAGGAGGAATGAGTCAGAGTGTGACTGACACTTGGCACGTTCGTACAAGAAAACATCGGGGGACTCCACACCTGCAGCAATTCCATTTTGCATAAGCCAAAACTGTAAACAGATTTTTTATTTCCTTGATTGAGAGCAGACAGTTTAACAGCCACAAAGTGTGAATGTATTTACAGCTCATGACTAGAAAATGAATTCAGACATTAATCAAACTAAACATTATCATTTTCTCTCTATTAAAATCTTATAACTGTTCCTCTTACAGTCATTTTATTAGCAGAGGCTAGAATATATTTAATAATGGCGTATTATTGAGAGTTTTATTACACTTTATTTTGTCAATTGAACGTTTACAAACTTCTCAGAATAAGCATTGCATTGTTCTATCAATACACTCATTAATTGTATACTGTGGATTATCTGTCCTTGTCTTTAAACCATTGTTTGGAATGAAAATAATAAATGTTAAATGTCAATTCAATATTGACATTTTACATGTCAATAAGATGTTGGTATTGATTACCAACATCAGTATTTCTGGGCCTTTCACTCCCTAAGAGGTCCAACTATATCAGTGACAAATGTAATCCTCTGTCTTCTGCCCTCACATTTTCAACTCTACCACAGCTGCTCTCCGTTGTGTGTGACAATCATTAAAAATGGATGCCATCTCCCCAAACAGTGTCCTGACAAGCCACTCGTGTTCACTCGATACAGGTCATTAAAATTTAGCAAAGTAGGTTATGGTGGACTGAGATATCAGGTTCTCCATTCAGGCCCTGGATTAATTTTTCAACGTGCCATTACCAGCACCTTTGCCGATGTTTCGCAGAAAGAAGCTCTGACATTGCAGTTGTCTTACACTGTTGATGTTGTACGTTGATGCGTGACAAAGCCAAACAACAATAACAGCATGAGTCTCCGGGTGGCTGTACTGATTCATTTACTGTTGGTTGTTGACAAGGCTGACTCCAAAAAAGGTGAGTTGATATTGGTTATTTTGATAGGTCAAACATAAAGTTGATGGGGGTGCTTTATCTTATTGCTACTGTTATATGTTGCATGTGCTATGCTTTCATTGTTCAATGTCAGCATTTAATAAACCCCAAAGGTCATATCTAGCTAGTATATAATAGATAGAAACAAAATAATCAAATAGGAAGCAATAAATTATGAAACTGCTCTGCACTGCCATATATCACACAATATTTTAAATGAAAATGATTCTACTTCCACAGTTTATAAAGTTTATATCTGACCTCAAACCTCCCTATACTGTAACTTTTAGGGGTTAAATGTGGTGGAATCCTCTCTGCCTCATCTGGCAACATAACCAGCCCAAACTTCCCAGGCCTGTACCCATATAATATCAACTGTGTCTGGTTGATTGTGGTGGAAGAAGGTTCCTCGGTTCTCCTCACCTTTCATCACTTTGAGCTGGAGTACCATGTCAACTGTGCTTATGACTACATCAAGATCTACAACGGCATATCTGAGGACGAGGGGAACCACCTCGGGACATTTTGTGGGGACATCGCACCACCCCAGTTCACCTCCTCCTGGAATGTCATGTCCATCATATTCCACTCAGACCGCCATGTGGCCAATAGGGGATTTGTTGTAGGCTACAGAAAAGGTGACTATAGATTATATGTGCACAACCTTATGGCTCAACTATCAATAGCGAAGCAATAATGTGTTTAATTCTAGGAAGTTCTATGGTGATTCATGTGGCTATAGGTTATTATAGCGTTGACTGTGAAACAGTGAAAGTGAATCCAAATGTGAACTTCCCTCCTCTCTACTGTAGATATGTGCGGAGGTGTACTAACTGGCCTGTCAGGCATTATCTCTAGCCCAGGCTACCCTCAGGAGTACAGCAACAACGCTGACTGCTCCTGGACCATCCATGTCTCCAACAGTACAGTGGTCACCCTGGTCTTCCTGGACTTTCAATTGGAGAACAATGATGGCTGTAATTTTGACTTTGTGGCCTTGTTTGATGGCCCTACTATTGCCCATCGTCACTTGGGCAACTACTGTGGAAGGGATAAACCTCCTATTACTGTCACAACATCGAATCACCTTCTAGTGGTCTTCAAGTCTGACTTCAACATTGGGGGACGGGGGTTCAAAGCATATTACTACTCTGGTAAGAACCCTTTGTGTGAGAACCTCTACTTCAGAATACACGATACATACATGAGTTTATTACTCACTACCTCTAAAATGTATTCTTTCTGACAGTACTTGAAGTTAGAGGCTTGTAGTTTCAGACCATTAAAACTTACAAGTGTACTGTATAAGTTGTACTGTGAAAGCATTGTAGAAATGTAATATTGCTTACTTACAAAAACACACTTTCATGCTATAGGAGAATGTCAGCAGGCCCTGACAGCGGTAAATGGTAACTTCACTAGCCCAAACTTCCCTAACATCTACCCAAATAACATCAACTGTCACTGGACTATCACCCTGACAGCAGGGTACCGGATCAAGCTGTTCTTCTTATTCATGGAGCTGGAGGACAAAAACAGTCTATCTGACATGTGTGACTTTGACTCTGTCACGTTGTATGACGGTGAAAGCCAGACTGATTCCCTGCTGGGTCGTTGGTGCGGCAGTGAGCAGCCCCCATCGCTTATCTCAAAGGGCAACAAAATTCTAGTGGTTCTCAGCACAGACAGGAACAAGGCTCATAGGGGCTTTTCTGCTTCCTATGTGGGAGGTAAGTGTCAGTCCTGAGGGGGGTGTGTGATTTGGTTCTCTCTAATCCTCTTTACACACTTCTATGGCAATACATGGCATTCAGTTTATTGTCAGACTGTGCTTTAAATTACAAATGCAACATATATTTTAAGTGAAACTTATCAAATGTGACATTTTATAGGATAATCCAATGTGAACTATACTGTATGCCCTTTTCCCCAATCCAAGTGGTGCCGGTAAACATTAGCTGCACAAGAACAGAATTCTCAATCCTGATTCCCCAGCATTTCCTGCCTCAGCTGGACAGGGAGAGCATCTACCTGGGGAATCCAACATGCGCTTCCCAGCTGACTGCCACATCATACAAGATACTGGCACGCTTCGTTAACTGTGGTACAGCTGGCCAGGTGAACAACCACTTTTAGCAACAGTGACAGTTATAACACGCTGATAAGAAATGTATCTTGATTGGAGTATCCATAGTCTTTTTTCTCTCTCACAATTCTATGTTATAGAGGGGTTACTGATGAATGTGCTCGTGGCTTTGACATGTGCACGTGTTCCATTAACACGGTGACACCTCCGTGTTGCAGAAACGTCGAAACATTACTGTACTGGTAAACACACTCTACATCGACTTCTCTGACGGGAAACAGCAGGATGTGCAGGAATATGAGGTGCAGTGTGATGCCCAGAGGAAGATGGCAACAGCGGTCCTGATTTCAACAGAGGAGCGTCACCGCTTCAATGAAATGGCTCGCCAAACAGAGAGCGCTAGCAGTGACAAGGGTGGGGACACAGTGGCTGATACACCCGACCCCAGTGATATAGTCTTCATCAGCATCTGCGTCTTGGCCGTCATTCTCATGGTGATAGCTATTATATGGCTAGTGCTGCTTTAGGAGCATGTATTATTTCCCTTGCATCACCACTAGATGGAGACAAACTTAGGACATTGTCTGAAAGGTGACACTGTCAAAATATATTTTTGTATGAAAACATTTATTATGGTCAAATGCAATGATGCAGATGTTGCCTAGAAATGTGAAATACACAAAAGAACACCATGATTATCTGTACAATAAATTCTATATTTTCCTGACAATGAATTGGAAGAAATAATAAAACTGTACAATCGTGTGCCAAAGCAAAACCATTTTTTAAAATCCATTAAGAATAAAACAACGTGGCACAATATATCAAAAAAGATATAAAAGAGTAATTGTGGATTGCAATATCTATAATGAGCTGCATTTACTTTTTATAGTTAGATACAAGCTGCATAACTTCAATTGTGTGGTCCATAATCTGAGCTCTGATCTCAGGCTTGTGTTTGAAGGCAAAGACCAGCGCTCTCACTGTCCGTCTGTAGGAACTGCTGATCAACCGGGAACTTTGGTGAAACACTTCTCTCTCAATGTTGTCTATTAGGCCACAATCCATCTATAAGATAAATAAGCAACTGAATTAACATGGTCCTTCAATTAATTCTTCAAGATACAAGAAAAACTAGTTATATAGAAAACATGTACATTTTACAAATGCCTAGCAAAACATGATCTTGAAGAGCACCTCAAAACATGTTCAACTCTAGAAATGCTGCGCAATCTAGGGTGCAATGTGATACTATCCAACTAGCTAAAACAATCACTTTTTCACTTTTACTCATGTCATCCATTAAAATAGCCTAATAAATTACAAACATTTTGCTGTCTGTCATTATCATACAAGTACATTATGAACGATTTAGCTATTTTAAAATAAATTATAACACCATATGATGGTCTAGAAAAACCAGATGAATCTGTAGTAGAACTAATTGCTGGTTAGAAATTAGATGATGGATATCATGTGACTTCATTAATTGAATGCAGTGTAGCTAAAAACAGCAAAGCAATGTAAAAAGCTAAATAAAATAAATAGGTGAACTATATTACACAGTTTTGGACTTGTGGGATATTTCTCACCTTTACTTCCAGAGCATCAGACATTAGTCTTCTAGCGTTGTTCCTGAGTTCTTCTGATTGCTTGTCAGAGTGTACTTCAATAGAGGGTTTGTTTGAATTCTCTTCAATGAAGGTCCTCCACTGAGTGTAAACCTGTTTTGCCAGTGAGCTCACATTGGGGT
This sequence comes from Aphredoderus sayanus, assembly GCA_027564795.1. NCBI lineage: Eukaryota > Metazoa > Chordata > Actinopteri > Percopsiformes > Aphredoderidae > Aphredoderus > Aphredoderus sayanus. The sequence continues at coordinate 3,859,423 of JAODUG010000009.1, forward strand.
CGTGGTGCTTTCGCATTTTGTTGACAGTGTGACCTTAAAGAGAGGAGGTTTTCTGAACTACATGAAATGGAACATATTTTTTGTGTAATTTTAAAATTAGTGAATATACAGTACATTGAAATACAGTAGATGTATACTTATAGCACTTGCAGTTTGCTCTTAAAATCAGCATGCCATTGTAACAAACAGTTGGCCCAATTATAATACACAGAATACACAGCTCAATAGCTTGAAATAGAGAAATGTTTACGTGTATATTGAAGAAACATATTTACATTGAAATGAATTGCCTGATTTGATTATGTAGGATTGCAGGCACTATAACTGTATCGGCAGAAAATATTATTATATAGTCATAGTCATAGGTCTATCGCCAGTGCATACCTATTTTTGTTGACTTCAGCACTTCCCTGGATGGGATCTTCTTATTCAGCTCTGCCAACGCATGTAGCAGGTTGTCCTTGGTCTGTTCAGGCAATTCTAACATAGCCTTGTAGCGCATGATGTCCTCAATAACAACAACCCTCTGCGAAAGAAACGAATGACAGTCAACATTTGTGTCCTCCTATATGTCCCTTTGTTTAACCAAGGACGTTGAACTTAAAACCTTTTTAAATTAACGTAATGGCTCACCCGTAATGATTCTATTGTTGTTTGCCTATACATCTTTGCCTCACTCTTCATTTGATTTGATGTTTCTCCCTTAGGTAGCCGCACTAGAAATTTGTCCATATTTAGACGGATAAAATAATGTAGTTTAGTGAATGGGATGGCTGGTGTGTTTGCTGCAGTCTGTCGCGCCTTTGCATTTACAGTAGAGGTTAAAACACTATTACTTTATGTCTGGCTGATAGTTTAAGTAAAGCGAACTCTCAAGTAGAAGCAACATTACTGGTTCTTACACATTTAGCCTACAAAACGTAAATATTGCAATATGAAGGAAAAAAAGTTGTTATCTATTTTGTTTCAAGTTAGCAAATAGGCTAAGGTGGCTGTCTGTTAAATAAAGGTTTGGCTCTTTTTTGTTGTTGTCACGTCTGTGATCTCGCGAGATAGCGAACAACTGATGAGGAAGAAGTGCGTGTTGTGGTGTGTTTAGGTTTCAGCAGGCAAAATGGGCTCTTTTTCGACTTTTGACTGCATTTTAGGGTTTTTTGTTGTGCTTACATGCACACCTGCATCTTCGGATGTTTTTGATAGCGTGTTGGGAAATACATCGTCTTGTCACAAAACATGTCAAATGACATATAGTTTGCACACTTATCCGCGGGTGAGTATTTTTTTTTGCTGCTGTACAATACTGTACTAGTATTACTGAAGTACAGTACAGTATCCGACTCTGTTTAGTAGTAAACCCCGTGTGCTTACCGTTAAGGAATTATCGGCTAATACTAATTGATTTAGGTATAAAAGCCATTGGGAAGTGCACCATAAGTTAAAGCTTTAAAAAGGCCTCAAGCGTCATCGTCGCTTTGCAATTCTTTAAAGTATTGAAATCGTTATTGATGTTTTCTTGTACTGTACTGTAGGAGGAGACCCTCTATGCTTGTCAGAGAGGCTGCCGTCTCTTCTCCATTTGCCAATTTGTTGACGACAGCGAAGACCTGAATCAGACGAAATCAGAGTGTGAATCAAGTAAGACTACTACACACACTGAGCGTCTACAGTATGTACAGTACACTGTTATGTTTCTTCATGATTAGTCCACGCGATATGCACCCATAAGGAAGTTGGCTTCCAGAAAATGTAAAAAGCTGACCGTGTCAATTGCAATGTCAATTTAACAGACTTCCACCAGCAAAACACTTACACCATTTTCATTTCAAACTCTCTTATTGATCATAGGTGTACATCAGTTAGCCTAAGTAGGCTAAACACATTTACTGACAGTAGTCGGGCGGTTTGAATTAATTGTTGATAAGCATCATAGAGCTCCTATATTGATCACATTATTTGTAGGCCACTCACTCATTTCTAACATATCGATTTTTACTTGATGTCCTCCTCCTACCATAATTCTGTTGTTCCAAATTTACATAGCATGCCATGAAGCCTATACCCAATCAGATGAGCAGTACGCATGTAACCTGGGCTGCCAGAGTCAGCTTCCATTTGCAGAACAAAGACAGGAGCAGGTACTAAGACATATCAGTCATCTGTGACATCTCAGTTTCCTGCCATCAGATCTCACTGAAATTTTATTTCAGTTGGTGGCTATGGTGCCCAGGATTCACATGCTCTACCCCCTGACTCTGGTTAGAGGCTTTTGGGATGATGTAATGAACCAAGCAAACAACTTAATCACATCCTCATGGACATTCTATCTACAGGTTGATGATGGAAAGGTTGTCATATTCCAGGTAATGTCACTTCTGTGACAACGTATTATTGGTCTATGTTAGGATATGCCTCTTATTCTACAAGTAACAGAAAATGGCCACGTCTAAAGTTTTGCTTTATATTCTGTTAATCAGACTGAACCACAGGTCCAGTTCATTCCTCAGTTTGAGCTGCCGAAAGAGCCGCAACAGATGTGTAAGCTCTACTAAGCTCTTTCTCCATTTTGAAACCTACAATTGACTTTGAAAAGACCTTTTATTGTGGTGGTAGGGTGGTGTGGAAGTTTAAAATATGTTTCCCATCACCACCTATATTGGCACACTTGTTGTCAGATCTCCACAGGCCATCCTGCTCCACATTGTAAATATGAAAAAAAAAACACATTCCAGAAATCATAGATGCATCTCAGTTTGCTAATTTTGTTGGCTTGTTTCCACATATTAGGGAAACAAGTGTTTTTATCTTATGGGGAGTATCTTGTGTTGCACATTTTTTACGTTAGCTATACAAAGAAAAGGGGATTTGGTATAAGATGCAAGTGTGTTTGTAATCTCATTAAATTATGTTTAGAAATTATGTCAAATCAATTCTGTTCCATTGTAATTTTCAAGTGCCTGGTCTGAGCCGCCCAGTATACAAAGACTACCCCCGCTCCTTAATCCAAGAGAGGGACAGGGATATGTTCAGTGACCGCAGCCTCAACGAGGCTGACTACAACTTCTTCAGCTGTCTCTCGAGGTTGGTCGATCCATTCCTTACATTGAAGCAAAATGGTTGAACTTCATAAATTATTTTACTTACACAATGGCCAGTTATTCTCTCAAATGGTTGTTTAAACTTGCTCAAGCACAGGTAAGCACATATTTGTGTGCTCAATCTTATCCTTGTCCCTCTAAAGGAACCCGTGGCTTCCAGGCTGGATTCTGACGACAACCCTAATCCTGTCTGTAGTGGTCCTGATCTGGATTTGCTGTGCTACCGTGGCGACTGCTGTGGACCAATATGTACCTTCCGAGGTGTGTCTCCAGTGTCTCTAGCCTTGCCTGGCAGTTTTTTCTTTACCTTTCACTACTGTGTTTATTCTGTGTAAGAGTACACATCCTGGAAATTTGATCTTTACAAAACATGGTATAAATGTATGATTGAATCTTTCTGATATATAGTGTCATCCAAATGCCTACAGTGTAAAACAGAATGTACTCATCTGAAAACCTGAGTATTTTATATTTTACTTGTCTGACTTTTATTTTAATTTTAAATGTGTTGTTCATGTTAAAGGACATGACTTAATTCAGAATACTCTTGCTGCTTTCAGAAGCTAAGTATCTATGGTGACATGGACTACATGAAAGAACAGAAGCTCACCCCATACCCTGCATCCTCCCTGGTCATCATTACCACTTCAGGCCAAGACGAGGAGGCTGGGCCCCTCCCATCCAAAGTTAACTTGGACCAGTCTAACATCTAATGATGCTTCTAGTAGTGTAGGGAAATTCTTCTTTAACAGTTAATAGGAAGTACATTATTCTCTGTCACAAGACCCTCAAGACCCAAATAAAAACCATCCTTGTGATACCAACCTGATCTTGCATTGCGATCTTAACATTCTGTTTAACTCCACTTATCATCTGGATGTATACTTCAAAACTGTTGCTAGTAATTTTGTAGATAACTGCAGCAAGAAGCGCTTGTTTGAAAATTGTAATATATCGTCACATCAGATATAGACCATTTTAATCGTTATGATAATCCCAATGTCACTTTTTCTTATTTGGTTAAAGGCAGCATATACTCATCTGCTATTAACTTTGACATTGGTGTTGTCTCCACCAAGAATGTCTGTCTATTGATAATCCAGACTGATTTTGCAGAGGTAAACTGAATGTTTGAGATCAGAGTGTGATGGCAGATATAACTATACTTTCTGATCTTGCTCAGTGACTTGAGTCTTGCTTTTCTTTTCTGTACATTGGTATATTGGGGCATTATGGTATAGGAAAGGTGGTACAGTAGAAGCCAAATAGGTAGATTTTTCTCCTCTATTGGTGTCTGCATTTGTTTTATAATGCTGTGTTGTGACTTGAAGTGCAACAGGTTTTACAAAAACCCTAAACCTTTGGTGAAACTGGTGTAGATTACTCTCCCTGTGTGCTTGTGTTTTAAAATGCACTGGTTTCTAAATTTCTAATGAGCTGTATAATAGCCCTTAATGTTTTTAAAGTATGCATAGGCCTTTGGAACTTTTGTCTTTTCTCTGATTTAAATATGTTCACAAATAAATGCAGTGGAGTGAAACCATTGATTTCAGTTTGATTAAATATTTAAAATGTTGGATACATATTTTAGATTTAGGTTATTCTATGAACAATTAGAAAAAACAAACTATGCTTCATGCCATTTTTAATTATATTTGAAAGGTACAGTAAGTCTATTTTTAACTGACAAAATAAATGGGTTTTATTCTCAGACTATCGACTAACTCAACCTGGACTATACTGCCCTACAAAGGCTAATTGTAGTAACTATGTAAATAGTCAAAATTGAGTAATTACAAAAAATGAACTTCATATCAACAACTCATTTGATGTCATTTTTCTCAGTTTGACTGTTTGCGGAGTTATTGCACTTAGGCTTTGTAGGGCAGTATAAGTTTGGATGGGTATGTTTGAACTGGCAATAGGCAACTATTACACTGTCCAAATGGTTATCTATGGAGTAAAAACCCTCCAGTTGCAAGAAGATTTTGAAATTGTATTCTAGTTTCATTGTCAGAAACACTATTTCATTTTGTGAAATCTGGTGAACTGTAGTATGAAACATACAGTATTTGTAGTTTTATTTTGTTAGTAAAATAATCAGTGTGTTTATCCATATCAAAAGTGAAAGCCACTGTCCTATTTCAGTGTAGTTACCCACCTTAGTAGGGTTAGTTCTACTGCGGAAGAACTCAGGACTTCCAGTTTTGTGTTTGTATACCATGCAATTTATGTCAAGTAACCAACAACTATTGATTGGTTTCAGCACACTTGTCAAACATTTGTTAACATGTATGGCTAAATATAAAAAGGCAGTTATCAAAATGAACAAATACATTTTTATTTAATTCGTAAAAAAAGTAAAACATCTGTATATTTATTGTGATTTAGCACCTCAAGAACCTAAAACCTCTACTTCAGCTCAGTTTTGTTTGATACAAATGTACATAAAAATACATGGGAGGGGTAAACAATGAGTTGGGCCCAGGAATGATGTAGGGGAGGAGTAGAGAGAGAGGTGTTTAAGTGTCAAGTGTAGGAGTAGCCAAAACAACAACCACAAGGCGATTTCCGCAAACACATTAAGCAGTGTCCCTTTAAACTGCTCTCAGGTGACATCTCAATATTTGTTCAACAGGTCCAAGTCCTCTACTGTAAAATCCGATGAGGAAATTAATTTTGCTGCAGGGCTACTCTGGTGATCGTCACAGTTCTCTGATGGATGCTTTCTTTTTTTGACAATGTTGTGGGAAGTGCCAGGGTGCTGAATGTTCCCCAGTGTCCATTCATGTTTTGCTGCTGGTTTGTGGAAATGTAGCACTTCCTTCTTGTCATTTTCTCCCTTTTCCTGTACCAAAGGTTTGGCATCTAGCACACCTCTGAAAAACGTTTGCCTGCCAACTGGAGGGACACATTTTTTATATATATATAATAACAACAACAATTCTTCATCTTGGCATCCAGCATTTTGTACTGATAAAATGTGCAAATTGTATACAAATTAAAACTCACAAAATCGGAGTGCTGAGGTTCTTGAATCCTCTATCCTTCTCTGTTTTTGCATTTGTGCAGCATTTGTTTCCCATTGATTAACAACCTGAAAAATAAACGATTGAAAGGTTAGAATCAAACTAAATGTTGTATGCTTTTCTATCAGATAATATTCATAGCCGTCTACCCCTCATACGCTACAGTATATTGCTCATACTGTAGTTATATTACTTGACTATTCTGCTGTCAAGCGCTCTGTAAACTATGTTTAAAGGTGCTCTAAAAATATCATTATTATTTATGCATCATTATATATTTATATGATATTTTTTATTTAAATAGTCTTTACCTGCTCAGCCCAGCCTTCTGTCTTACATGTGGAATGATCAAACATGTTCAGTGGTTTCTCAGAATGGACAAGTCCCATTAGGTCCCATATGGTTTTCTTCAGCATTGTGCCAAGCTGTGGGAATGAAGTCAAGATCTTAATAGTTACATAAATGTTGTTACATAAAACATGTTAATGTAGCTACTCTCTCACCTTAAAACGTGTCCCTGATAAGTCAAGATTTTGTAGTTTAGTGAGACAGGTAAGGTATCCAACTGCCCGTTCTGAGATAGGATTGTCTGTGTGAGAAAGACAGCATTATCAGTATTCAATACAAATTGACAAATTTTACCTACATCTGTGTACATACTAATCACAATATGAGTACAACTGACAGGACAGATCAAGGAGTTGTAGGTTGTTCAGTCCTTTCTTTAGAATTCTGATAGGTGCTGTTAATCTTTGTAGGCCAACATCTGTCATAGAGTTCCCTCCAAGAAAAAGCTGTATCAAGCTGCAGAAAATAAGTAAACAGAAGATGTTAAGCAACACCACCAAGTATTTGCATTATATCGATTTTGAGGATTTAGATGTACTACCTGTCTGAAGAGTTGCCTGTTAAATGCTGGAAAATCTCATGATTGTCTCCGAGTCTACAACCAAACAGATCCAGTCGCTTCAAACAATGAAATGTCTTTATTTCATTTATTCTCTCAGACAACAGTGGAAACCTGGTTAACGGGACATAACAAGTACGAAGAATGTTAGAAAAATTACGCTATTACCTTGCAGACAAACAGAGGTAAAAGAGGGGGCAATTGCAGATTTGAGTGATACCTATTTCGTAAACATAGAGACGCAAGCATAATTTCTCCATATGCGTCACTGAATACTTGCAGGGCTCTTGAGGCAGTATCAGAGTTTAAAAATACATGTTTTTCCTCAGCTGCTGCAAAAAGTTGCTCTCCTATCTGTTCAGGGAAGTCTAACAATGAGTCCACATGGTGGATATTGTCAGCTATAAATAACAGAGAGATGTCAAAGAGAGATTTTGCCGAATATCGCAGACTTCCCTCGGGATTGTAGGTAAATACAAAATGTTCTTTTCTCAACATTAGAGGATTGGTTCTACTGCAAGACGTCACGGGCACCGACTCTGTTTCTGCAAGTACTATGCCACTGACACGACGAAGTTGTCCTCTTTCGCGTACATAAATGGTGGCTTTGTCAGCATCATCGCACATTTTTGCTTGCGAAAGAACTGTATATATAAATTTGAATTTAAATGCCTACAGCCCAGATGTCCTTATTATTTTACAGCAGGTATTTTCTTTTAAATACGTTACTTTATATAATGTTTACAGCGTGTTTACTGCAGACCACGGACTTGGTGACGCTGCAACGTCATTAAATTGACCTTTACTTCCGTATCGTGTTCTCGATCCTAAACATCAAAATAAAAGACCGATTTAGTTCTAAGAATCGAAAATGTACTCAACAATTTATAATAATATTATTTAAAATAAAGTAAGTGCCTATACATATATTGTTTACGCATGCGCGTTAATTACACAGAAAACTTTTTATAATTATGTATATAATATTAATCAAACACATTCAAACCCTGAATTTGAAACTTCTACAGTACATTACCAGGAAAAGCTAATGTTTACAGTGCCAACAAGCTAAAAGCTAAACTCGTTGAAGTAACTGAGAGAAGACGATATATTGGCTTTTTGGTACAACTTTGATGTTACTTTAATGGATTCATTATGTATTTGTTTAGCTAACGTTTGTGCTTGCTAGGCAGGGAGAAAGCTCTATTACGTTATTTTGTTTGTTTTGTATATGTACCACAATGTGTAAAAGTAACCACAAAGCAAATATACAATAATGAAGAGGTTAGTGTGTACTGTTTGCTAATATTTTGTATATTCATTACAGCTACTGGTACAGTAACCTGTTAATAAGTCGATCCTAAAACTGACTGAACTGAAATCTGTCCTGTACCGTATTTGTAAATGGCGTCGACAGAAGACCCATTTCAATTTCAAGGTATGCTTATGTCTCAGTCCCTCTCTCTAAAGCATTACGATTACGAGTTATGTGGACTCTCAGAGCTCGTGTTTACATCTGATAACGTGTTCATTATGGATCCTTGTAATAAAAGAATTCGACGAGGCTGAGAATCTGTTGCGAGGCAACATTGATTCAACCACGATCAGCATTGGGGATGACGATGCCTTGCCTCAGAAGCAGAGAGGATTTCCTGGGATAAGTGAGGAAGATGACCCACTTGAGAGTGACGACAAGGCAGAGGTGAAAAGCTTTTAAGAAGGTTCTTAATATGGTTTCATATTTTAAATTATATAATATTATATAATATAGTTTATATTAAACTAAAAACAAACGAATTCTT
>JAODUG010000009.1:3887610-3906707 GCA_027564795.1 Aphredoderus sayanus
TCTCTCTCTCTCTCTCTCTCTCTCTCTCTCTCTCTCTCTCTCCTGTCTCGTCCAGCTCTCTTTTTCAATCCCGAAACTCATTTTCACTTACCAGTACACATGACTGCAGGCCAGGGCAGAGTGATTTCACACTCGCCTGGCTATTAGTCTTCGCTGGGCTTGTTCCAAGAGCCCACCAAATGTTAATTGATGCAGAGAGACCCCTTAACCTCCCAACGGGAGACAGCCCCCTGTTGTATTATTTCATTATGGTCGGGCGAGGCCGGTCCACGGAGAAACAGAGGGGAGTCCTCCTTGCCTGCTCACAGCAGCCAAGGTGATATCTTGGTTAACAAGGAATACTGCTGAGCTCCTCACTGTTGAATAGATCTCTCTGCCGCCTTAATGAGGGCCGCTATGACAAAGCAGCAGAGATGGCCACACTCTAGCAATGCAACTGCTAGTGAGAGTCACAGTCCACTGTGGACTGTAGCTTGACACGGTAAGACACAGGCTGCGGGCTGCTCAGCCAGGCGAACCGCTGGCGGCTCCACCACAGCAGTGAATCTGGGAGGTTAAGAGGGTTTTTAATGTGTATCGTGCTAATGTCAAACATATTAATGGCAGAATGACGGCATTCCATTGATTAACAATAAAGAGAGGGCATTAATCGTAGGCCTAGTCAATTGTTTCTCAAGAAATAGTTTAGCGTTTGCCAAAGAGAAAGGCATTTAACAAACTTTGAAAACTACATTGGCCCCCTGATCCATGCATACAGTACATTGGGAACAGACAGACAAAATATATATTGCACCCATTGTCGTATAGTGACAGGCTCTTGTCGAGCTTTTATTTCAATGCACACAGTGCTGTAGGTTTATGCCAGAAATGAAGCACCATACTTCTTTTGCTCATAGTGTTTTGGGAAATCTCCCACCCATCTGTTGCCATTCAAATGCTGCAGAAGGAACAACTTAATTTATTATTGGTCCAGTTCCAAACTGATGATATGTGGAAAATTGTGAAAACACTAATGATCTTTGCATGGAGAAATATCGTCAAGAAAGAAACGAGCAATGCTTGAAATTGGCACTAATTAGCAACATGACACTAATTATAGCTATCTTTAATTGCACTGTAACCTAAGCAATTGTCAATGGGAAGTCACCTGATACTTGGAAATCATTTGATTAATTACTGGTTAGACATTTTTAGTTGCAATGAGCCTTTGAGCCTTTGATAATTACTCTGTCAGGTCATCCCGAAAACTTTTAATTGAGATTGTCATGTCCTCTAAAAGGACTGAATATAATTTAAAACAGTCATATCCAGCAAATGGCACACAAAATGTTTGCCCTCTATATCCTACTTTGTATAGAAAATTAAAATCCAATATTTATCTGATATGCCGCAGCATGGCAAAGGGGGATAAAAAAGGAAAAATCTACATCCGTCTTGATTCTAATACAGTGGAGCCCACAGCAGAGCAGATCAATGCTGGTGTAACATTGAGCCGCTCGGAGATACAGTAGCCAACCAGATGAAGTAGATGGTGAACGCTTGGTTCACCATCTGTCACTCTCGACTTTTACGTCACGCCGGACACTATTGTCCCCTGGGAATACTCCCACCCTGAGGGTCAGGCCCAATTATGCGCTGTGCTATCATTGATGTAGGAATCAATTATATCACCGCTATTAGCGAGGCTGACTGATGTCTGTTGCACAAACAAAAGATTTCAATTAGAGAGCGGGGGCCAGTTCATTTGTCTGGTTGCGATGATATGGAGTGGTTGGCCTTTTAATTTCCTTTAAATTAGCCCCGTAATGAGGCCATAATTGTCACCCAAGACATTCACTTTTAATATTTCATGAGAGGGAAAAAAAGAGCAATGTATAATTAGAGGGCCTTATCTGAAGGTATTCTTTCCCAGCAGACAATGCAAGCTATCTCTGTCTCTGCATTCCTTAGTTACAAAAGAAATACCACAGATGTGTACCGTATATAGGCTAGCTATGGCTAGCAGCGCCAATGTGGTATCTGGGTGATGCCGTTTATTTATAGAAATATACGCAGCAATATCCAGTGGAAGATTTAGCTTATAGCGAGGGCTTGGTGGCATGTAATGCATGTGTGGTGTGTGCACATGGTGTAATGGGTCTGGGCACCACACCCTGGTGCTGGGAAGGACAGGCATTCCGTTTCCCTTTTTATCACACTGTGGACGAGGAGCACATAACTCTTGGCATTCCGCATGGACACGCCCTTCTAGTCAGCCACGACGCCCATTTGTTTTCCTGGAGAACCCAGAGCCCTAAAATAGGTCCACGCTCATCAGCGCCAAACAGTTGTAGTTGGTTTAACAGTTGTAGGTGGTTCTGGGCTTTCTGCCGTCAAAGATAGTAGCAGACACGCCTGTCATGTAACACTAGACACACTGCAGCTATGAAATGCTCAATATGCAACAACAGTTCTTTTCCATGTAAAGCATATCCCCTTTTAATCTAAAAATAGTACTGTGGTGTTAAATACACAATTATATACGATATCACTCTTCGTGGGACCCCTCCTAATTACATACAGTATGGTGCATAACCCAGGTGTTAATACCCGTAAGGTTCAAACCTAATTTAACGCCAGCATGCTGTTACACCCATCAGCCATGACATATTGTGGAAATAATGTCTGTGGCCTGCAGTGATACGGTATATAGCTATATAGCTAACGGGGGGATAGCATTAGAGGAGGCTGGACTTCACTGCCAGCCTCACCAACTGCCATTTGGAGACATGTGTCCATTCATCATGGTAGTTATGAGCCTTCTCTCTCCTCCTCAGATTGTGTTTGAAGTGGTAACCTCAGGGCAGCGAGGCTTGCTGGCCATCAGAGATGTCACCGTCCAGGGCCACCAGTGCAGTAAGTCATTCTTTCCCATTCGTCATGAAAGAACACCATCAAACGGCCGTTGTCCTTTCCCTGACACCATTCCAAATATCAATACCCTTGTTGTTTTTCAAGGCGACAAGTACTGGGCCTTTGCAGAATGTAACACCATGCCGTGTGTGTCAGTGGTTCTCACATTGTGGGTTGGTACCCCTGAGGGGGTCACAAGATACGTTTGGGGAGGTCATGAATGTTTGTGAAGATTTATAAGAAGAAGAAAATATTTGTGTGAATTCCTAATTTTGAAATCATTTCTGAAATTATTATCATTAATTATATTGTCATTTACATTTTATAAGAAATCTGCATAATATACTGTACGGTACTTTTCAATGCTGTTAATAGTTTATGCAGTACTTACGCTACACTGTACTGGATTGTATTTCATTGTGTCACGTCATGCAATTAAAATAAGTGGTGTTGAGGGAGGTCACAATCTTTTTGGTGGTCTGGGGTGAAAGAGTGTCAGGCCTTCCTTCTGCCTCTCTGAAAGAGATACAGTATAAAGTACAGGATATCGTGTGACTGTGCTGCATTCAATCTGTACGCAGAGCTCAGGGGAAATGGCAAGGCAAAAGAAAGACAGAATGATGTGATAGGAAAACAAATGTTTCCAACACGTCCACCTCCCTTAAGGACGTCCGCTAAGGCCTCTCTCCGCGCAGATGTTGCTTCAGCGGCACTAATGGACGCGTAGCCACAAGTGCATTTGCCATCCCTTTGCATTTGGGAGCGTAGGCAGGAGGGCTTTTCAGGACAGCTTGGGCGTGGCTAGACCATGTTATCCTTTTATGGCCCACTCACACGCTACGCTCTTAGCCCATGTCAATATCACAAGGCTTTTCAATTGATTAATACTTTGCTCTACCCCTTACAACTGGAATATCAGGCTGTGATTGTTAGACGCTAATGGCATGTTAACCATGTGGAAAGCATCTGGACACCAACAACTGTTATGTCAATGAGATGGGTTTATACAGGTGCACACGCTGCATATGAATGCATTTCGCTAAATCAATGAGGAGCAGAGACGTGATCAATGTTTAAATGTGTACCAGTGTCAAGTGTGAGAGGATCAATACCCCGGTGAGTGCCGATCCGAATGCTCTGAGCGAAAGGCTGATAGCATTCTCAGAGACTTCTCAGTGCTTGACAGCCTATTAATTTTCTATTTATATGACCCAGTGGAATATCCCAGTCAAAGGTGTGATTAAGACCTTAGGTGGCCTACCACCCCTTCCATCATTAGAAATGACATTAGCTATGAAGAAAAATAGATCTGTGTCTTCTTCTTTTGTCACTCAACGAACTGACAGCTCAAAGTTACAAAAGCTGCCAAGTTCAATGGCGGCGGATATGAAATCTTAAGTAGAAGTCTTGATGAAAGTGATACAATTAGCAATCGTTGAGTCTTTAGAGATTTGGTAATGTTTCGAATCAAGGTCGCCCCATTGAATTGTCCTATTTTTTCCTTGCAGAATAGGGGTACTAATCATAAACTGTTCTACATAACTTACTTTACATGGACCATCCCAATCAGCCAGCATGCTGATAATGAGCACAATAATGCCTTTTGAAGAATCTCCTAATTAAAGAAGGCCTACAGTAGAGAAAGACAGCAAAAATAAGTTCCGTTTTTTTGGAGGGGTTTGAATGTTTCAGGCAATAACAGAAACTGGTGCTCTTAGATGTCCTAGTGGAGATAGCCTCAATTTAATGTTATGCCATTTAAAACACCACCGCTAACTAGATTCAGAATGCACTATATTAACTCCTGTGGGGAGCTGAAGTCTTTACAGCAGCAGGGATGTGAGAAAAACAGCAAATAAAACGAGGATATGATCAGACACGCGAAATGAGAATATTACGTGAATATTACGATAGCTATGCTTGCTACGATATAACCATTTCCCTGTGTTTTTCAGTGAACACGCCTCACTTCCTGACAATAAAAGGAGTGGAGGTGAACGCAGGCCAAACAGCCTCCTTCCACTGCACTGTCAACGGACGCAAGAGGGACAACTTTCACCTCTGGCTTCAGGTGATTATATCCGTATCCCCTGTTGCTCCTGAAGGGGTGTTGTCTAACCTGTGAGCTGTAACAAGTGTCCAACACGTGGTTAAACACATAAAAAACATACAAAAATAAGAAGAAAATAATAAGAAAGAAAACGTATTATATTTAAACGTACACATAAGTCTACCCCTTCAAGTTCAAATGCATTCGCGTACAGTAATAGCCTCTTCTTACACACCTGGTGGGTTGACATTTCACAACGAGACGTTAGCAAGCGGCCCAGAGCTACGCTAGCTGCAGCTGGCCACGCCGTGGTCTTAACCTATATAGATGTGGGCTCTGCGGTGGCTGTGTACTGTATCCAGCGCAGCGGTCTTGAATTGACCTTGTTCTGTTGCGCGAAGGCACGGCAGCTGCCAGACGTAACCCTGGCAGCCCTGCCACTAAGCACGCTGTCACACGTGTGATCAGTGGGCGCGTGGCGCCAGCTAAAGGTCCTCTGCCAGGTCCTCCATCATTTTAACAAACACGTCCTCATTAGCACCGGCGCTGGAAAACAAACATTAAGCGAAGTCCCCCGATGACAGTAATGAAGAAATATTTCTAATGAACAAATGTCCCCCATCTGCCTGCTGTGAGGGGTGACAGCTGGGGAGAGAGCACACGCGTGTGTGTGTGTGTGTGTGTGTGTGTGGTGCGCGCGTACCTGTGTGAGCGAGTGTGATGAATGTGTGTGTTGCCGCCACCGGTGGGAATGACGGGGTGCAAACGCGCTCGCACCGCATGCGTGTGGCCTATATGCACACACACACACACACACGCACACGCGCACACACACAGGCGCGCACACACACACACACACACAAGGTCAAGCCACTTTGCTAATCAAGCCCTTCCCTCACTCTGTGTGCCTGTGTGTGCTCCACACACAGGGTATAGGGGGACGGGAGGCCCCCATGAAAGCCACCAAACCCTGGAACAACCGGCGCTTCATAGGCACGTTCGACGTGGAGAACACCACCAAGGGAGACTCGGGCCGCTACCGCTGCATCGTCCACTCAGACAAAGGGGTCGGCGTGTCCAATTACGGCGAGCTAACTATAAAACGTGAGTACCTCCTGGCAACAGCAGACACTGGGCAGGGTGTTACACCCACGGTACTGACCTGCGTTCTTAGAGCAATGTCGACGTGAGGCAGAAGTGCCGCATCTTCCCTGGATGGAAACCCTTTACTAAAAATACAAGCTTTTTTTATGTTGATTTGTTACCGCGGGGACTTTAATAGCTCCCGTGTTATGGCCGCCCTTGACCGAACACAATTTCCCCCTAAAAGAGCACAAAGGCAGGAGGCATGGAGGTTTACAGTAACCTCGCTGATATTACACTCCTGCAGTCATTTGATATGAATTTATGGAGTCGTCTGAAACGAAATCCTGCAAGGCCTCACTTTCCTATAGCCCTATACCCCGGTAATGGCTCTCTATATTTCTTCACCTCAATTTTCTTCCCTGCGCTCTGAATTGAATTTACTGCCCTGTTTTCTTTTTTCTTTTTTTTTTTGTCTCGCAGCTTTATGTGATTGATAGGTTTAATCTGGGGTGTCCAGACGGAGGTGTGTCAATCATGTGCGAATGGCCAGGCGTAGACCCAGTGGAGTGGGGAGGGAGATAGAGTCTCCCTGGCCTGGTGTATCAGAGGGTTTCAGCAGTGTGCTCAGGCGCCATTTACCCACACGCCCGGGACACTTGGAGCCACACTGGTGCATAAATCCAACAACACAAACACTCCCGCCGCCCCTACGCATGCATAGCTGCTACCCAGCCATATTTCTGCTGATTGCTGTCTTCCATGCGTCACTGATATGTGCTACAAGAGACAAACCAGTTAAAGTGTAAAGTGCCGCTGTCATAAATATTTCACATACAGTAATTTTCCTTAGCGGGTCTTTGCTCACAGGCTCCTATTTTGAATTCTGCAGAGATTTCACACCCAGCGACAACGGCATGAGCCAACTTGTCAGAGAGAGATAAAAGGCATTTTCACGGTCGTGTCACACATAAAACGCCGATATCTCCTCTTATTGTAGCAGTCGTAAAACAAGTGCTTAACCCCCGCTGGATCGTAAATCTGTCCGTAAGCGCGTGCGTTCGCAGGAGTGACCACGGCATAAGTCTTGGGATTATGAGCCTTCTGCAGCCACGCGCCTCCTCATTAGCATAGACCGCCATGGCGCCAACATGCGGAGAGTGCATGCTTGATTATCCCGGATAATCACTTCTGCCTTTTCATGCCAGCCTTCCGTCAGATTTATGGGCCCGCGTGGAAGTGCGCCGCATGTACTTCCTGGGCACCATAAGGATTGTATAGACCCCCGTCTGTACACCCCCCCGCTGTGCATACTGTGCGGTGCGCTCCCCAGTACAGTGGCCAGGGGTTACTTTCTATCAGTATCGAGTGGCTCTCAAGCCTATCCCGTGAGTTGGACAGTCGCGGGCTATGAACAACTTCACACGCCCTTTTTGTTTTGTAACATAATAACTACGTTAACAGCGACTACAAATGGCCAACAGGCACCACCGCTGGCTCCCCCAGCGCCTCACCTGCCGTAGAGAGCCCCCGGTTAAGAAGACCTGTCGTCCTTCTCGCCGGCGGTCTACCTTGGTCAGACATGGCTGCTAGCGAGTGGAGAGGCTCGCGGCGACATTCCCGACGTAGCATGGCGGCGCGTGACAGTGCTAATGAGTGAACCCAGTGAACGCAGCCCTGTTGAGCTTGTCATTTCCCTGCAACCGACGTTTCCCGCCTCAGGAGCCGACCAATCCTTCACCCACAGCCGCCCAATTAGCATGGTAACAACAGAGGCTCAGTGGATGTTATGAGCCAGTAGAACAGGGCTTTGTTGCCAGTGTACATCTGACTGGTAGCTTTGTTTTTTATCTGTTTTTTATCTGTGAGATAAAGATGAGAGTAAATGCATTTATGTGGCTATGTACGTCACTGGCAATCTGTGGGTGTGCACGTGTATGTGTGTGTGTGTTGCTGTGTGGGAAATAAGTTATTATATGTACAGTCTATGTACTATTATATGTACAGTCTATGTACTATTATATATATTATATATATTATTATATTGTATGTGTTATAGTCAGTAGTAGTTATGTAGGGTGTATGTGCCTGTTTTTATCTGTTGTGTGTGCGTGTGTGTGTTTGTGCGTGGGTGGGGGAGGGGGCAATATGTCAGGTGTGTGTGTATGTGGGGTGTGAATAGGTGTGTGGGCAAATATGTAAGGGCACTAATATGTGTATGGTACTGTATGTGTGTGCGTATCTCTGTTCATGGGAGGGGCTGGGCTCTGGCAGGGAGACAGATCCCGTAGTGGCGCAGGGCACAGCTGTCGCCATGCCGTCTGCCTGGCTGCCTGGTCAACATCATGACAGCAGCTGCTCGCTGACCCCGTGCGTACAGCCTCCACACATGTGTGCTCTGGCACCCCATCTCCAGCCAATAGCAGGGCTAGCACCCAGCCAGGAAATGAGTTGTTAATATCCTGAAGTGCTCCTGCACTCATATAGGCCCTACCACGCCGGTAATCCTTTATTTTCCGGCGCGTCTGCGGTGACTTTTGAGCGGAGGATTACCTCGCCTGCAGGAGTTATTTCATCAGCGTTAAGCCGCCGATGCTTCTCCCGAGCACTAACTTCTCACAGTTAAACGAAACGCTTATTGCCGAAATACATCACACCGCGTAATCTTATTGTTACGCAAATATTACCCGACTGATATTCAAATTAAAATGGTTTGAATGGTGGCAATTATCCACAAATTGTAGTTCATCAGAAAGTGATATGTTACATGTACAGTATGCTACATGCAGCAAATGACTCCTCGGTTAGCTTGCTTGACACCTTATGATGTTTTTCATGATACTAGGACGGTGTCAACAGATCTGTTAGCATTAGCATTAGCTTTATATTACTGCCTCCCCCTGCCCATGAAACTAGTATCAATGAGTACAACAAAAATGTGTGAATTGGGAAAAGTAACACAATACATTATTTTATTGTTTCACGTTATCATTCTTCAGTGCCTTCTTAGCAATGTTTTTCTCCATTATTGACCCATTAAAAGCAGAAATCTTTTTTCTATTGGCAAAGATTTCAAATTTGAATACAATATGGCTTAAAATGAACACTTAACCAAAATGTACCACTGTATCAATACCAAACTGTACGTGACGTCATATTGAATTGAACTGAGCATATTGGAACTTAACTGAGCTTACATCCCATTTCAATGAGCTGGTTCACGGGAATGGTGGATGGAAATTAGAGGCGCCATACAAATGAAATAACAGCCGTCAAAACAAGCCTGCGGGAGACAGATGCGGTGTAGATCACCTCATTTTCCCGTCTGGGTCCTGAGCTGCCACGGCTGCTGGATGGCTCGAGGACTTGCGGGATAAGCTGGTTGTTCTCAGGTGATGCTGGACGGCGACGCTGCAAGCTTGGATTAGAGGGAGTTTAGGGACCTGCAGCAGAGGTCAGCATAGGGTAACCATCTGCTTCGCCAGCTCCCAAGTCTCTGGAGGACACCTCCGACTGCTCCTAATACGCCTGGAGACGTCCCCCTCTCCATGACAACTCCACCAGAAGCAGCCAGGCGACTAATGGCATTATTCTGTTACATGCGTGTGCTCATTAGAGCTGCTCACCACAGCCTGCGGGACCTGGGACTATTGTAGTATATGTGTGACAAGACTTCTAAACAGCACGCTGGCCGTGGGGCATTCCTCACCCTTGACAATGGCTGGTTTCTGGTTGCACAGGAGCTAGTGTTGGGAACTCGGACCACACAATATTGTAATGGGAGGCTTCAGAGCTGTTGGAACGCTGATTGAGATTGTGGTGGGGGCTTAAAAATGCTTTGGTCACAACGACAAGGCCTTAAGCTCAGTATATCAGATTTTCTCTTATAATAGCCAGCAAGCTTCCCAGAGGAGCTGCATTGCTACACATAAATATTAGTTCCAGTGTCGTTTTTGACTCTTTCATTCAATCTAGAAACAAAAAGGAAAAGGGTTTTATTACTGTTGTGGTATTATAGTGCTCCGAACAAACATATGACACAACACAACATATACGTATTATGTAATATACATGTTGGTAATGTTACTTTCATTTACATTTCAAGATATTAATATTATCATATTTTGAGAGTGTACTCATTGTTGCTAAGCAGAAGTGGTAATTGCTATGACGGCATGGGCATAACATGATGATCCATTGATTTGCAGTTTGAAATTTTAAAGGTTATTTTTTTTAAATGTGAGATGGCAATATCATCTCTCACTATGTATTTCAATTCTAAAACTGTTTCTGTGTCTGACATTTGTAGAGACCTCATTAAAACAAAAACCATGAGGTTTAATGGGGTTTAAACATGAATAGGCAACAATGAGACAACAGTGCAAAGGTCACATTCAGAAATCGTCTCAAAAGGATGGACTTTAGAGACATTAGAGGGACAGCGTTCACAAGAGTATGAAGATCAAAAACATTACAAATCTTGCAACATCTACAATTAAGGCATTAAATCATTGCGCACAATGTACAGTATTTGAAATGTTTTACAGTGCCTTCAATCACCAGCAAAAGAGTGTAAAACCTATAGGCACACAATTGGACAATGCAGTATATTGAGCGCAGCGTTAGTTCTGGCAAGCCACGGAAGCCCGCTGCTGGCATCAGCTGACACCAGCCGCTACTCAGCTGATCAATTAACCAAAAGAGTAACCTAACCTATTCATTGGCCATTAGAATAAGGAGTTTTCGCTGCAGGCTTGTTCAGGTGGGTTAAAATGATTAGCTACCCACATACATGCGTATGATGAGGAGCCCCCTGAACTAGCCATTCCGCCAAAGATAATTGTGATAACTTATTGCTCATATTTTAATAAATTATTTACTAAGACGAGAGTGGACTTGACTGGAAAAATAAATTATGTTTTACACGGACCCATTTCTGTTCATCTTACCTTTACAGGCAACAACTACACAATTACTACACAATTATTTTTTAAATGACTGGCCAATGTGTAGCAGAAGAGAGGGCAGAGTCTACTAACTCAATGAGAAGAGTGAGTCCTGGGTTTGATTGATCAAGTCTTTGACTTGGACAAGACAGATGACAACTAGAGCAGTTGTCAATTATCACAGACTGTACAGTAGCAGTCCTCTGATTGAAATCAATATGTTGTTCAAGGGGCCCGTGGATTTCACAAGGTCCTGGTGACTTCATTTACACCTCTGTTAAACACTGTGGCTGCCTCTAAAGCATGGCTGATTGCAAGAACCAGACAATTTGTCATCAATGAAGACATATTCCCATTGAATGGGCAAGAGCTGCTGTATTGATTGTTATGTGGGTTTTGTGGGTGAAATGCATGTTTTATCGCTAAAGCAAGATATTGTTCATGAGTTTGAAGGGAATTCTGCTTTTCTTGATTGTTTATGCGAAGGGATTGATCTCAAGCACTTAATTTACACAAAACACATTTATTTGCAGGACATTTTTTTGTGGTCTCCTCTGTACTTTGTAAAGAAATCAAAGTTTCACTATTATGCTGTCAGTGGCATTGTACAGTGGACACATGCATTTAAATCTAATGGAATTGCAGTAAAATGCCCTTTTAGAAGGACAGGGCGCTGTGTTCCACACAGCCCAAAAAAGCTAACCAAGTAATTTAGTGTCCTATTCAGTCTTAAAATCGTATTTATGAAAAGTAGTGACACTGCACTTGAACAAGTTTCAGGATGTAACAGGTTGAGGTGGGCTGAGTACAGTGTAAACAGGCGAGAAACAACACTTGAGTCACGAACAAACAATAAACTTGCACGGAGAAGCGATTAGACAGAAACAAAACTTGAATCCAAGTAAAACACAGACGTTACATTGTGCCACGTCAAACAAAAACCAACACCATTACCCAAACAAACCCTATACACCCCCACAAACACAGCAGGTGCAATGAATGAATGAGCGTGATTACTGAATGGAAGCTTGTGTTGCTGAGTGTATGGACGGCTGCAGGCCGGCAGCTACTGTATTACACTGAGGTAAAATGGGGAGGAGACGCACAGCCTGTGGGTCTTGACGTTACACAGAAATACATATCACTATCTACAGTACAACAGAAGGCAGACCAATCCACTAGTATTACATTTGATGCAATACGTTTTGATAACACACACAACAAGGAAAACCTTAATTCACTCGACTATTATGGTTTCTGGAACCCTCCGTAGCTGTTTGAGTTTATTGTTAGGTTCTGTGTTTTTTTCCTTTATTTATTTTTCTTTGCAAACAGCTCCTCTTCTTCTACTCCACAGAGCCTCCAGTTCCTATCGCCCCTCCCCAGCTGACTGCGGTCGGCGCCACCTATCTGTGGATCCAGCTAAACGCCAACTCCATCAATGGCGACGGGCCCATCATCGACAGGGAGGTGGAGTACCGCACCGTGTCGGGCACCATGTATGACCTGCAGCCCGTCGACAAGACCACCCACAAGATCGGCCACCTGGACCCAGACACCGAGTACGAGATCAGCGTTCTGCTGACCAGGCCCCTGGATGGAGGCACAGGAGCCCCAGGACCCCCCCTCAGGGCCAGGACTCGATGTGCAGGTATGAAAGTCATTGTTAAAGGTATAGTCAGCGAGTGTAAGCTAATACACTTTTTTGTCAAATTCATCTATTCACTGTCTACTAAGCTGCCTATTCTGTGTGTGCGCTGAGAAAATGATGTGTTTCTACACAGCCCTGGCTCTGTAAATGGGATCACAAACAATGTGATGCAGACCGCACCACACACAAATATCCTAGCCTTCGCTATGTGTTTCTAATGTGGGGGGCGGAGCTTCTGAGGGAGCACCCTATGGCATTGGAGTGAGAGGTGTTTTTGTTTTGATTGAGTTCAAATATCAACAGTCTTTCTCCAAAATAACTATAACCTTTAACTGCCACACTATGTGACTTACGTACTTGGTGACTTTTAGTTTACAAGTGATTTGGCTTGTTTAGTGCTCATAATAACCCCCACCTTCTGGATCTTTGTAGTTCATGTACAGTACATGTACAGTTTAGCTTCCAGAGGCTGACCTTGTGAACATCTGGTTACCCTCTATTAGCCTACTACTAACAGATTGTGACTGTTTGCTGTGATTTTGAAGTTAAAGTATAAAGTTCTTCTACTGTAGATGTCGTTGTAGACTGACGCTCTCAGCTGGGTGCTGATTGGAACAGTTATTTTCTAAAGGCTGCATGAACAAATACTAATAGAGTCGATCAAGACTGACTGTGAAGCTGAATGTGAGAGTGTGAGAGATCAGGATGGTGCCATGAAGCTGATGCATGGGGGGATAATTCTGGTCTTTATGTTGATTATGATGATTGTGTTTGGCTTATTTTGTCTTACATCATTATAACTAATGTAAGTCATTGTACACTGTTCATTTCATGTGCACATCTAGCTGTTCAGCACTACATGGGCGTATGAGACACAACCATAAATCATGTTGCAAATGCACATAACCTACAAACATTTTTTACAAGATACAGTATGTTGAAATGTTCCCCAGGCTTTCCACACTGTGCCAAATCATGTTAAAACCAGGTTTTCTAAAATACCACTATTTGTGTGTGTGTGTGTATATATATATAGTATACTGTATATAGTTTTTTTTTATTCATATACTGTACAGTAATTTATTTATCTGTGCCAGCGAAATTCCCAACTGGCCTCTCTATAACCTTGACCACACAATATTACTCCTGTGGAACAGCATAGATTACAATACAAATATGGAAAGTATGGGTCAGATACAGTTCTATTGGCTTCATGGAGAAGCCTTTAACACAATACAAACATAAAACTACAAGTGCACAATTACCCAACACTCCGACTTCCCATTATCGTTGGGACCCCTTATAGTCAAGGTGGTTTTATGTTTATAAAGCCTTTGCATTTAATTTTATTTTTTTGCATCTTATGCCATGAGCACCTGGACTTACGTATACTGTCCATGCCCAGAGGTAACATCCATTTTTAAACATTACCTGACAAGGGAAACCTCATATTGTGCTGAAGTGTGTGCTCTACTGTATTTTAACTACAGTCTCATAACTTCCCGTGTTATGTGGGTCAGCTGTGTGTGACAACACTAACTGGTATGATTTATAGTAAGTACCAGTCCCAGTTAAAACTCAACTCTGTGCTGCCACATGGTTAACTCTATAACTGCTTGTTCATTCAATGTAATTCTTAATTCAGGGGGCCAGCAGCTCTATAATTTATCAGCAACATAGATTGATATGATGGCTAAAGCATAGTGGCACCCTATATTTGGGGGCTCGTATTATACCTTCATTCTGAGCACCGGGGACCTCTTATATGTACATAAACACATTAGGAAGTCCTTATGAACCAAATTGCCCTTCTCGCAACATTAAACAGCCAAACTCCTATGCCGTACCGAGATGCCAAGTCAGAGAACAACACAAACCTAGGCTCAGCAATTTCCCAGCCTAATGCTATTTGGTGTCCAGAGAAGTGCTGATGAAAATGGGATTTTTCTCCCTCCTTACCAAGGATGTAAACCCCACTTCCCTCCCCATGAAGGTCGTCAGCTTATTGACCCCCCCCAACCCCGACTGGCTGATGGAAACGAATGGCTCCACACCTATTCAGCCTTTGTAGCAGGGCCCTGCTTCTGAGGGAGGTCCTGCCCCCTGGCCACCCAGCCCGGCCCAGGCAGGGAGACGGATGGCCCCCTGCTCCTGAAGTGTGTTCGAGGAAGCAGCTCTTGATCTTGTCCAGCGCTCCGCCAGCCGTGGCCAGTGACAGGGCCGAGCCTCAGCAGAGCTCCTAATTGAACGGTTAAGGCCCTGCGATACATCACTGTTGATATAGATGGGCCCAGAGCCTCTCTTCCTCTCCCTGCCCAACCTAATGAAAACACGCGGGACGCCAGCCTCCACTGTCTCATATAATTATTCATAGCCATCCCCTGCTCTGTGTTTTCGAGGAGAGGATGATTTAATTTGATTGTGTGAGAAATGTGTAAGGCATAACACAAGGACGCAGCCATTTTAATTCAAGTGTCAGAAGGAAAAACAGGGTAGCCTTGAGTATGTTTCTTTTCCAATAAAGCCATTCCATTAATTTCCTAGTAAACATGAAAATACTTTTATGCTGCTCAAGGATATTGAGTCAGTTTTTGAAGGTGGCTGTGGGTCTCAAGGGCTCGCAGGACGATTTGGAAGACATTTTGCTTTTGCAGACCGTCCTTATAGTCATTTGCAGCTTTTCACCATTGCGCTGATAGTGGCTTTTTCTGCGTTTCATAAATACTTGAGATTTTGTTGGATTGTTGAAGCACAGCGCTATCGCCCTGTGCAGTTATGTCTGCGTGATCGTGTTTACCAATCCACGCTCTGAGAGTCGCCGCTGTATTTTCAGGCTGAGCCCTGAAATCACATCAGGGTGCAATGCTTTTCAGAATGTTTTTCAGCAGCACAGCGTCTCCCACAGAAAAAGCATTTCCAGCCCACTCTAGGAAGTCAGATAGACTAGCATTAAACAAGCACCACGGTTGACCTGACCAGGGTCAAGGATATAGGCTAAAAAATTTTAGTAGTTTTCTGCCACCTGCAAGCACTCCTGAACAGCGATACATGAAGCACCTTCAAATAATTGTCTATACTGTTTGAAACCCGTTAGATACTACATTCACTTACTAGGTACACAGTTTAACTCGCCAAACGATTAGAGTGTTTTTGTAGCAGTAGTGGTTTCTGCCTGACAGAACTCCTCTTAGTCTGACCCAGTGTTTGGACACAGCAGGTGCGACTTGGGGTCGAGTAACGTTCTGTCCTGTGTTACCTCCTGCCCCCTCTGGCCCCGGAGGTCCTGCTGGCTCGGGAGAGAGCGATTTTAAATGGCCCAGCATGAAGTCCATGTTGGGTCCAAACACCTGCTCAGAGCCCTGTCTCCCCCGTCTCCACGTCTCCATCTAGTTGTCACCATCTGTGCTGTGGCACCATGTGGGAGAAGCCTCATCTGTTTGTTTGAGTTTGCCGTTCTGTTGCTCTGAGTGCTATTATACACAGGGGAACCAGAGATAATCAGGGATCAATAACACATTGCCTTTTACCTCCTGTTGTATTTGCTGAAGACCACGTATTTTGAGGCAAGGGAGATTAACGTACAGTAGAAGTCTCACGCATAAAACGAAAGGAGCAAAATATTTGTTGTCAGTCAATATATGACTTTTTCTCTCGTCGTTGTCCAATGAGCTCTACACTAAACCCCACTGTTGCGTTTGAACATTGAAGGTTAATAGCAGTGAGTAACCCAATGATCACGTACAGTTTATAGATGCAGCATTCAAAATCAATTGTAATGTGATTTAAAATCTATATAATGCTCTAGGGGCCTCATTTAGGTACTCATGTGTTGACAAGAAGATTCATTTATAGACGTTTGTTAATATGTTGCCTAGCTACTTCATATATTGAGAATCATCCAGAAAATGTGTGGCTTGGTTGATACTTGTAAGATCCCACTAAGAGGATCCTTTGGTTGAGTGCCATGCTTTTTAGATTTTTTTCCAACACTCACACTATCATCGCTTAAAACTGAAAAAGCAATGAATAACTATTATTCTCCTCTTTCTACCATAGTTCAGCTGTCAGAAGGGAGCGATGACAAGTGCTCTCCGCAGTATAAAAGGTCCCTTTTTCTACCATATTTTTAGATTGTTCAGGAACTGTTCGTTTCAAAAGACAAAACGTTCGACTTACAGTATGATCTATTGAATGGGCCAGCTGCATTTTAACAGCACAAAGGAAACATGATGACCTGCTTATTCCAGAGTCAGACACTTACCTGTTTAGCAGGCGAAGGTCTCTTGAGACAGATGTGTATAGAACACATATAACACACACAACTTTTGCAAAGGTTGCTGAGGGAAGAGGTAAAGATGTGGAGAGCACATATGTTTATTAATACATACGCAGCGAGAAATGACACTGTATACTCTGACACATAGAGACAAACTGTATGTATATAAATATAGTATGTAGTGATGGGATGCAGATATTTATTGTGAAGAGTGAAGTGATGGACAGGATGCATTCACAAAAACCCATGTTGGCTACAGGTTCACAGATTTCTTAGTAACTGCCTTGATAATAGCAGGTTTCTTCTGCACTGAGATTGAGCACATGTGTCTCCGCTGCGTCTGAAAGGAAAGGATATTGCTGGCCATTGACGCTGTTTCTAATTAATACCATTGTTGTAGGGAGGAATGAATGGAAAGCCACTTGGCCTCACCATCTCTGATAACATAGGTTTGGTCTGGCAGCGATAATTGTTTGCTGTCATGTGACTTGTACGGTTTATTTATTATCTGTGGCAAGGTGAGTGAGAGGCCTTCGTTTGAGGCACATTGAATTTGTGTCCCTTTGTCAGCCATAGAAAACAGGCTAGATTGAGATTGCAGGGAGGTTATGGGTGCAGCACAATAAAAGCCTGTTTATCACAAGGAGTTTGAAGTAGAATAGCAAATTGTGTTGCTCTCAAGGACACCTCTCCGAACAACTGCTATTGGGAGAGAGAAAGAGAGAGAGTGTGTGCATGTGCATTTATCGGTTCCTCTGTAGCTGTTTCATTATTATTATTTACTACATTGTCACCAACTCTGTTCCATATATCTGTTCCCTAAACAGCGGTGAGTCTCTCAGAGCAGATGTGCATAAACAATACTCCAGTGATATCCACATAAACGAAAAGCCTCCATAGCTCCGCTTCGCCAACACTTCACATACAATTATCGCCATGACTGTTTGTAAACCCTCATCTCGCATGCCCCCGGAGAATGTCAAAACAAGCTTCTTTAGTCACTCCCGGTGACTTACTTTTTCCCTGCTGTCATTTAATTTGAACAGAAACGCCTTTCAAGGTCTTTAAATGTTGCCGTTCTCATTGTTTAATTATTCATGGTCTATCTGGTGTAATTTATGTCACATATTTTCTTCTGCCGTTTGCTGAATTATAGATGGAGCGCCCCTGCTAGCAACGCGTCCACCAAGCACTCATTCAGTCGAGTCATATAACTCCGACGGAGAACGTCTCCACCTCTCCTTACCTAAAGGACAGGGATGTCAGGGAGTCTAGCTGCAATTTATTTCCTTTATGCACCCCCCACCTCCCCCCCAGATAGCCACATCTCTGATCCCATAAGTCTCCGAGGAAGGTGGCTCACGAAACGCGGCGGCCATTTTACAAAGTCAAACGCTTCACATTGATTTACACTCCGGGTGCCACCCTGAGAGCAGCGCGACAAGCGGGGCCTTTGGCGACAAATGACAACGCGGCGCGGGCCATCTGGGGAGTTGTGAAGTTGAGGAATCGCCGTGGTAACCTCCCTCCGCTCTCGTACAGATCGTGTCTCGCTGCCACTTTTAGACTCGGGTCCCCTCCTGTTTGTCACCAACTGGCCTGTTCCCCAGGAATAGAAACACAGTGCACAGGTAGTGTGTTAAGACTGCGTGTGTGTGTTCCAGTCAGTACCACACAGAATATACTGCATCTGTCTAAACAGGCTGGAAGCATTGCTGTGGTTTTGTTTTGGGGGGGTCTATTGTAGCATTATCGGCCTTACTGTAGAACACCTTAGCTAGTGCTATCCAAAGGTAAAGGTAAAGTAAATAATAATGGAGAAAGCTTGTTGTTTGAACTCGATAAAAACAAAAACACCTCTCCCTTCACTGCCATAGGCTGCTCCCTCAGAAGGTTCGCCCCACATATTGGAAACGCATTGCGAAGGCTAGGATATTGTTGTGTGGTGCGGTGTGCACCACTTTGTTAGTGTTCCTATTTACACACACACAGAATGGTAGCTAGCGCACCGCAAGGAGATATTTGGTGAATTTGACCAAATGTGTATTAGCTTACAATGACTCTCTACCTTTAAAGGACATAGCTAGCTACTGTATCAGCTGACATCCACTTAAATAGCACAATGCTTACCTTATGTTAGTGTGAATAATGCAGTACAGCACAGTGCATTCACATGTGTTGGTTTGCGTGTCTGTGTGT
>JAODUG010000010.1:13398-37506 GCA_027564795.1 Aphredoderus sayanus
AAGATGTACCTGGCTCCTGGGACCTTCACTGAGGTACTCACACACGCGCACACACACACACACACACACACACACACACACACACACACACACACACACACACACACACACATACAGAGTCACACATGCGAGAACTAACCTCTGAGTCTCACACAGGCACACACACACAGTTTAGTGTGTTAAGGGGGACCTGGAACTACTTACAGAGAACAAAGGAGGAAATAAAAAAATGCAGCCTCTTCGAATAAATCTCACCACAATGCTGAGAAGAAATCCCCAACCTCACCCCCAGAAACGCGAGAAAAACCTGGTTTCTCTCTTTCAAAGCAGTCAAAAGTGTCTTACAAAAGCACAAATAGAAAACATTTTAGATAAAAGGCTCCAGGGCCCTTTTCTGAAAAGGACCTCACACCAAGTTGTGTGTAATTCCTACCAGAAACTGGTTTATTTACCAAAAAATAATACGATTTAATGCCAAAGCACTTAAGGCTGCAAAAAAGGCAGAGTGGTTAGCAGACTTCGGAGGGTAAAGGAAACACAAATAAAGTAGATGGCATTAAAATTAAAATGTTTCTTTTTGTTTCCTTGTTGTGTGTTTACACAACAAACAGGATCTCACATGGCAGAGTTGTCCACAGGAACACAGGGGAGCATCGCTCCGCAGAACGTCCTCCTAAAAATAAAATAAAAACAATAAACATGTCAATGAAATTTGGACCTCTGTGGCAAAGCAAGCTCTCACGCCGAGCGTTACTTCCCGTATTCAATTATGTACAACAATATCAACATTTATTCTGAGAAAGTGAGCAATGATGCTGACAAGTGGATGGAGCCAACAACAATACAAGGGGCAGGGATGCTGGTTACAACCCTGCCACCCACGTTGCTGAAAGAAAATGCATTCAAACATCACCACTGAACTTTAAAACCACTAAAACCCCTGTCTTGCCCATACTGTCCTGTTCAGTTCAGCTTGAAACAAGCCAGTACCCTCCTTTCCTTCAGGCTCCATCAACGCAAGCTTTTCTACGGCTAGTTCTGGTGTTATCGACCCACTTCTGGGACACAATCACATGAGTTTCCATGAATGAATGTGAAAAACTATAAACCCTAGCCAATTCTCTTTAGGGGAATGAGTTGAGACTTGAACCCAGGCATAAAATCAAAAATATGTATTTTTTCTTCATTTCAGCTGTGTGCCCCTGCCTCACTAAATCTGCAGGTTTGACAAGCAAACGCTTACAGCAAACTACACAGATATGACTTTTTTCATACCTTGTTTAGCGGAAATGTATTAAAACCAAGTTGGCTTAGTTGTTCTGTGCTGGTTCTACAGGCTAAATGGATAATGCAAAGTGGATAAATAAACTTGCTGCTTGGGAAATCACATGAGAGATATTCTGTGTGTGACCGAGGGGGACTATAGCCTAGGAGAGTGCACACAATAATTCTCACTGCACAACCACCCCACCCGTCTTTGTTGAAACGTCTCATTCATATTAATATAGTCCTGATGAATGTTTTTGCTGTGCGGTAGTCCGTGTGTGAGGCTAAAGGAAAACCTAATGTGGAAACACCCACACAGTAAGCAAAAGAAACATCTTAACAAGTTCACTCCCAGATCCCGGATCAAACGCAGACACGTCCCCTCACGCAGTTGCTCTCTGCGGCGGGCCTTTAATGATGACCCTCATCCTTCCAGGCCACATGCTTTGAACTCCAATACATTATAAGATGCCTTTCTTTTACACACCCCCACCCTCAAGTCTTCTGTCTGCTCCCATTTCCTCCAAAAGGTAAAACAGCAAACTTATACCATGAAAGCACAGATTGAACCTGGCTGGAATTCAGTGTGCCTAAATCATTCCTAATATATATAAGCACCCCCATCCAGGGTATTAGCCTCGGAAGAGCAGGTAAGATTTCCTGCTAATCTATAACGGAATGCCCACTTCGGAGAAGGTGAGTGGAAGTGGCTTGGCCAAGAGGTTTCTCTTGGATGCCAACACACTACATTATTCCTTTGTACAACAATTAGAGCCCAATGGATGAGTAAAGAAATCTATTCCTGCTCTTTAACATCATATTTTCCTCCAAGTGTTTCATTGTGTAATTATGTGGTGTCTTGCTTCAGAGCATACAACCTGGTGTTTAGCAACAAGACACACAACATTAGGGACAGTTGATATTATTATTTTTTTTTCTGTTGGTGGCCCAGTATTATTTTCAAATACTAATCCTAGGACAGTGTAACTAAAATAAGTGCTTTGCGGTTAGTCTACTATTTTACTCATTTGTGTCAAATGTGGCAGTTCCCCCCAGAGCCACCTGTCTAACTGTTGCTTAGTTTACAATACCACACAGACACAAGTAGAGGGGAAACACACAAGCACAGGTACAATTACACACAACTTAAAGGTATAGTATAAGTCCTTCACAAGAACACTTGCTAAATTTAAACTCAAATCAAATAAAAACACCTCTCCCTTCAATGCCATAGGGTGCTCTCTCAGATGATCCGCCCCATACATTGAAAACGCATTGCGAAGGCTATGATATTGTTGTTGTGTGTGGTGTGTACGGAGCCAGGGCTGTGTAGAACTTTTTTGGCACACACAGAGAACGGTACAATGCAAGGAGACATTTCGTCTATTTGACAAAAATGTTTTAGCTTACAATCACTGATTATACCTTTAACAGACTGACAGTCATTAAGTTCATGATGCTTACTCAGTGACTTCAATGAAATGTCCAGCAGAGGGCAGCGTTTCTGATTACAATGCTGGTGGAGAATGTTTTAGGGCAACAGTTAACAATCTGTGACCACCCAAAAAGGTATGGCAGAAGAAAATAATTCTGTATAAACAGCACTGAAAATGTACACTTGTTTCTTTTTAAAAGAATATTTCAACATGTGGAAATAATTCTGACACACAGTTTGAGAACCATTGCTTTTTCAGGGAGCAGAGTATATTAATGGGTGTGGGGGCTTACTTTATGAGTGTGCATGGGTGTGCATGCTGGAATATGTGTTTGCATGTCTGACTGTGTGTGTGTGTGTGTGTGTGTGTGTGTGTGTGTGTGGAAAAGGTATGTCTAGAGAAGGGATGGGCACAGTTATAATTAGTTATGTAAGAGAAGCTGAAACAGTGGGAGCATTGTGGAGAAGGCTACAACAGGTTCTTATTGACTGTACAACACACCCTCTTTATTCGTGGCCTCCATCTATACCCCTTTTCCCCTTCTCTCTGTCTCTTTGCTCAACTTCCATGCCAGTCCAGGTGTCTGGAGCAGCTGAAGAGACTCTGGGTGGACAGACAGACAGACAGACAGACAGAAAGACAGACACACATCCGTTGGCACTGGACACTATCTTGGGGAATGTATGAGAAAGTTGTTGGCAAACTAACCGTTTGGCAGATTGTGCCATGGGGGATCACCCAGTGAGAGCTGGTGGTAGCCAACTCCCTGTCACTGGCTAGTGAGCTCACAAGGGCAGCAGACGACATGGAATACAGATGCAAACACAGAGACTGACTGTATAGTCACTGTAGCTAATTCCTTGCTTGCCCCAGCCCCACCCATAACAATATGTATATATACAAAAGAGATGAAATAATGTCAAATGTAAAACTTTATTGCTACGGCATCATAAATAAATATAGTATTTTGGTGGTCTGCTTTTTCTGTATGCATTTATTTCTGTGAAACTATAGGTTTAAAAGTATGTAACATCATTTTGTAGTCTACTTAAATGTATTTATTTAAGTTTTGAAATATACAAAAGCCAGGCCAGACTGAACCTCAGTTTCTACTTAAATTTACACTTGAAGAATAAGCAACAACCCCAGAGATTCATCTGAAACTTACCACAATGTCACCAGATGTTACAAACCATTGGTTGAGATATTATTTTACTGTAGAATTTGTGTTGGCATGTATAAATCAACAAGGACCAAATGTTAGTTTCACTTACATATTATAGATTATCATGGTTTTCACAAATGTAATGTTGTGTACATGATTGAATATGAACTGTTTCTTAAATACTGAGGTCCGTTTAAATTTTAATTCTAAATGTTTGTACATAACAAATAACAGATCACAAAAATGTATTTGGCAGAAACATTTTTGAAATGTAACACTGACCCCTAACGGACAAAGATAAGATGTGCACTGAAAACACTATTAAGCTATCCTAAATCTTGCCTATACATGTTTTTTTATTTTATTTATAATATTAGATTAACATTAAACAAGAATAATTTAATACCACAGCAATCAGACAGATCTGGCTGTTTTTAACTGTGTACAAAAGAATACTGAAACATGTCACTAGGAAAGTGAGCCAAATATTCAGCTTGAAAAGTAAATCAACTTAATGACTGAACACATAAATAGGTAAATATGAGGAAAACACAATATTGCAGAAATCAAATAATTCCAAAACAGTGGCTTAAAAGAATTAAACGTATTTCCCTGAGTTCTTAGAACAATTTGTGGCACAAATCAGCTATTGTGTAGTTTGTGCTCTACATACAAAAGTATCACAATGTCAAAGAAATTTCCTGACTCAGGTCACATGAGGTC
Organism: Aphredoderus sayanus; assembly: GCA_027564795.1. Lineage (NCBI taxonomy): Eukaryota > Metazoa > Chordata > Actinopteri > Percopsiformes > Aphredoderidae > Aphredoderus > Aphredoderus sayanus. The sequence goes on from JAODUG010000010.1 coordinate 17,989, forward strand.
AGTAAGTCACAGACACTCATACATTACTCTATTCACAAATTGTCCAGATTAGTCAGGTAGTGAGATAGTATTTAACGAAATTAGTAGTAGCCAGGCCTATGTAGTAGACTTGTAGTAGTAGGCTATACTAATATAAATATATATAGGCTAATATATACATATTATAATACATGTACTGTGTCTTCTATATAATAATCTGTCTAAAATGATCTGTCACACAATGTAAAATTGTGATCTGTCACACAAACTGAAAAGATGACACTGCATGCTGTAGGTCCTAGTAGGTGGTTTAGAGCCTGCAAGAATTTAATCAGAGCGTCGATGACGTAAGACTGTCGCAACATGTTACGCACGGACGCGCCATATTTCCTCCCGGCGTTTGCTTCTCTGGGAGAGCACGTTGCCTGAAAAAGAACGAATTAAATGCCACATTTCCACGTTGTATATCTTATTTGTAAGTTAGTAACATAAACAAGAGGACTGCTGGTGAGTTTTATTAACAGGCAACTTACATGTTTACCTAAACGCTATGATTATTTATCAATAGGAATATATTTATCGTACGCCCGTCAGGCTAACAGTTACCGTAGTTGTTAGCGTCATAGCTAACTAGCCTAGCTTGAGCTAACATGCTAGATACTTGCCTAATACGTCAGCGTCTTGTGGTTTAGCTGTAGTCAGAATCTTAAGAGCTAACGGCAGGCAAGATAACTAACAACGTAATAGATTCAATCTACTGTACATGAATCTACTGTCAATTTTAAAATATTACGCATTAATAACAGTATGGCGTTATAAAGTTGGCTACAGTACAACATCTTTACATTACACGTAGCTAGTTTCCCATGCTGTTCTGTACTGTAACAGTACGGTTCATAACTACCAGTACAGTAGCTTTATCAAGATAGCAATCAGCCAACTGTTATGTTTTTAAAAGCAAATGTTGTAGAAAATTAAAGCTAACTAATTAAATTAATCGACCTACTTGGTTGATTATTATTTCACGCTTATGTCTATAGTTTTATATACTAGTACTTAGACATTAGATTATGCAAAACGAACACCCTGCAACATAGTGTAACCTGACCTCCCGTTATTCTTAAACTATCTGAATTTAATATATTTTGGTACACACATTCACATTCGTAGGTTCATGTACAGTACTGGCTGGCTGGACTGCATGTTATGTTGAAAATTAAGGATCATTTTTGTCTTGTTTTAAGTTCCTGCTGTTTATCAGCTCACAGAGGTATTCTGCTCTGCCGGGAACCTAATAACAGGCAGGCAGAATGTCGGAGAAGAACACTAGAATTGCTATTGTCAACCATGATAAGTGCAAGCCAAAGAAATGCCGTCAAGAGTGCAAGAAGAGTTGCCCAGTGGTCAGAATGGGTAGGGAATGGCTCAAGAACTTGACACATCCTTTTGGGAATCATTTTACCATGTTATATACTGTTAACTGTTGTTGTCCCCTGTAGGTAAACTGTGCATAGAGGTTACACCTCAAAGCAAAATTGTTTGGATCTCTGAATCACTCTGTATTGGCTGTGGTATCTGTATTAAGGTAATGGCTTCTTTCACCAAAGGTATTGTACAGGCATCGCAAACTTGTGTTTTTGCAGTAATAACATCTTCCTCCACAGAAATGTCCATTTGGGGCCTTGTCCATCGTGAACTTGCCAAGCAACCTTGAGAAAGAGACCACTCATAGATATTGTGCCAACTCTTTCAAGTTGCATAGGTATGTTCATGCACACTCTAGTCCTATTATTGTCCTACGTAATGTATTTGTTAATTAACAAGTTCTACAAAATATCACAGACTACCAATTCCCAGACCTGGGGAAGTGCTGGGACTGGTGGGTACCAATGGGATTGGCAAATCCACAGCACTTAAGATTCTGGCTGGAAAACAGAAACCTAACCTGGGAAAGTTTGATGTGAGTGCATATACATTTATTTATGTATTCAAACAGATTTACTGACTACCAACTCAAACATAATACATATAACAGTACAACAGAAGTTAAAGTCATATTCATATGAAATTGTTAATGTAAATCATTAACAATAAATAAACATACTTTTTGTTTATATAACAGACGAATATGAAAAATGGAAAAAACATACTAGGCATGATATCAAACGAGCAAAAAACACATTGAGGAAAAACTTGATACGTTGAATTCTTCATCCTCCATGTCGCTGTTGCATAATTCCGCCAACTCCAGGGGATTACGAGCATAGAACTATGTATAGTATACAAGCCCATGTCTTTCTTTTGTAAACTTCATTCTTTTTCGGTGGTACTACTGTATTTTAATCAGTCACAAAATTAAACATCTAGTGGTCGTAGTTGACAAAAGTTGCTTTGGCGTGTTTTTTTTTTTGCCGCAGGACCAGCCAGATGAGTAAAAAAACAAACAATAAAAACATGACTTCTAGTTCTATAAATACTATGTTTTTTATATATATATATATATATATATATACACAAACAAACACACATTACATGTGCCCGTCCTTTGACAACACTTTGTTTCTAGTTATGCATCTGTGGTTGATTTTGTTTGAAAAGCACAAAGCTCAGAAAGAGCATGCACCTCTCCTCCTTCCAGAATTTGTAGGCTTACATCTCTCTCCCCCTTTCCCCACCTACTGGTGCTTTTGTGTGAAACAAAAACAGCAAAGTTTCAATAAAAAAAATAGATATTCTTCATTGTATGAATTTATGAGTCAAACACAACAATTGCTGAAATCTGAACTTCCAGTCATTTTCTTATATGGTGTACACACGCTTGACATTAATTAATGCTAATATTATTTGTGCCCTGGTTGCTCAGGCTCCCCCAGACTGGCAAGAAATCCTAACCTATTTCCGTGGTTCAGAGCTCCAGAATTATTTCACCAAGATCCTGGAAGATGACCTCAAGGCTATTGTCAAGCCTCAATATGTGGACCAGATACCGAAAACTGTTAAGGTCAGGCCACACTACTGTCTTGACACTGCTAATGTTGGAACTATTAGCATACTGTTGCATTGACCAGTGATTCTATGCACATCAAGGCATTTGTAAATCCAGTTTAGTTCTTGTGGCTTATATCTGTACATTGTCTTTTCAGGGAAGTGTGGGTGCCATCCTGAGCCGGAAAGATGACACCAAAACTGAGACTGTGGTCTGTGCCCAGCTGGGTATGGTTACTTTGTTTCAGTTTTCTGTTCCTATGCAATCATCTGTATGTCTACATTTGTAATTGACGAAATGGGATCACGGCATTGTGGAACTGCAGTTTTTTTGGGGGGTTGCAGAAGCCGTAAATTTTTTTTAACATGCTGGGATATTCAACGTCCTATGTATTTTACAATGGATAGAATTCAGTTCTTTTCTGTTCCTCTTTTTCACAATGTATCTATCCTGTCTCTGCCTTTTATCTTCAGACCTGACACATCTCAGGGACCGAAATGTTGAAGATCTGTCCGGTGGGGAGCTTCAGCGCTTTGCTTGTGCTGTGGTTTGCATCCAGAGGGCTGACATGTAAGGATCCTTACTCCAGCCATTGATGCATTATCAATTGAAACTACTTAGTGCATTATACTGTATGAAATTGCACAGCAATGTCTTGAAGAATTGCTGAGTCATTCACATTAGTGATGCACAAAGCTTCACTGTGTTGATTTGTGTAATTTGATGAATGTATAAATGTATCTGATGGGCTTTTCTTTAACAGCTTCATGTTTGATGAGCCGTCCAGTTACCTGGATGTGAAGCAGCGTCTAAAAGCTGCCATCACCATCCGATCTCTCATCACCCCTGACAGGTCAGTGACTCTTGAAGCATACATAATATGCCTGAGAGTTTCTGTGATGCAGGTCTTTTCAATGGCGTTAATATCGGATTATCTCCATCTTCTGTTCCTCACAGATACATTATAGTGGTCGAACATGACCTGAGTGTCCTGGACTACTTATCTGACTTCATCTGCTGCCTCTATGGCGTGCCCAGCGCCTATGGAGTTGTCACCATGCCTTTCAGCGTCAGGGAAGGTAGCCATTCCTCCTTTCTACCTAATGTTGCTGCTATGGATGTTATCGCATACCTGTTTAACTGTTGGCCGACAATAAGAATTGTGACTAATTTAATGCTAGTGGTTAAAGTTCGCTGTAAAAGTACGTTTTTATCAACCAGCTCGGCCCATTACTGCCATATAATATGAGCGGGTATCCTATTCTCCACTGCGGGTCTCAGATAGGCTACTTAACAGACTGCTCACCAGACTAACCTAAGCCGTTTCGATTTTGGAATAAAAAGCAATAGACTGCGTTATGCTGAGTATTATAACATGAGCTATAGCACAAGCTACTAGACTAGCAGGTAGCCTACTGTACCGTATAAACGAGCACCCAGCTATAGCTGACACAACACCGTTCCTTGAATGTAAACAATGGTGCAACGTAGCGTACTGCTTGGTCAAGCTGTTAACTCATAAGGATAGACTGTCAACAGACTCGTTTCACTGGTTGAACAAAAATGAATTCTACTGTATATGAATAAATGGACATACATGCAATGTATCATTGTATGCAGTAACTAGTGGCAGACCCAAACAAAGTAACAGGCTAATGTAGGCTACTGTACAGGTAGTGTTTGTGCTGCTGAGCTTGTAGCATCTGTTGTGGTTATTTCTTTTAACTAATAAAATAAATCCATGTTCTACAAATGTCATTTTTCATGCTGTTCAGCACGACTGTGAGTATCTCCGGCATAGCCATTTATCTATTCCATTCTTCTTTCAGGAATTAACATCTTCCTGGATGGCTACGTTCCAACAGAGAACCTTCGCTTCAGAGAGACCTCGCTGGTCTTCAAGGTAGCTGAGACAGCCAATGAGGAAGAGATCAAGAAGATGTGCCGCTACCAGTACCCAAACATGTCTAAGGCAATGGGCGATTTCTTCCTAGAGATCCACGAGGGAGAGTTCACGGACTCTGAAATCATGGTTATGTTGGGAGAGAATGGTGAGGATTCATTGTCTTGTGACAGTTCCAGTTATGTTTGTATCGTCAGTCTGTGAACGTAACCGTTTTTTCTTGTATAGGCACGGGTAAAACCACATTCATCAGAATGCTTGCTGGTCGTCTGAAACCTGATGGAGGAGGTATTGGCCATTATGCGTTTTCACTGGGTGCATTTCTCAGAAAGTATGACATTTCATTATTTTGATTTCTGCCCCCTAGGTGAAATCCCTATCCTCAATGTCAGTTACAAACCACAGAAGATCAGCCCCAAATTCAAAGTAGGTCATTTCCTTGCTGTGTGACTGTTAATATTTGCTTGTCCTCAGTTGTGACCTGACTTAATCTGCGCTGCCACCCTCTTATAGGGCAGTGTGAGGGCCCTGCTTCATGACAAGATCCGTGATGCATACACACACCCCCAGTTTGTAACGGACGTCATGAAGCCCATGCAGATTGAGTGCATTATCGACCAAGACGTGAGTACATTGTGTAGACTTGTATCCATATGTAATCCAGGTCTTCTCAATGTGGGTTGTTTTTCAAATCTGGTTTGTTAACAATGAAATGCGCATACCCTTTTCAATGGTATTTGTTTGTACAGTATATACATTATCTGCAGTGTGTACATTGTCACTCACTTCTAGTGAGCTTTAGTTTGAAGCATGCTCTTTTCCAATCTAAATCATCGTGATCATCTGTGTGTGTGTGTGTATGTGTGTGGTGGCTATAGGTCCAAAATCTTTCAGGAGGTGAGCTGCAAAGGGTAGCCCTGGCTCTGTGCCTGGGGAAACCAGCTGATGTCTACCTGATTGATGAGCCCTCTGCCTACCTGGACTCAGAGCAGCGTCTCATGGCTGCCAGAGTCATTAAACGGTAGTTACAACATGACCATTAGCTTGCATCCTGACTCGTTTTGGTGTAGGCTGAACTTCTGACACACCGGCCCCTGTAAGCACTATCAGGAAGTTGGGTTATAGATTTGGTTGTTGGCATTGTCACTCACAAGACTAAGTAATTCTGGCACGAGACTAGTGCAGTGCTTTTATTTACTTATTTCAGTTTTCTGTTTTCTGTTATGCAGTAACCATACTAATTTAACAGATTTTAAAATATTTTGTAAGACCAACATACAGCCAGACTTGTCATTTAGTTTTCCAATGAATCCCTCCTGGGCAAGTTTGAATTGGTCAGTGAGTTAGTTGGTATTGGTGCATGTATCAAACGCTGTTCCCTAGACTGTAAGCAAATAAAGGCTAGCTCTACGAGACTAGTGTTTGGTATATCTTTGCCCACAGCTTCATCCTACATGCTAAGAAGACTGCCTTTGTAGTGGAGCACGACTTCATCATGGCCACCTACCTGGCAGACCGCGTCATTGTGTTTGATGGTATTCCCTCCAGGAGCACCGCTGCTAACACGTACGTCACACTCAATGCTCATATTGTTCAGTGTCTTATGTAACAGGATTTCATCTTTTTAAGTTCTTACAAATGGAAACAAGTGCAAAAGTGACTCTTTCACTGAGAAATATTCTGATGAAATTAGTGTTTCCTTCATTACTTCTTGACACATCAGGTGCAAAGAAGAGACTACATTGCATTACTAAAATACTGGTTTCTTCAGGCCACAGACCTTACTGGCTGGAATGAACAAGTTCTTGTCACAGCTGGAGATCACATTCAGGCGAGATCCCAACAACTTCCGACCAAGAATCAACAAGATGAATTCCATAAAGGTATGGAACGCTGAACAATATTTAAACTGTTTCCACTGGACAGTTTTAAACATGTTTACATTCGACAATGGTTTCTGTTTACTTGTGTATATTTTCTTTATTAATTTCTTAACCCTCATGATGCCCTTAAAATATAGTGTTGAACCACAAGGTGGGGCCATCTGATTGTGTATGATTGTATGGTTCTTTTTATTGTCATTGCTATTTTGTATTTTTTTATTATTTCTTTATGTATTTGTTGCTTTATGTGCCTTTTAACCCTCCTCTTGTCCAAGGGTTTCAAACACACACCTTGTTGTGGCAGCAGTGCACATAATGTGTCTGTAAGCTGAAGAATTAGCTTTAGCGCCTTCTATTTGCCACAAAGAGCTATAGATTTGGGTCATTTTGACCCAGAGGACATCACAAGGTTTAACTGTAACTTTTTTTGCCCAATTCAGGATGTGGAGCAGAAGAAGAGTGGCAACTACTTCTTCCTGGATGACTAATGATCCATTCCCTCCATGAGAGAGAGAAAGCTCCTCCTCCACCAGCCTCCAACGCCTCATCTGCTAAGGAGGAAAAATAAGGGAGGTGTATTTGAGACCCAGCATCAAGCTCCATGTTTTGGGTCTGTGGTTTAACAGTGCTTCTCACTCTGCTCCTCAGTAGTCTCCACTGAATGGGTTTTGAAGTTATGCTATCTCTGACATGCCAATGGTCTATCTACTCTAATTGTTCTAACTCTTGGTTTGTGAGCTAGTTGTAAAAAAAGGAAGAAAAAAAAACTAGCTGTGGTGTCACTGAGGAATGGTTTGGGAAACACTGACTACAATACTTGGGTGACCAGCATATAGTATACACACATGTCCACTGAAGGTGGATTTTATCAAGCAGTCCTAAAAACAGTCATGTCATTTTTAAAGAGAATATCTAATGAATAAATCAACTAATTTCCCGTGTCTGCTTATGTACTGTCGTATTTATTTAACCCGTGAATTGAGGTCATAACATTAAATTATTTTAACATCTGAAATTCTCTTTAATGCATCCCTTTTGTATTAAAGTGTGATGATTGGGGGAGTGGGATGGTTTGGAGAAACATGTTAGATCTTAGAAAATGTACCTGTAAATGTTGAGCTCAGTCTAGTGTTAAGTGTTATCTCTAACCACTAGATGGGGCTGATCTACACCCTATAATTCTACATTCTTAATATATAACAATATGTAGCATTCAATATTATGCAAAAAAGAATGAAACTGCTGCACATCTGGAAAATCACTATCAAACAAGTGAAAAGCCAAAATGTGTCTCCACAGGGATTTTCCAGGTTAGTTTATAAAAAGACAAGCAAATGGTAACTGAAAAGTATTTTTGCTGAGCTACGCTTTACAGGGATGTGTAATAAACTCAATGGGTTTTCCCAAAGGTGTATATAGTAGATTCTGATTGTGCACTTGGCTTTCTGCAAACTGCAGGACAACATGCTTCAACATAAGCAGTCCACAAATGAAAGTTATCGCAAGCATGTTAATTTTCACTCCTCTTGTAGACACCTGTCTCTAAGGACAGCTGCGACCACAGGGATCAATTAAACATTGATGACATCATCACAGTGTCCGGGTACCGTTTGAAACTATCCCAGAGAGTAGTGGAAGAAATAATTCCCATTTGTTAATGTTCCTTTATGATAAAGACAGAATATTTTAGAGGTTTGCACATTTCTAGCTGTTCACTTTCAAGTGATTAAACCCTAATTAAAAAGGGCATGGGCAAATTCATCACCCATTGAGTGACTACTGTCCAAATATATCCCACAACATTTCACTTGTTTATTAATGCATCACCTAATTTAGTAAACCTTCAGTATCTGTATGATCTAACTGGCTGGTGTCATTATTTAGCAGAAAATCAAATCATTAATCACCACTTTGTTTGGGAAGAGGTCTATTTTTTCCTTAAAGATCAGTCTTCAGGGGCCAAACCAGGAAAGGGTGATGTCATGATTGCTATCACTTACAATGCTCCAGGCAGATCCAGATGTACAGACCCTCCCTGCCCCCCACTCTCTCGGGGTATGACATCACCCAGGGTGTAGGAAAGGAACATCTGCTTAATGATGTAGCTAACAGGATGCATGTTTGATCCGTTGAAAACACTATAGCACTGCAATGAGCATCTATCTTGATTTAGGTGGGCATATTGTTACCAGATGTCTCCAATAGATCAGATAAGGAGGTTTGTGTTAGTGAAGATCTGCCATCTGTCATTTGGTATCTGAATGGTGGGGGCCCCACAGGACTACTCATTCTAAACTGTACATTCTAAACTGTACACAGTGCCTCCATCCAGTGGATTAAGGACTTTGTCAAGTCAAATCTGTCATTTAATTCACCTAAATGTGTACATCTCCAATGACACTGACATACATATGCGTATAGGTCTACAGACAATGTTCTTGATCACTGCTTCGAATACTTAAACAAATGTGTGGAAATGTTCTATAGGTTTATCAAAACAAACAATAGCAGACTCTTACCCAGGTTTAGCTTATCACTTGGACTTACTGTCCATATTTAAATCTTTCAAAGAATGCTTGTTCCCTGAATAACATTACATCACTCTCATAAGTCTAGATCTTACGTTCGAAGTATTCCAGTTATTGGCCTCATTTTCATGACATCTTTACTAGTGTTACTTCATCACCTCATATCAAAAACACTACTTTGGCAGCTGGCAACAAACTCCTACATTAGATCATCCTCAGGTGGTCTTTTATAAACGTATCAAAACAGATTACAAATTGTAATGTAACATATGAATAATAATTTCATGAACAATGTTCCTGTAGCCTGGCTGGAACAATGACAACGTAGGTGTGAAACAACATTCACATGCAAGATGCCGTGTTTTCCTGTATAGTGTATGTAACAGAACCACCTGTACAGCGAGGGCCAGCTGGCTGAAAAGATACAGGTGCACTGTCATGTGTCAAGCCATGAACAAGCCTTCACAGTTGTTTGAAGTTCAACATGTCACCCCCCCCCCCCCACCCTTCTTGCAGAATAGGCACTAAACAGCCTTTGACTGACAGCTGTGCTGTCCCCAGTTTTCTGTCCAGCATGTGACTGTGGCAGCTGTGTCTAGATCCCTGCCTGTAGACAAAGGCCTGGTCTACACGTCCTGGGCCCACACCAGATTCGGGAGGGGAACAGGGCAGACCACCTCCATAACCAGCCCACGGGATCTTTTCACTCGGGGTCAGCAGAACGAAGGGTGGCAGAGGACAGGGATGGGTTCGACACAGCCGGCAGTCCACAAGGGAGTCTCATTTTACACAGGGGGGTTTAGGTTAGAAATAGCTCATTGTCTGCTGAGAGAAAGTGATCAAATCCCTCAAGGGTGTATGAAGAGCTTTCAGAACAATCATCCCTGTTTGTGTCTGTGGGAGAGAGAGAAAGAGATATAGTGTCATGCGAGGTGTTGTATCTTACTCATTATATTGGGTAATTTGTCTCTACGCGCGTTCGTTTGTGAAACCACTCCATAAACCATTCTTGTTTCCATGTAAAAGAGCATTTATGGAGCTCAACAATGACAGTGTACAATTGTAGAGACGCCCTCTGTGTCCTATTGGTGAATTGCCTCTCCCTATATGCAGTGTGCAGGGGCAATTGAGGTGGGGAAAAACACAGAGCCCTTGGAGACAGCATTCATATATTACCACCCCCAGACATTATTTCCAGAAAGACTTGTGGAAAGCAAGGCGCCCGTTTGAAATGCGAGCCAGCCTGATGCACTGCCGCCATGCCTTGCGTTGTTGCAACAAACTCAATGGGCCTGCCAACAGATCTCTGGTGGCACTCGGGGAAGGGGAGCAGGGAAGGGGGTGGTAAATGAATTGGGCGCGTGTGAGACCGTCATCTAAACACATGCGTGTCAGTCATCGGGAGGCATTTCAGCCCCGTGCTAATTCATGCAGGTCTGTGGAGCTATGCTGTAATCAATCCCAACCCTCCCCAGGTCCACTCTTCCTGTCTGCGTAGAGACAGGCAGCGGTCCAATGTTTCTAAATGGCTCCAGGCCTGCGCCAGCTCCCACCTCATAGGCCCCACTACTACTAAGGGGGATACCCCCTGGCCACACACTAATAAAAATATTGGCCCATTTTGTCTACTCGCTTTAGACCTGGGTTGATGAATGTGCATACATGTACAGATAAATGGAGAAGCTGTTACTATGAGACCAGTATCTTTCATTAGTTGCAGTACAACCGGCACTGTCTTGGTATTGGACAGTACCGGAGAAGAAGAGATGTTGAAGCTGAGATATGAGCCCCCACTGCTGTGACATGTGTGTCAGGTGCACACATGGTGACCTAAGGGATCAGTTTGTACCCTTGTGATGATGATTCAGAGGTGAGATGTGAGATGTGGGGTGCTTACAGGAAGCTTAACCACGCTATATCTTACATTGATTCCCATCATGATCAAGGCTGATGCCGGCACGGGTTACGCTGGGATGATCTCCTCTTGGATTTGATAAAACCTCTAAACCTCTAAACATGGGTTATTGGGGCGTATGTTGGCTGCAGCCCTGCCCGATAGTGAAAAAGGTAGAGTCAGCACTTGTAAGCTATACGCTTTTTGTGAAGTGATGCACATGTTTCCTCACGGTGCACAAGCTACCCGTTCTATGTGCACTGGAATAACAATCAAGTGTTTCTACACAGCCCTGGCCTGTATATTGACACAAACAAAGTGGTGCAGACCGCACCACACAACACTCTACCAGCTATGGCAATGCATGTCCAATTTAGGGGGTGGAGCTTCTAAGGGAGCGTCCTATGGAATTAACGGGAGAGGTGTTTTTGTTTTGATTACTTCAAAACTATCTTTCCCTGGCATCACTTACTCTACCACTGAATGCACTCTATATGTAGCCTATTTGGAAGCCACGTCACCAAGGAGACCATGCAACGTCACCTAAAGCCCAGAGCCACAGCTCTGGTGGCACATGGGTTTGCTGCAGCCCAACCTGCCTGACCAAGGTGACGGTCTGGATCCGCTGTCTCGTCCCACGTGAAGGGACATGTGACTGCTGATGGGACTGTGTCCGAGTGTGGGAGATGGGAAGGAGCTGACCTCACGGCAGGTCTTCTCTCTCCTCTCTATCAGTGGCTGCCAGCGTCCCGCTGTGTGATGGCTTAACAATGGGTCTTGTCAAACCGGGTGCTTCCACTGCCAGCCGCATGCACTACAAAGCATGTCTAGTTGTTGGGGGCTGACGACTACGTCTCTCCATGACCGGGTGGGCAGCCTTTGTGATTATCATATATCAATCACTAATTACAATGTATTAATGTATAAAATGTATGCCGTTTGTGGTACTGCAGTAGGCTATATGCCTATAGTTAATAGTTAGAGTTAATTGAGACAATGTGTTTCTAGTGCAATAAGTACTTTAGACAACTGCTTGTAGAAAATATAAAGCAGATAGTCTAACCAAGCACTACACGCACTCATAGCTGAATTACTTTGTGTATTTACTTTGCAATAAAAATGTTGAGTGCAACAGTATTATTATTGGATTGACCCAACTCACTGGTAATAAGTGCTATTATTTGCATGCCGGTTGCTTTCTTTGCAAGCAATTTCTGGACAGAATAGCCAACACTGCGATTTTACAGTAAGAGGGGAGGAAATAGGGCCAACACTCTCTCTTTCAAATTGATATGTAATAAAATGTGCATACATTTTGTACGGGCATGTGTATCTTTTGTCTTTGCCTCTAGCCTCTTCTCATCAATCTCGCGATTCGCACTGTTTTCCCAGATTTCACATTCACGTGCAGCTTGCTCTCGCCTCACTCAGACATTCTGTCGCCAGGCTCGTGACGTAACCTGCGCTACGAGCTTCCACTTTCAATGGTTTTCCTCCGCCACTGAAGCCAGTCTTCAGGATAATCTAGTCCCACTCAGACTTTGCCAGTCTTTGCACTGGGCGACTCTGACGTTGAACTTGGCAAATGAACGCCATGTGAATAAAAATAGTTTTCTTGTTAGATAAATATTGTAGACTTTATATAAAATGTTTCCTTGCCCCCCTTGTCAGTGTTAATTAGGTCTTGTTTATGGCATGTCCTCTGGAATTATAGCTATGTCGAATGATTCTTAATTGAAGCCCCATTCACCACCATTTTGGCAAGGCATTTGAGGCCTACATTTTTAATTAAAATTGCAGTATATATCTCAAGCTACACATAAATCTCGTACCGTAAAGTCGGAGTGATTATCATTTCAGAGTAGAAGAAATTGTAACATTGTGTTACCTCCCTCTGCAACTAAACGAATGTATATTGAGGTGCATTTGTATGCAATATTAACAGACCTATGATAAACTGTTAACGTTTACTCTTGGCAGCAAGCCTAGTTTTGTTCCCACAGTGTGCGTAAACCCATCTTGAAGTGAGAGCTGATTGTGGCATGTGTGAGCATGCTCCTTGCTTCTCTTAGACACTTTTGTTCTCTCTTGACTACATAAATAGTGATTATCATATCAAAATCAAAGAAGGGAAAACTGAGACAGACTTCACACACGCCAGTTCAGCAGTTCAAATAGGCCTACAGCTCAGTAGCCTAGTTATCTATTTCAGGCATATCTTTGAGATCTCCTCTTACTATTAGGCTACGCAAAACGTGAGAAAAATGTAATCAGTTTAAATGGCACGAAAATAATTTAAAAATTCACTAAACTGTCTGTGTGTAGAGTGTGTGTCCTTTGTAAACGTAGGCCTTAGAGTAGGCTATCTTGAAATTGCCAGTTTGCGTATGTTGAAGCCTGTCTTTATACATCAACATAACACAGTTATTTTATTTTATTTGTATTTATTTTTTACTGGCGAGCCTCTTAAACATAACGAAAAGCATGCATTGTTGTATAGTTACATAATCCAATCCTCAGTGCATGAAAATGTTAGAAGTGTAAAAGTAGGTCTTGTTATTCTCGGACCGCCCCAAACTGTATCCCGCGGCATGATACTGGCTCTCAGCGGAGGGTGCGACGGCCCCGCGACTCACTGACGCCAGCGCGAGTAGACCCAAGAAGGGCAGCCGTATGAAAGCGTTGGAGACGACTCTTTAAGCACATAAAAGGTATTGTAAACTTTTGTTTTCCCTGACAAAACACAAACATAGTGGACAATACAAGTTATCCTTGTATGCAATAGTTTGCATGACTTGATTTGTAGATATAAACAGTAAAATAATGTAAATAATTGAACTGAGCATCGTCAATTTTAAAGTTTTCACTGTCATGTTGGCAGCTCAGTTGAAGTTTAGATATGTTGATAATCAGAGTCAGTATATTTTGATATTAGTTTAGATGTTTTGAGGTATGGCTATAGGCCTATAATGTGCAAAGCAAAAATGTCATGCATTGTAGGCTATACATTAACATCTACTTCAGTTTGCTTTACTCATACTTCCTATTACCTATGTTAAACATGGATTTTCTAGTGCATTAACTACTTCGGTTTTCTTAATCTAGCCAGCATGTGATACATAATGTTTAATTATGTGTATATTATGTAGACTGAGTTATGCTTTTCTGTTTCATAAAATACTTGTTCGTTGGTTATAATACCCAGTGTTACTGTAGGTTGTTTTTATAACGAAACTTTTATATAGGCTACTATAGTATGTAACACTTTGGTTGACATCAGCTACATAATCACCTTTATACAGGCTCTTGATGTCTACTGTGCTTGACTGAGGTTATTTTTTGCATTGGCATTCATTTGTGATGCATTTATTATGCTTTGTGTATGACTACAGTTATGACATAATTGTAAGGCTTTGTGTATTTCTGTGCATGTGTGTGTGTGTATGTGTGTGAGAGAGAGAGAGAGATGGCTGGATGAGGAATGGAGGAGAGAATATGACTGGAGGTCTAGAGATGCTCGGTTCGTCTTCATCTTGACGGAATAGATTCAGGTGAGATTATATTTGACTTCGTTAATTTCCGATCCTCTTCCTTCGTCCTGTCGTGTCCATTTCCTACAGTTTATATTCTGCAGCCTTTAATCCTCCGCTGGCGTCAGGATGCAGGCCGAGGAGAAATGCACAATATTAAAGATGCTTACAGGAAGCTTATTACACGAGTTCGATAACGGCATCACGGCTGTGGTGTGTTTGAGGTAAAAGCACGCAGCGTTCTGGTCGATTCTTTATTTTTAGAAGGAATATTAACGTTAATAATGAAAATGTAGGATAACTTTAGAGCAACTTAAAGCGATCAGGGGATTTTCTTTGTTTATGTATCGTGTTCAACTGGTCCGGGTTAGAACCGCGGGACGGCCCGCTGATCGGTGCCAAAGTCCCGGTGCCAGCCGAGCCCGGACGGGACAGTAAGGTGGGACGGGGTGCGCTACGCCCCCTGGCGGACAGCAGTTTTCAGGCCGCTTGGCGTCACGGCGCTGCAGTGCGTACTGGGGAGGGTCCGGGACTCTCCAGCGCAGAGCAGACCGGGACACACCGGGACTCTCCGGCGCAGAGCAGACCGGGACACACCGGGGATGGGTTTTAGTCCGCGAAGCGCCGATGCAACGTTTACGTAACCTGTCGTGAGAAACAGAAGGAATCCGACGGGTTTACAGTAGAGCTGCTTTGACTGGGGAACAGCTGATCCCAGGGCGGCCTGGAGAGAATTAAAGCCTTAAATGAGGATTTCAAAAAGAATGAAGAGGCCCGGAAGGTAAAAGGCCCGTTTTTCGTTAAGACGCAATTCCAAAAGACTATCATATTAATGCTGTTAGTATTATTAATTAGCCGCATTGTTTACATGCTGTCTGTAGAAAAAAGGTTGAATTCATAATTCAGATCATCTGCTGCAATCAGGAGGCAGCGATATACTGCGCATGCGTATAGGGAAGCCGTGACTTAGCACTGCGGTCTAAGGAGAGGAATCCTGTAGTAGCCTGATCTGTGCAGCTACTGCCATACAGAGGCTGCGACAGAATCAATGTACTTTGTGCTGTAGCATAATACAGCTTACGTACAGCCGCTATACTATTATTTCTGTTGTTCCAGTATTGTATCAGCACGCTAAGGTCAGAGCAACATGTATAGATATTGTTTCTAGCCTACCCCTGCAAGCAGTGTTGAGACCAGTGTTTCAGACTTCAGACCAGTATAATAACATTAGTGTAATTCAGTAGGTCAAATCATAAACAAAAATTCATGAAAATATTTCATTTTTGTTTAAATTTTAATCTTCTTTGCCCTCAAGTCCACATGCAGACATGGGATGAAAATACTTCTTTGTTTGTGATATTACTACATATTATATCTGTGACCCTGAAACAATCTGCTTTTTCAACCTTCCATTAATTCACAAAACAGACATTTAGAAAGGTGATTGCTGCTCTGGTAGTATTGTGTATTAGCACGCACTGGGCTGATGAACACAGTTTTACAGTGCAGGTGGCCTTCTGTGATATGAGCGGTCAGCAGAACATCTCACAGCCTCTCTTCTGCCGCCAGGCAGGAGAGCAGGTCATCACTCCATAGTGCCAGGTGGCACCCTGAACACCCATCTAGTGTAAATGATACTTATGGGTCCTGTGCTACCTGCCATCTCCTGTGGCCCATTGGAGGCAGACAGACAGACTGACACATTGGCAGATTGTTGTGTAAATTGTTGATCTGGTCTTTTTCTTACTGGGAGACAGAATGGAGGTTATCTCAGGTTAGAACACATCCATCTTTCAACCATCCATCACGGTGTTGGTGGTGTTGTCTGTACAGTGTTACGTTGTGTGTTGTGTTAGTTGGGTGCTTTTGATGTTATTCTACCATGTAGTTCTACACAGCTGGTATTCGTTTATCTGGAGTCCTGTGGAGGGGTTATACATTAAAGTTACCTATGGCAGCTTAAATATCATCACTCTGCCACAGAAACAACCAACTATTGATTTAGATTCATGGGGGATTATTTATAATGTTAAATATTCTATGTGATTTAATGGTTAGGGTCACCAACTCAAAGTGAGATCTAGGGTTTGATGTCTGATATGCCCATCTTACACCATGGTGCTTCCCATCCCCTAGCTGATACTCTGTACCAACTGTAGGTCATCTTGTATAGAAGTGTCTGTAAAATGACCACATTGTAATCAGTAAGTTAGTGGTTTTGGAACTGAATTAATTTGAGCCATTTTCTCTTGAATTCTGACACTTTTGTAACCCATAACATTATAGTTAAAATATTGTTAATACCAGTTCGCTATAGAAAAGTGTAAAGTAGAAAATAAGGTTAAACATCAAAATCTCCAAACTAACACTTTAAGTTGTGTGTGAAAGGATAAGGCTGAGCTAATGTTATGTTTCTAATTGTCATTAGATCCTATGGACAAACAATTCCATGATAGTGTTTCTAACCAGGGGTATATAACTGCACAGCACTTACCATTAAGTTCATTGAACTACATGTCCTAAAACCAGTTAAACAAGTCACAGAGCTGTGCTATTTGCTCAGCATCATGTATAATAACAATGAACATTCTGAATTCATAGTCACTTTTTTATAACATTTATAGGAAAAAAAAGAATTCTTCATTCTCATCAATTAATTTATTCTAGCATTTCTTCTAGAAATATACTGTCAGGATGTGGAAAGTTCAGCTAACAGATAATCCACTCGTGCTAATCTGAACTGCTAAATATGAATGTACTAACATTTGTTTTAATGTAACAGATTACAGGATTGTTCCATAATCACTGAATACATCATACAGTACATTCATCTGCTGCATAAAGAGGTCTAGTGTCTTTAGCCTTGCACAGGTTTGACACATTTCCCCTTTTTTACGGCCACAGTTGTTTGACCGACAGTCTAATATGTATTATCAAGCCGAGGAGTTCTGATTAGCCTGATGATTTGGCATAGACAAATTGTCAAGTAAAGTCAGGTCAAGTCAATGTTATTTGTATAGCCCTTAATCACATTACAGTCTCAAAGGGCTTTACAAGCAAACATTTCACAAGGTAACAAACAAACAACCAACACCCCCTGAACCTGCTCCTCTAGCTATTGTAGCTAATAGGATGAAAACAGATATATGTAAATTATGGAATGTTCCAGGGTGCTATTTTGTACAATGCTGTTTACATACATTATATAGTAAACTGAATTTGTAATCCTATTTAGACTAGTCTACAGTTAATTCTTATTAAAGCAACACAACAGCTCTGTGACTTGTTTAATTGGGGTTTGGACAACATGTATTATTGGTAAGGCTACTGGAAAGGTAAGGTTTCTGCTGCCAGTATGACAATGCTTGTCAGTAAGAGAAATACTACATAGGTGGTTTTGAATTTTATGTTGGCATTTGGCAACAAGAAAAATGTAACATTAGTAATTTTATCCTTTATGTTCTGTGTTAAACTGTGTTTCATGTGTTCATGTGTGAAGTCATGTGTTGTCAGGTGTTAAGTAGTGTTGTCAAGTGTAATGTATTATCCCACCAGGGGAACTTGATTGCAATCATGTATTACACACATAAAGACAACATAACAGACAGAACACAGACAATGAAGATGAACACGTTTACCATTACAAAGTGCCTCAAGTCATATTGTAAACTCAGCCTACTAATGCAGTACAAACAAAAGATACGTTAAATATCGTGGTTCTGTGAGTAGGAACCCTATATGTTCTGCCTGAGGTCAGGTGATCAGTACAGGCCAATATGGCATGCATCTTCCTTACGACTTGTCCATGGAAATAGTAGGAGGCGTGAGCTTGGTTTACCCCAATAACCATGCTGGCCACTCTGACAAGTTGACCCAACCTATTTTTACTTCCAGTACTCATGTTCCCAAACAAACGACACAATTTAAAAAGATAGCAGCGACTCAATATAGTTTAGTACAGAAGAGTCATCATGTTGGTGCCCACATTACAGGAGTGCAACTTTCTTAAGAAGTAAGACTGCTGAACCTTCTTAAAAACGCAATCTGCATTTTTAAGAAGGTTAAAACATGAATCTGTTATCATTTGTTGTCATGTGTTTAGATGTGTGTTACATTGTGTTGTGGTGTGTTACGCTGTGCTTTAAATGGTGTGTTACATTGTGTGTTAGTGGTGTGTTACATTGTGTTGTGGTGTGTTAGTGGTGTGTTACATTGTGTGTTAAGTGTTAAGATGCTGGTGGTCTCTCCTGGCTGCAGGGCAGATGTTCTGGTTCTGGTTTGGTTCTGAAGCCCTTTATAAATATGGTGAGGATCCTGCATCTGTCTGCCTGGCTTGTAGCAGAGCACGCACACACACACACGCACTTACACGCACACGCACAGATGCGCACACACACACACAGGTCAGATACTTAGGCTCCTATTTATTACCATAATATAATATAGACTAGAATACTATATGACTGTCATTTAACACTTTACACAATATGTATGTCTTCTTCTGTTTTTATGTAAACAGACTAGACCGTGATAATAATGCAATAGACTGCACTAGGTACAGACTGATTATAGACAATACAATAAATACTGTACTATATACTAATATATAGACTGCATTACATGCACACTGATTATCTTGCCCAAGGATGTTTGCAGGTAATCCAGCAACTCTGGGGCTTGAACCCTCAACCTTCTGACTGGGAGTCAAACATCCAGACCACTAGACCATCCTACAACTAGACTGGTTATACACTAATATTATAGTGATATATACACTAGGCTGCCATACAGACTGGTTAAACACTAATATTATAG
>JAODUG010000010.1:68173-93627 GCA_027564795.1 Aphredoderus sayanus
CGTATGTACATTTAAAGTGTAACAATAATCTATTGTAAACCGTAAAGAGGAATTTTATATCATTGTAATAAATATAAATCAAATTGGAATTAAATTAGTCGACATCCATTAAGTGTGCAGCATCCATGGAGTGAGCTCAAATCGCACACACAAAAAAGAATACTGTACTTTAGCCACATCTGTATTATTCAACCAGTGTCTTTGTCCAAGTCTCCAGCACTTTCATTCCCCATCGCATAATAAAGATGGTGCATCATGAACTTGGCCAGACCCTTTTTATGTTGCTGCAGTCCACAGATCAGGTCACCAATGGTGTGACATCAAGCTCTGCAGTGAGCATGGCATGTCTCTCTTCCCACTCTTTTCTTTGCTGATCCAGACAGTTAAGTTTATCTGTCAGGTCATCGTTCTTCCTCATTGTTTTGGGTGATCTCTGGGATGATGAAGAGAAGTGGAGGGATGATGTACCTGAATAGACAGTCCTAGAATACTTTTGTTGGTCAGGTATTTTTAGATTGTCTTCTAGATCAGTTTCACCAGGGTCAAGTGATGTACAGTAGCTGGCGAAGTCATAGTTGGCTCGATGTCAGATTCCGGTGACTCTAGGTTTGATGAGTTGCTGTTGAATTCCATCTGCAATTACTAGATATTTTAATATTCAACAGAGCTACTCAACCTGAAGGGGGAAGGGGGCATAACATACAGTAGGCCTGCAGGGCATGTCTACTGAAAATAAACAGGTAACCTTAAGCTTTTGCCACAATATCATGGTTTCATTGTATAATAATTAAGTATATACTTAAAAGTAATGAACACTGAATTTGGCAGTTTGAAGAACAGAACTTACCTCACTTGTGCCCTCGCCAAAATTGAAGTTGTTTTCACTGTGTTTTAAGTGAATAGACAGCCAAGAAATGATGACATAAAACAGCGGTACTTGTTTCATTCCTGCATCACCATTTCTGCCCTTCATTTTCATCTTTATTCAGACACACAGAACTGCGCACAGGTTTTAGGCACTAACAATGCTTTAAAAAATATAAATAATAATGGTTTTATTAATTTAATAAATGCGAATAAGAGCAAACAAAATCAATATTTGGTGTAACTACCCTTTTCCTTCAAACCAGCATCAATTCTTATTGTTACACTTGTAGAAAGTCAGGGATTTTGTAGGATCGTAGACAGGTGTATGATCAACCAATTATACCAAAGAGGTGCTAATGATCTGCTGTTAGTTTCATTAACTGAAACTAACAGCTGTGTAGGAGGCTTAACACGAACAGCCAAACTCCAGTACCAAGGTGAGATTGTGGAAGACAGTTTCATGTCACAGGTTATACACCATGGCAAGACTGAGCACAGCAACATGCAACAATACTGCATCAGCAAGGTCTCTCACAGACAAAGATTTCAAAGCAGACTGGGGTTTCAAGATGTGCTGTTCTAGCTCTTTTGAAGAAGCACAAAGAAACGTTGAGGTTTGTAGACGCAGTGGTCGGCCAAGGAAACTTGAAACAGATGAACACCACATTGAGCTTATTTCCCTTCGAAATGGGAAGATGTCCAGCAGTGCCATCAGGTCCGAACTGACAGAAACCAGTGGGACCCATGCTAATCTACTGTCCAGAGACGTCTGACCAGAAGTGGTCTTCATGGAAGTGTTGCACCCAAAAAGCCATACCTCTGACATGGAAACAAGACCAAGCGACTCAACTGTGCATGAAAACACAGGAACTAGGGTGCAGAAAAATAGCAGCAGGTGCTCTGGACTGATCAATGGACTGAATCAAAATGTGAAATATTTGGCTATAGCCGTTTGTTAGCAGAAGGCAGTTTGTTTGCCGAAGGGCTGGAGAGCGGTTTAATAATGAGCAACAGTGAAGCATGGTGGATGTTCCTTGCACCTTTGGGGCTGAATTTCTACAAATGGAGTTGGCGATTTGGTCAGGATGTATGGTGTCCTCAATGCTGATAAATACAGGCAGATAGGTATCCATCATGCAGTAACATCAGGGAGGTGTATGATTGGCCCCACATTGATTCTGCAGCACGACGTCGACCCCAAACATACAGAAAATATCATTAAGAACTATCTTCAGCATAAAGAAGAACTCTGTGGTTGATCTGCACGTGTTTTAAAATTTTGAAAATTGTGTGTAGCCTGGCTTTGGCAGGTCTGTGTGGCAGTACGGTGTCTGCATATGCAGACTTGATGTACTGTACTTGGTGGTGCCGCTAGTTAGATAATCCAGCCCTATAACTGACAATGGCAGTGGATTATTTTAATGCCATGGCGTGGTTGTAAAATGTGTGTAAAAAGTGTGTGTGCACTTGTAAACTATGTAAATATGTGCACTATGTAAATACATTGAATGAATTGGTGGTTTTATGTTTCATTATAGTCTTATTTAGCCTATACTGTGGGCTTTGTCAGCCACTGGTTCTGGTAGTGTGTATTGGAGACATACCTAAAAAGTATTCAAATTGATATGGTAACTGTTTAACACTGCTGTTTATTTCTGATTAAGATTCTGGCAAATGCCCATTCCTGGAAGCTTTTTCCATTTGCACTTCTGTTTTGTAATACGGTGTCTGGTGTGACATTGTTGCAGAGTGTTATTAATTATTTATTAAAAATTGTTTGTATGGCTTTTAACCCACAGTCTTGTGCTAGTCCTATATAACCACATTTTTATACAAGGTCAATCCGTCGAGAGGTTAATGAGAAATTACATTTGTGGACTGTAATTTGCGGTGTGGAAGCCCGCCGGCCCCCCAACCCCCCTCCCACCGCAAATCCCCTCTGTGCCCACACATCACACCGCCTCCCCCTAGAGCTCCTGTCCTCGGGTTGGAGCGTGTTATCCTCAGACACCCCCAACCGAGGTGGTTCCATGTGGGTGTGATGCTTCGGGGTCCGCTTGTTCAGGGAGGGAGGGAGCTCTAGAACCAGTGATTAATGGAAGAACAGAGAGCAAGGTAATCGCACAACAACAGCAGTGGTGTGTGTGCGTGCGTGTGTGTGTGTGTATGTGTGTGTGTGTCTGTGTGTTTGTTGCCGGGAGACAGACGGACAGGAAAATAAAAGAAAAATGACTCAGGTGGAGGAGGGAGAAAGTGTTGCAGCCCAGAATGAGGTGAACTAGAGAATTCTCCTCGCTCTCTCTGGGTGAGAGAAAGTGTCCGCCATATTTTATTAGACAAGCTAGCAAGACTAAACACCTGTGTGTGTAGCCTGCGAGGGTGTGTGTTGGTGTGGTTGTGTGCCACATTATATTGTGCATTTGGCGTTTTCATTTTTCATAATTTGTAAACAATATCTAAAAATGTGTTTATGACAAATGGTATTGGGAAAAATAGATGAAAATTTAGAAAATATGAAGGAGGTTGAATTCGTGCATTTAAATAGCCAAATGTATTGAATAAAAAACTGCTGCGTTAAGTATCAGGTGTGTGTTTTTGGCACTGCATACTTGTTTGTGTGTGTATCTCTTTGCCGGGGTTTACGTTTCCAATGTCATTGTCTCTCTCAACACACACTCTGGTAACTAGTCCATTCCTGACTGGGACGCCAACCTGCAATAAGAGGCAGAAGCCTTAGTAGGAAACACTAAAACACTCTAGTGTCTGTGGCTGGAGCGTACTTGAGGTGTCGGAGAGTGAGGTTTACGTAACTCACTGCACAGCACCACTGGCTCGCCACTGTTACGTTTGCAGCTGACATGCTTGTGACTTGGCCCATGCTCTGTTCACGTGTGTGTGTCTGTCCCGCAGTTCTATCAGCAAGTGATTAATCTAGCCTGTCTAACCAGTCATGGACCCTGCAGTCCTCGGCTGTACGGCGGAGGAGGGCTGACCTGTGCCGGAAACCAAGCGCCCCCCATAAATTAGGGCCTTGTACATATTTGTTTTTAACTCTTGATGTGGCATTGTTTACAATTTTATGCTTCACTGGTCTGTAACCTCCACGAATAGCCCCCCCCCACTCCCCCACCACTGACAGTACGATGTCTGTGTGAGAGGTATCTGCTAGAGTATTTTGGAAAAGTAACCAGATGGGTATCTGGTTACTTTTCAAAAATACTGGTCAGATCATATCAGTGATTTTGCCCATGCAATACACTGCAAGTCTTCTGAAGCCTGAGGACTGTAGCTAGTCCATATTTATATACATTTTTTGAATGTCTTTGAACTGGATAAAAAACATTGCAATTATGCCTGTAAGGTTTCAAAGACATTCAGCTAAATCCATCTCAACACTCCAAATGTATTTATTAAAGCACCAAATAGAGCAAGTGATAGGAAATTACATTTTAGACCAATGTTTCCAAGTTCACACATAAAATATGTGATATAAATAGAACACTAATACATTTACAATTTAACAAGTATTTTTGTTAAAGCAATACTTGCCCAAGAGAGAGCAGGTAGAGAACAGGTTGCATTTCTCATGAGCCCTCATCACAAAGAGCTTATGCCATGCTCCGATAAGGAGTGTGTTTGTAGAGAGGAGAATAGTTGAGTGACATACCAGTATATATACATAATATGTACTGTATAATATGTACATAAAGGTACAGTATAGTTATGTGCAAAGATAACAATTACTCTACAATTTGTTGTTTTGTCAGACTTCAACCCCTATCAATGGTCTGTTTTAATAATCTCAGATCACATTTTGTAGTTGCTTTATGTCCAACTTTGTGGACAACCTGGGAAGCTACCAAGTAGCAAAAGTCTACTAGACCATGGATGATAATTATAAATGACAAAACAATAGCATTTTTTTCTACAACTGGCCTTGCACAGTGCACATGTGTACAGTTCAATTTAGACTCAAGTGAAATGGAAGGGTCAAGGGTTTAAGTAAAGAATTAAGGGGTGGTCACATAAACAGAAAAGCATGAAGATTCCCTTCACCACAATTCAACCATTAACTTCCATTTAAACCTGGTCAATCTGACCCAAATTCCTCTGCTGTCTACACACAAAAAAGAATAATGGAGGAGTAGCACAGTGTACTGTAGTCTTGTTTTACCCCTTCCGCTGTGCTTGGGTTTCAAACGCACTACCTTGGTGCCTTCTGCTGGCGCAACAAGGTAGTGCGTTGGGTCAGTTTGGAGGACAGCGGGAGGGTTAAAGCTTAGTTGGGCAGCGTGAGAGCATGAGGCTGAAGGTGAAACTGATACTGTATCAGATACTGTATCAGAAAATAACTGCCATGCACTCATCCCACTTTACTTATGTAAAGTCTGGGACACAATGCAAATCTACTACTCCACTTCATGACAGTGCTGACATGCTTACAGAGGCCAACTGTATGTAACTGTATGTTACTGTGCTGTAAGTGATGTAGTGCTAAATTAACTAGATCATATCTTTCATCGCAGTGAGTCAAGAAACGTGAAGCAATTGATTTCTGTCTCAAATACTTCCCATATCTCTCCACCTCTCTTGTTGACCTCACACTCAATGTTGATACCCATTTTCCATAGGAGAAATAATGACATGACATGGTCCTGAAGAAGATCTGAGCTGCCTTCCAGGTCACTGCTGTTTTCTCAGCACGGCTGAAAACATAAAAACACAACTGTAGATACACACTCAACAACATAACACAACCATCCAGGGAGCCGTCCATCAAAACTGTTTAGAAAAGGGCAGGCACTTTCAAAAAGGACTTGTGATTGGATGAACCATCCAATCTAAACTGTAGGAACCTCCATTGCTGTTTTTGAGTCAATAAACCACACCCGTAGCTACCATGCAGTACAACACTGATTGGTCACACACTAGATACCGGACAGAATTGCTTGCCTTTTCCAGACTGATTCTCATGGCAAAGTCAAACTTGTGAGGTCAGGATGGTATCGCAAGGCTAATGTTGCATTACATTAATAGTAAATGTAAAAGCCAATCAGCCGTTGTGCTTGTCAGATAACACTCTGCTACATTTATGTTTATGGCACTTCTCTTATTGAACTGGATTGATTGGACAGTTTAAAAAAATCTACAGCAAGCTTGTGAAACTAGCATTGCTCTGCTTAGTGTTGGGCATGTTCCTTACCATTAAAGTGCTCATGAAAAGTATGACTTCATCAAGACATTAGTTCTGCTACTTTAGATGTATGTTAGTTGTCCATGTTGCATATGTTAATTTACTTATACGCACACAGCAAAGCCTGCCCACAGTAACTAATAATTAAGCGATCAAGACAGGAATACTAGCCAGTTGTTTACATTGAAGTGACTCGAAATGAGGATGCTGTGTAATTCCCTCTGAAATGAAACAGCCCGCGGACAATCAGACGGCGAGAAAGAGATGTGTAAGGCAAAGGAAGCATGGAGGAAGACAATAGGGCACTGTAGGTGTACTGTATTTCTATATTGATGGTCTGCAGCTGTGGGTACAGTGTGGTCCCTGTGTTGGGGAGAAAAATGAATCCCACATTGTTGCGTTGTATTAATCTTACACAAGTGTATGTGTACATGTTGCCTACAGTACACACACCCGTAGGTGTCGATGAGCCCCTCCATCTCATGCTATGACTTATTCTGGACCAATGTTCTCATTAGGCCAGTTAAGCTAATTAAAGACTCTAGTGGACCCCGGAAGATTCCCTGAGGACCTCCGCCAGCACGCACCTGTCTGAAGGATCCTTGGAGCCTTGGCATTGGCTAACTGCACTAAGATCCGCCTAAAGAGGTATTTTGATTGACATGCACGAGGAACTACGTGTCGTTGGGTTCTGCGTCACGCAATACGAGTGGAACAGTACTAGAAGAACAACAAGAAGAGACGAAACAAAAAGGCTCAGCTGCCCACAACACATACAGAACTGTCACCGACACAGACAATACAAATCTAGTGGGCGACTTCCTGATAGCGCTGAGGCGCTTACAGGGCCATGTGTGTCAGACATTCAGCATACTGTAAGTCTTTTACTGTATGTCACATAGTGTTAATGAATGAAGGAAGTAGTTTAGACTACTCCAACCCCAACCACCCCCTTCCACCCCCTTCCACCCAGACTCTGGGTGTGGTGGTGCGGATCTAAGATGGCTGCCATTCTAAGGGGCTCTGCAGTTACTCTGTGATTATATATGTCCTTTTTTCCGTTTATCTTTCATTCTTCATTTCTCTCTTTTTGAATCGCTCTCTCTCTCTCTCTCTCTCTTCCATTGCGGCGTTTTCCTCTTTGCTTCTTTTATGCTTTTTTATGGTTGATCCGTGTGTGTGAGTTGGTGTGTGTGTTGGTGTTCAGTCTCTGGGCACAAAAGAGAGGCTGGCTGGCCCTTTAGACTCTCTATGGTTTAATTAGCCAATGTGCCGCGCATCCCGCTCTCTCCGTCTCTCTCATACACACAAGCCGGCACATGTGGGTGGAACAACAGAGTCTGTGCTGAGAGGAACAGATGCAGACACCAGTGATTCAGCCAAACTGTGTACTGTACCACAACCAGACAATGAGCCTTTGCAATAACACATGCACACAAACACAAACGTACAGTATACTGTATATACACATATAGTAGTGATTCCCAATTATCAGGCTCTGGAAGAACTAACAAGAATTGATGTTATTTTGTTGTTTTTCAATTCCACTCCGAACTGTTCAAAGCCACTCGGCCCTGAGCTCAAAGACAACGTTCTAGATAAAAGTAAAACGCGTTATTACAAAAGCTATTCTCTGTTGCATTCTAATAAGCCAGTTTGCCTATGCCTCTATTTATACCGTACTTAAATAAATAAAAATCAACGACAGTGATACATAGAAGATTCAGTGAGTCTGAACGCATTAATGATTACTTTAAATTAGCTACTTATGGGATAGAGGATATAGCAATAACAATTTAAAAACCAGACAGTGTGCACAGTTAGCTCCAATTAGCTTCTGTGCCTAATTGGCTTTTATATTCTGTGGATAATGGTAGCAAAAGGTCTTCTGACCCACACATGTGTATGCATGTGTTTTATGTCTTTACATTCATATGTAATTAATGTCTTAAAATAAATACATGTATAAAAGAATGTAATGTTGTCATAGTGTGTGCATAACAACCATATTTGCACTTTCATGATTACAAGATTCATGATTGTGTGTGTCTTTACATGTGTTACTGTATACGTGTATGCAGCAGTTACACAGGCCTGCTGAAAGATGCTTACAGGCAAATGTTGTTGACCTTTGAACTCAGTGGGCAGTGAAAGGCCCAGAATCCCCTAATCATTAGCCTGTACAGTACTTGTCATTCACACTTGGAATGTAATGGAAATGAAGGCTCTATGAAGTGAGCCGAAGTGAGGTTTACAGCTTCAAACCTTCCCGAGAGTCATTTAGAAGATCGGCTTCTTGTTCATTTTTCTTTTCTTTTTTTAAAGGTTACTGAGTTTGTAGGTCTATGAAATAATCACTAGGATAATGATAGGGTAGGGTGTGGATCATATTCAAACATCCCACCAATATCATTTCATGTTGCATGACAAGGTTTAGTGTCACTAAATTACTCCTATTGCCAGACCAAATGCATTGTAAACATTACACAAGATAATGCCATATCCCTCTCTTTTGTCAGTGAATTTACAATACTACTTTGAATTTACCCTCTATATGAAATGTATTATGTACAGTTTAAACAGTCAAATTGCCTTGCCTTGAATGCAATTCATCATTCACTGTATTATTGCTGAAGTTTATCCAAATTCTACAGCGTTTTCGAGTTTGCCTCATTTCTATTTTCCAGACACGTCTACCGCTTGTGACTGGGTCTCACTGTTCACGTACAGGGGAATGATAAGACCAGGCAGTGAAATATGGGCACAAAGAATGGTTCCCACCAAGTATGACTTGGTTTCCTTCATTCGTACCAAAGAGCCATTGAAAATAATAAAATCATTATTGAATGTAACATCACTGTTCACATTGCCTGTAGGAAAAGCATGACTTCCAAGATATTGTCGAATCAGAAAAATAGTGGGTCAACCTTTTGCTTTACCTGCTTCTTACAATGTATTGTCTTATGTCAAAATCAGAAATGAAATAATAAAGTAAAACGTTGTAATTACATATATTCCCCAAATCATTTAGCCCTACCTCCAATACAAGCAAAGGTAGATTAAGTTCAATTAAGTTATATGCATAGAAGTAATTTATTGTGTGATGTGTGTGTGATTGTGAGTTTGTGTGTCCATGGTTCACTGAAAGAGATTTAATTGTGTGTTTTCAGGCTGGTCAGCCCAGGCCACAGTAAACGCCTGATCTTCTATTTAAGCTTTTTCATTTATAATAGTTAGTCAGATGTATTTAGAGATGAGGTTTAACTTGAGGAGGTAGCATTGAACATGACAGTGTTAGACAGAAGTTAGCAGAAAAAAGTAAATCAAAGGGATTTTTTGGGGTCAGTTGGGTGGCTCCTGCTGGGAATGGTGTACATTTGCAATTATCTTAGTTTGCGATTCTTTTAGTTTTCTATGTTATGAATTTCAATATTCTTTGTGACAGGGAATGCAGTATACTGTACAGTGCTAGCAAACGTACTAATGGAATGCATTTCTTATCTAGCTCTAATCTCTTTCTCCCTTTATCTCCTATTTACCCCTCCCTCTCCCACCCCACCTATCTCCTGTCTTACCCCTGTTTTGCAGAAGTCAGCGCCTGAAAGCTACTTTGATCGGAGTGGGGGTCCGTAACAATGGAACGCAACAAAAGCGCAGCTGTGGAAACGTTCCGGACCATAACTGAACGGTGTCAGCGTTGACCAGGGCCCTAGATTGTTGGACCTTTTCCCAAAGACCCTTAAACACCAGCTACCAGTCACGCCACCCAAACTTCCACCTCATCTGCACTCTCATTCAACACTTTTGTGCTAGAGCTGTCAAACCCGTGCTTTTTCCTTTGGTTGAATGTCAACAACCCATTTTCTGTTTTCTCTGTGAACATCACGGCCTATTTAGCGGGTCATCGGCACACAAGTTGTGATTAGCTGAACAGGCCTGTCAATCATGCACCTTCTTCTACTTCCTAGAAGTAAACAGGGTGGGCGGGGTCTGTTGTCCAGGCCACGGCGCCATAGTGCGATGACGGACGGGTGCCTGGTGTGCACGCTGGGCCTGGCTCTCCTCCTCACCCTGGCCTCCAGCCAGAGGATGGATCCCGCCAAGCACCCCATGGTCACCACCAACTACGGCAAGCTGCGGGGCGTCAAGAAGGACCTCAACAACGAGATCCTGGGCCCTGTGGAGCAGTACCTGGGCGTGCCCTACGCCACAGCGCCCATCGGCGACCGGCGCTTCCAGCCGCCAGAAGCGCCGGGGTCTTGGCAGGAGATTCGTAACGCCACCCATTTTGCGCCCGTGTGCCCTCAGAACGTGCACGGTGTGTTGCCTGAGATCATGCTCCCGGTGTGGTTCACAGACAACCTGGATGTGGCGGCAGGCTACATCCAGAACCAGAGCGAGGACTGCCTCTACCTCAACGTCTACGTGCCCACAGAGGATGGTAAGTGGAGAATGAGGGCAGAGGCTGGGTTTGGAATTGGGTGGGGGATTGCTAGCTCACAACCTTGATGGGGGAGTTTGTGTGGTGGGTATTAGGCTTACACAGTGCATAAGACAATAATTATAAACACTCAGGGCGTCTGGGAATGTTCACTCAAAGGGGAAATAAAGGTCTAGGAATTTTTTAGTTTCAACATTTTTCCGTCTTTTCTTGGGTTCAAGGACGCCTTTAAATGTCATTAACAAAAGAAGCCATGTGTGCTTTTTGTAGATAGCAGCTGTAGGAGTTTTGGGGTGTTAAAGTGTGCCTTGGGAGCTACTATACAAAGAATCCCACAGAAGGTCAAAGGATTCCTTTTATCTTTTCCCGCCTTTTACAAGGTGTTACAAAGCAAGGAATTGGGAGAGCGACATTGGGTCTTTGAAGAGAAAAATAAATAGGTGACATTTGCCTATTTTTTCTTCTGCAGTCAATAACCTTCTTTCAATTCACTGAAGTGAGGAATACAATGGAAATATTTCAACCTCGTCAGCAAACATGATGTTAGAAGAAAGAACAAAACTATTTCCAAATGTTTTGCTTGTCAAGTTTAGGGCAAATTCAAATTGAAAGTTATTTTGTTTTTGATTCTTTACACTTTTTATGAGGGTTGGGAGGGGAATCAGAAAATACCACTTTGTAATAAAAACGAAAGGTAAAAGGGGTGGTGGCCATATATTTTTGCTTCAAAACCACCATTTCTAACATGATCAGTCTTTTCCTGGATTCCTTTTTTTGTGCAGTTTTGTCAACTCCAGAACTGTTGGTTAAACATAAAACCAATTTTTTTAACAGCCATTCTTACTCGCTGTGTGTGTGTATTTAACACTTCCCGGTTTCTGCATCAGTAATTTCCACGCTAGGACAGTCACAGCTCAACACCCCATTGCCTTTCTTAGCCATGCCAACGCGTGGCTATGCTACTGTATATGCTGTAAGTTACTTATAGGAATTGCCCTCAGTCAACGTTTAGAAAGGTTACATTGCGTAGATTAAACCTCCAACAGGAGACATTAGTTGCCATTAACTTGACCCTTGTTACACCTACAGTATACTGTCTACATAATTAAGTACTGCTTCCCTTCTGATACTGTACCATCGCTGTATTTTTTAACATGCCATCATTCATCATCCTCTCCTGAGGCCTTTCACACAACCTTTTCAGAGTGCCCTTAAGAAAGAATCCTTAAAAGCTTTCCTAGTTTTAAGCAAATTAAGTATTCAAAATTACTTTTATTATGCAGCAACCAGGGCAAACTAGGACACTAATGTAAATGTGTGTTTGCCATTACTTATTGGTCCTAAATTAATGCAAACCACAGGTTTTGACTCATCAGAATAAATAATATATTCATATAATATAAAATAAAATAACATTATATTATTATATCTAGTACTTTTAATACTACAAACAAAAACAGAAACTGGTTGGTTGATATCAGTTGAAAGACTGCTAATATGCTAACAACCATTTACCCCATAATCAACAAATATCTTTACATTTTTGTAAAGGTATTGTTAATGTTAAGTCTTAATGCTCCTGTCACAATGCTTAACAATAAACATTCATTATTCAGAGGTATCCATATTAAAGATAATTGTTGTGTCTTGCCTCAACAAGTAACTACTTGGGAATGAAGTAGCAATTATAGGCCCTCCATCACTGCTTACTACCCTTTCATCTCCTTAGGTGGAAAATCATTCTACCTTAATTCTACAATTGACTCAATATGAGCCAATTAGCAATTACCGACTCCAATATTGCTCACTATTCTCTGTACCCACCTTAATAAAGCAAAAGACAATCCTTCCTTACCTCAGCAGGACTAAATTAGAGCTTATTGGTGTGTCACTGTTACTTGCTACTTATCTCATCATGCGTAGCAAAGTGATCATTTCAAGCTTGTATTTAGGTTCCCCAGGGGGATCAGGGTTTAGGACCCAGGAGACATGGATGATTCCCTATGGCGGCGGGTTACGGTCGCTCTGCTGAAGATGGTGTCTCATAAATCATTGTTTTCATCTGGCTGCTGCCAAGGCATGCTGGATCGATTGGGGGGTGGGGGCAAGGGGAGACCGCTGTCTCAGGCCCCACAGACATTGCTATATTTCAAATAGATTCAGAAAGAAACATTTGGCAGCCCTAAACAAGCCCTTACTGTACATCATGAGGCCTATGTATAAATAGACGAGAGAAACAATCATGGAACGCGACTAGCATTTTAAGCAGCCAGTCTTATTTACATAGGCCTGCTTTAAATAACACACACACACTGTTGTGTCAGAAAATTCCGATGGGAGATATCACTAACAATATGCCTGCACCGTTAGCTTAGTGGAGGGCCCACCAGAAGCTTGAGTGGGAGATTTGTTGAAGAGTGGGGTGTATAGTATAATATCCAGTCAATCCACCAATTCACATCAGACTCTTAACTGTCAAATCTCACCCCCCTTTCTGCAATATTTCATTTTTCGTCAACATGGGGTGTCAATACTAACACAATGACACTCAGTCCTGCAACACAGCCATAGGCACTGGAGTGAATGAATGCAGAAAACAACAAGCAGATACAGTAAATACTTTAAAAAAGAGACAGCAAGTGGAAATATGATATATACTGTATACTATATTGCTTTTGATGCCAGGTTATGTTGTGTCTCGTTTAGTGACAGCTGTGTTCTGCCGCCAACCTCGGCTAATTCCTCGCTGGAGAAGAGTATGTGTGTGTGGGTGTGTGTGTGGGTGTGTGTTGGGTAGAAGTTACATGGGTAATGTATCAAATGAATTCGAATGAATATTGACATGAAGTCCCGCCTTGCAGTGCCAATTGGGAATATCTGGAATGACCGCACATAAACAATTCCCCACAAATGCAGTTTGTTGACAGAGAACAGCCGTAATGGAGGGACACAAGGGGAGAGAGTAGAGTAGAGACGGAGATTGATTCATATCTGCCCTCTCCAGGTAGTTATTGTACAGTGAAGGAGCCTGGAGAGATAGGGCGAGTGAAAGGACATTAATGAGATGGAAACACTGGGCCTCAGTCATGCTAACAATGCCAATATGATTTGAAACTTTAAACCCAGATACTGCACGGTGTGTGATGCTACATCTGTATGTATACCTGCTTATCTGACTGTGTTTGGGTGGCCCTTTATAGCTGCACTTTTTTTGTATGTTTGCAAGTTTACAGTAGAAAACCAGAGTTGCTGTTAAATTAGAAACACTATAACACATTTTAAAAGGTCCCTATTGTTCAAGTCAGTTCTTTCTTGCCCTGCTACAGTAGGCTTTACTGTATCTGGGTGTGGCAACATTTCCAGACTTGACACCACAAAGGTACTGTACTGTATCAGTGCCCAATGTTTCAATACTGCTATATTGAATCAGTGCAGTTGTATCCAACACTGTTCACTGCATATAATGCCCGCTAAACACGAAAGTCGCCCCAATATGCTACTGCAAACAGACTTGATTTGTTTGAAAACAGTTAGAACATTTTTAAAGAGCAGGTGACTTGTTTCAATTCCAATAAAAAAATAGATAATTCTGTAACCTGGAACAATGTCTAGATTTAGACATTCTTCTCATTTTGGCCAGGTGGAAAAGAAAAATGTAAATGAAGATCACGTGCGACCCAGAGAAATCGAGAAATATCAGGTATTAAGTACAAAGACATGGGGTCAATGGTAGGAAGGGCGGGAGGAGGTTGCCACGGCAACCATCTACAGCTTTCTGTATTTCACTGTCACGATGCGCATCAGAGACTACATGCATTTGTCATCCCACTTGACTCTGAATGAAGGAATTAGTGAGGGCTCAGTTCCAGCTATTTATAGCCTATGAGCCAGAGAGAGACAGAGAGATGGCAGAGGAGAGTTTGTAGCAGAGAGGACTGGATGTCTGCGTGGGTGGGTTTTAGTATGCAGTGTGCGTTCATTTTGCGTTCGGGCACACATCACATGACCATGATGCTCTCCCTCTCTCCTTCATTCAACTCACGTTTCTCTCCTTTTTACATTGCTATTTCAATACGCCATGGGATTTTAATTCACCGCATTGACAAGGTACAACTAATGGGATTTAACATACTGGATTTTACCCTTCTCAACTGGTTGACATCCCATAGCTTTAATAGATGCTTCTGTGTCCAAAATCCCACAATTAATAAATGTTTCACTACATAGAATATATATGGATCAAAGGACTGAATTTGGACAATTTTGCTATATGTTTTAATCATAAACCATATTAAACATCAACAGTGTAACAACAAATCATATCAAATCAAAGAAGTGTACATATTATTTATTCAAATATCATGAACAGTTTATGCCATTTTTAAATAAGTTAGGAATCTGCTATTTTGTCTGCTATATTCAGTGAGTCAATTATTACATACAATACATTACAATGCATTATGGGTCTTAGAAGCAGCAATGTATATACTTGTAATTTTAACTTAAAAACAATGGCTCTTCACCAGAGGCTATTGGACAATACAAAAATCTATAAATGTTCTTGTGTAAATGTGTTTTTTGTAACCTTGATCGTAGTAGCTCCCAAATGCTATGAACACATTCACACACATCCACGATTCCCACAAAGTCTATACATTCATTGCTACCTCCTGTCTTCTCTGTTTCTCTCTTTGGTTCTCCCGCTCTCACACACTCCCTTGCTTTCAATGCGGCTCAAAGGGACATCTCTTCTGGGCTGCTGAAGCCAAGATGGCTAATGGAGGTGAATGCAAATTACCTTCACACGCACACACTAATACACACACACACGCACCCTTCCTGTTGCCAGGTCCACACAGTTCTTCCTAGACCGCTGAATGGGAAGGGCAGAGAGGCAGAAAAAGAGAGATTAAAGAGAGAGAGAGAGAGAGAGAGAGAGAGAGAGAGGGGATAAAGAAATTGATGAAAAACTAGAGGTCATCCAAAGGTAACAAACTAAAAAAAAAAAACATTTTGTGGGCAGGAGTCAAAGCACTAATAATGCCATTAGGCTTAGTCAATGACTATTATCAAAGGCAATTAAAGACTGTTTTATGCCGTGACATATCACCCGTCTAATAAGTTGAATGCTTACAATCCCAATAAGCATTCTGTCAGTGGTTACTAATTAGTGCTCTGTTTGAGTTTTGTGTTGGGTTAACCTAAATTGGCCGCCAGTGAACATCATATTAATCAATCCTGTTCACAATGGTCAACGTGTTTTTGTGAAGGAAAGTAGTTACTGTAACATCGTTAATGATTTACATGTCATCCTTATAAGTGCACTAAAACAGTTAAAAGTTGGACTGTTCAGGTTTTATGCAGTGTAATGACATGTGAAACAACACAACTGTACTTACCAAATGATTTTTGCATAGTTGCTCCATAAAATCAATTGTAAGTTAATCAGCGAAAACTCACCCTGGTAAGCAAGAATGTGCAGAGAAAAGAAGGATTGCTAGGGATTCAATCTAAACTGCAATAGTGTCACCCCAAACATATCTTATAGTGATCATTTAATGAAACAAAATATCTGCTGTGGCTTGAATACACTTGAATAATCCACTCATAATCTAAAACTGAAAGCTGAAAAGGCTATATGGTTTGCAAAATTGTGATTGAGCTTCATGACACTAATGTATGTGTATTTACATGTATTTATCTATTTGTTAAATTAATTTTCTATACAGCTTGTACACCCTGCATACAGTCATGTACCCTGTGTTACAAATACAGTAGTTCTAAAAAATAAACTACATGCTCATGAGATTTTATCCATATGCAAAAATCTCCCATATCTCCAAATTTTTCCATTAGCATACATATGGATTACCTTATAAATATCAATGAGTCAAGCCAAAGGAAGACAGAAGAATTGGAAGAAAAGTAAAAATGAATGAATGCAAAGTCGATCTCTCCACAGAAGTGGGGTGTGTCCACTCCAGGCTATTTGACGTAAATGACTCCCAGTCTTCCATCTCAGCACTATATCAGAAGTCCACTAGCATTCTGTATTAATAACAGTGGTTAGCAATGTCCAGGTCCTGCAGCACAGGGGTGGAGTATGCTCCCAGGTGTCCACATAAAGGGATGCATGTAGATTGAGGCTGGCGGCAAGAGGTGAATGGAGAAAGTCAGCTCTGGACTGTGAAACGCATTTATCCTTTTACAAATCTATTTATATTTGAGGCACAATATACCTGTAGCTATATTGTATAGCCACTTCCTGCTTTTGGCATATTTATCAACATTCACAAGGTTTCACATTTACATTTTAAGCCTCTAGCATATAACCTTTTTCATTCAAATGTGGAGTAAGTGATGCTGTAGAACGAATGTTGAACTCCACATCAAAACATATACACGTAGGCCCCACCCCCTACATTGGCCAACAGTAGTGTAGTGTGCTGCGCTCCGCATCACTTTGCTTATATTCCTATTTACAGAGCTAGGGCTGTGTAGGAGCACAGGGTTACTGTTCAGCACACACACGGAATGGACAGACAGCTGACTGCAAGGACATATTTGCTGGATTTGACAAAAAATGGATTGGATTTTAATCGCTTACCTCACCTTTAAGAGTTACTGTAGCAGTGCACATTGGTTCTAATAGAAAGTTCCGTCCTTCAACATTCAATAGATTCAGGGGTATGTGTGGGTAGATCTCAGTAGATCTCAACCAGTGTCTATCTCTTGCTGCAGGAAAGGAATTTTCATATTAAGACGTTATAAAATCAAAGATTGTGTTCTTGAACACATTTAGCGGTGTCTGCCAAATCTAGTGACCACATATTAGGTATCTTGGTCCCACTAAACGTACAATTGGTACAGTATTAGATAAGTGTAAAATAGTCAATGAGTTCTGCCATTAGAACAAATTGTTTTTCTCTGAGAGCTCTATTATACCTCTGTATCAAAAAGTTCAAGGATTTATTATACTTCACACATGGCTTTGTTATCAGATTTATATTTTGCAAAATTACCCCCTTTTGATATTATGAAGATTCGCGAAGCCTCTTGTCTGACAAGGTCTTGTTTTGTCCAAAAACAACTGCAGGGCTCAATGAATGTACACTTTACAGCTTTCTTTGTGTGTTTTTTGAGGACATCTCCTTTAATGACAACAGAGGAGAATTCTATCAAGATCACAGATGAATTTTGACATGAACTGGTAACTGAATAGCCAAGTCTGTCAGCTCTTTGGATAGCTAACAGAACACAACAGCCTCTATACCTTGTTTTTTTTCTACTTTTCCTTGAACTAATCTACTCCCCGTTCCCATGTCAAACAACATAAAGGCTCACCCTTCAAAGGTTAGGCCAATAAATCTCTCACAGCAAAAAAACCCGATAAACTGGATAATGTCAAAACAGTTTACAAAGTGAGCTATTCTGAACGCAACTAAAACCGCACCCCTCATTCTGTTGAGCTGTGACAAACTTCATTGGCTCTTGGCATCATTCGCTTGAAGTTGGGGCTGACTGCAAGTGACACGTGCTCACATACACACACAAACACACGCACACTAACACACGCACCCAAACACCCAAACTAACCAGGCACCTTTTGGGGAAGGCACACATGCGCACACAGAGTAGCATGTATATTTGCAGACCCACACATAATTTCTGGCAAACGCAAAGGCATTACGCAATCAACACAAACATTACACACGCACTCACACACACACACACACACACACACGTACACACGCACTCACACTGGCAATTGTACTGTTTGATGTGATGTGCATGTGTGCGTGAGACTACACAGGGAGAAAATGGCTTTAACCTTCATGCCTACCTGATTGTCACCGCTCTGTAAATGTCACTCCATCTGGTTCCCCTCCTCTCTCTCTCTCTCTCTCTCTCTCTCTCTCTCTCTCTGTGTGTCTCTCTGTCTCTGTCATTGTCTGGAGGTGCGTTTCTGGCTCTTCAACCTGGCTCTATCAGGGGAGGAACACGGAACATTTTAAACTCCAGTTCCTAAAGCGATAGATGAACATGTCACTCTCTTGTTAGTGCACCTGCTCTTGCCCCCTCCATCTCAGCCCCACTTTACACACCACCTCCCCAACACTGATGCCCATCTTACCTCCGCCACTATTGTTGCTGTCACACTCTGTCTCATCTGTTGTTTTCATGTCCCTCTCAGTACACACTTCCGTCCGCCATCTGCTTCCGCGGGGTTCCGTTTTGCGACACGTTTGAGCTCATTCTTTCAAACACGTGAGCAAACTCACATGCACACACCTAAACTCTCACACAGCAGGGATGTGGGTTTTCTGTTGAATATTCACAGCTCCAAGCCTGGGCACGCTCCCAATAAACCCCTCTGCCTGTGTGTGTGTGTGTGTGTGTGCGTGTGTGCGTGTTTCTGTAGGTGGCTGCTAAAATGTTTTTGTCTTTGTTTTTGAGTGTGAACTTTTAAAAGGAAGGTGTTCGCCATCTCAACAAACTGCATTTTGCCCAATTAGAATCTATTGGAGTCTTCCTACTGTTATCATTGACTGAACTACTAAAGTGGATCCTGACCGGTCCTTTAACCGGGTATGAACTGTTAAACCCCTAGATTTGTGTGTATATAACGTGGATGAAATATTGTTGTTTTGGTTTGATACTCAGACAGCACATTACCCTCTGAGTGGCTTGCATGACCTCTCCCCCTAGCTCACAGGCTAATACTGATCTCAACCTCACCTCGTCAGCTTTAACATCAAATACATTTTTATGTATTTTAAATGTATGAATAAAAACACCAAATAAGTATTGAATCTGCATTTATTACAAGGACCGAAAGGATATAAGCACAGGCAATGCTTATTTAAACAGGTTTGTATGTGATGTTAAAATGCCACATCTTTGCGACACACACACAGCCAATTGCTCTTTACAAATAGAGAGCCAACTGAGTTGCTGTCCTGCTCCCATTCTATCTCTTCATCTCTATTCCCTCACTCGTTTCTCTCTCTGGCTCTGTCCACTTGGGTCTCCCTCACAGATCAATATCATTCAGGCTCTGCTGAAGGCCAGCGAGGGCCACCGGGGGTCCAGAGAGAGAGAGAGAGAGAGAGAGAGAGAGAGAGAGAGAGAGAGGTATGAATGAGAGAGGAAAGTGTATACAATTAAATTAAATAAAGAATAAATAAAACAAGTAAAAGTAGAAAGAAGTACATGTACATGGGAACATTCATATCATTCATCATTTTGACTAATTAAATACTCATAAGTAACAATCTCAATATTTTTCATACAGCATGTTGGTCTCCCTGTTATTCATAACCTGGTGAGGTACTGTAATATAATTCAAACAGCTTCCATTTGCAATTTCCAAATATAAAATGTTTTCTTTTATAATCTAGTATTTATTCATGTTTATTTGTAAAA
Source organism: Aphredoderus sayanus (assembly GCA_027564795.1). Classification (NCBI taxonomy): domain Eukaryota; kingdom Metazoa; phylum Chordata; class Actinopteri; order Percopsiformes; family Aphredoderidae; genus Aphredoderus; species Aphredoderus sayanus. The sequence continues at coordinate 88,102 of JAODUG010000010.1, forward strand.
TGCACAGTAACAGCAAGGAGCAGTCATTGCTGGCAATGAACTGCTTGAACTAAATAAACACACAATAGCACTATACACAGCATCTCAATATCTTTAACAAGCTCAAACTCTGACAGAATCTTAACTTAGACTGATTCTCAGCAAAACCCATTAATGTTGACCAACAGGCCACCGGTGGTGGTTTGCACAAAAGACAAGCAATGCATTAAAAAAACAGATAAAACACAATATCCTATCCCCTAATGAATGCCATGCACTTGATTGCAACCAAATAATTCAATGTTTTCTAATGAAAAGAAAAGTATTGTTAGTTACTCTTAGTTACAACATTATTTAGGCCATCAGAAACGATGACATTTGTAAGGTGTTTAAGATATATTTATACTTCTTAAATGTTTTCTACTTTAGAGTAATGGGTATAAAAATCTAGATTTAGATCCATCATCTACAGTTTCCATACACACATGCAGACATGCATGTACTTTATGTACAATATGTCTTACTTAGACATAATCACAAGTAGCGTCTTTCCGCAGCAATATCTCAGGTAAATGACACATATAGTCCATCACCTTACCCATCCTCCAGTCCTGTACACACGCACACGCACACAACTTAACAGCTCCATCTCAGCAAGCGTCCATCATTCATCGTTGAAGTTCGCTTACAAGCTGTCAGGCGCACTCGCATTCAATCATAGATCACGCAAGACTGCCTTGCATAGGCTAAATGAGCTACTCAGCACTGCTGTACTCTACCTTTGTCCACACACAATCTGTCATGCTTGTGTGGACACACACACACTGTCAATGACTCAATGACTGCCTACTCCATCCAGAGGCAGCGCTAGCCTAAATGGTGCCCAAGGCCCCCCACAGGTGCCCATCCCCTAGGCATGTATTTAATTTAACCTTTATTTAACCAGGTGTGCCACATTGAGATGAATCGTCTTGTTTTCAAGAAGGACCTGGCCAATAATAGCAGCACATGAAAATTAGAGAATGTATAATCACAACATAAAACATAGATCACTACTGTTCCTGATTATACTTTACAATGTAGTGTGGAATACAAACGCTCAAAACATTTACAGCAACCCATCTCAATAATCAAATATTCGTTTTTTTACTTAAACTCATTTAGAGTTGAAGACATTAGTTAATTCATTTTAAAATCGTTTGTAGCTCATTCCAAATGGAAGGAGCAGAATAATGGGAAAACATTTTTTTTACCTGACTCAGTACAGATCTTAGGAACCATCGCCAAAATGTCGTTTTGGGAGGTGCTGTTTTGTTAACAAAAATGTACACGCACATATTTCTTTGCATGAAGCTAAAGAGCCATAAAATGAAACAATCTAATAACAAATAATGCATGAGGTGCTGCTGAGCAAGGCATGACAAGCATATCTATACAGTGGCCAACATCATGGCTAGCATGTACATCGCAGTAGCGTGCTGGCATAATCATGCTCTCCTCACCTAGAACTAGGAAATAGAGTGTCGATTTGGAACCAACGCCTACTACTGACACGAGTATTGATCCACCCCAACTCGTACGTTTGACCTGCTGCTAAGCATTGTGTGTGTGTGTGTGTGTGTACGTGTGTGTGGGTGGGTGTGTAGGTACCTGCAGACGTGCGCGTGCCTAATGTGTCGCTCTCCTGAATGCATATGTATGCCGGCTCGTGTGACTTTGTGTGACTTTGTGTGTGCATGTTTAAGTGTACTTTGTGTGCGTGTGGCCATCGGGAGAAATAGAGCTGAAGTAAAGTCTTACGTAACCGGCTTCAAAGCAAACCGCAGTGAGCTAGCACCCACCCCTGCAAAAAAGACACACCACAATGCAAGGAGGAAGGGGCAAAAGATGAGAGAATGAGGGAGGGGAATAAAAGAAGCAGATTTTAGAGAGCGTGTAAACAACTCGAGGTCTAGAATAATTTTTTCAGAGCTCTGCCATTTTATGCATGGCACATAAAGCACTGGCACCGGCGGTTTTGGAAATCATCACAACATGAATATATGGCAGTGTGATATTTTTCATTTTGTGTTATTTCAGGGGCGTTTAGTGAGTGAGACTTACACTGTATTTTAATACATTTTACAATTGGGGAAAATCAGTGGCTTACAGTCTTTGTTGTTGTTGTTTTTTTATTCAACAATGGCGTAACAACTGTTAACATTTATGTAACCATATGGAGACTGTTGTCATGAACATTTGGTGAGGAGGACAGAGGCAAATCAAGTCAACCAGTAATGAAAGTTCTGCATTATTAAAAGAAATTGTGTATTGAGTCTTATTTATTATTCCACATCCATTTTGTGCTTCAGTTATACAGTAGGAGCCACATACATGGATGTGCATGATGTTGTGATTATACAAGGGCCCAGAAACTGTTTTTAATTGTGATAAAAATGTGTGCTAGATTCATTTAGATAGGTCACTTCGTTTTCTCTCCAATTAGTCCTTTTTAGCCTCTTACCCTAAAAGTTACCATTTGGTGAAGGCTCGTCAACTGAAGAAATCAGCAGAAGAACTCATCATGAGCGAAATATAAAATCAAATATATCTTTTCCAGTGTTGCTTCACACGTCTTTGTCTGACCCATTGTTAAACCCATGGCAATTGGTCTTTATTTTGACACATTAATGCAGCATATTAATTTCTTTATTTCACAGAAATGGCCATTTTCACAGGACTTTTTTGGGGCCGTATCTTTACATGGATTATCTTTTGAACTACAAAAGAAACAATATACTTCCCAGTAAGGCAAGCATATTAATTATTGACCCATAGTAGAGTCATTATTTATTTATTAAGTTATACTTTTTTTGTTTAAAACTGTATCTTCCTTACCTCAAAATATGCTACTAGTATAGAGATGATGAGTACGGAACAAGAATGGAACAATGGATGTCAATGGAGGATGAATAAAGTTGTTTTTGTGAATGATGCATTTTTTGCAGGTTGTCATGAAGAATAAATATGAATGTAAGAAAGATATGTATTGACAACATTTAAATTATCTTTTAAGCACTGTACTTCCTAATCAAGGGTTTAACAAAGGTTAAATATAACTTTAAACCTTTAAACATTATACTTTTAAATGTTTGACCCTCAGACTTGATTGGTTCAGTGAGTAGGCTGATTCCAGATGGAAGTCAGTGTATTGGCTTGTTTTACATTTGACAAAACAGGACGTGCTTTCATGGACGTACTGTACTGAGTATTTTCAGTGAGAAGGATTAGCTCAGCTGGTGATTGGCAGGGGTGAGGGTTTATGTTTTGTATAACAAAACTTATTCAAATAGTTCATGGCATAAATTCCAGTGAAATGAAGAAGAGAAAGACAGGAATACGGTTAATGAGTCTCGGTGAATATAATTGGTATCTACAGTTAGATTCTTTTCCGCTATTTCATTTATGCAAAAGCAGCTTGTGGGCAGATCGGGGATGAAACTCTTGTTCACCTTCTACCTGCTCTCATCTGCACAATTAGCGTCATGCTAACTTGTCATTTCAAATTGATGCACCGCTGTTGTGCTGTGTAATTATTTACTTGCCTGTGGAATAACTCTAGGTTTACCATTCAAGACATGCACACACATATATTACACACATATGTGTGCTGTGTTAAAGAACATGTTAAATGTGCTTTTTAACATGACAGGGATGTTGTCTGTGTTTCCACTAATTCTTGTCATTATTGGGGTCATTTCTGTAACATAAACATTTTTAGGGCAACTAATACATTTTTAAAAGGAGAGCTGGAAATACCAAATTCATATTACATTTCACAAATGCGTGTGGCTGCTTCACTGAATAAAACATGTTTAGGGCAATATTTTGGAGGTTTGAGCACCAGGACCCAAACCTGCCATTCTTCTTAGGTGGCCTCTTCTTTGCCTGTTTTTCTTTCTTTCTTTCTTTTTGCTGGTGATATAATAAAGGAAAGGGGTTGGTCCTGTTCTTCAAACCACAGGAACACATTTGTTATTGCTTTTTCTCCTTACCTCCACCCCAAAAATCCTGAAATAGGGAACTGAAAGGGTTTATAGGAACAACCAACTGTTAACAACGGCAGCCATTTTGTTGTGCAGGGGCGAGGAGAGGAGGGGGAGCTCATCCAAACATGGGTTTTCTTTGATCTTGTGTCTTTTCTTGTGATAAATCTATGTCTGTGATTCATTTTGTTTTTGTGGTCTTTTTATAAAACGAAGAGAAAAAAAAACAAAAAACAATTAAAACATGAACTGATTTGTCCTTTTTGCTCTTACTTCTTTTCTTTTTTTGGTATTCTTTTTTTCCGTTTTTGCCAGTAATCTTTTTTGAATTTTCTCTTTTCTCTTTTTCCCCCCTTTTTTTCTTAACCCTAGGTCCGCTCACAAAAAAACACGATGAATCTTCAATGAACAAGCCTCGAGACGAAGGTATTTTTGTTGCATGTTTTTCCCTTTTTTCTTGTATTTTTGGGGATACATTACATACATTAGGCCTGCACATGCACACACACGCACATGCACACACACACACACACACACACACAGATAGGACGCAGAGACGTACCAGTCAAGCAAACTGCAGAAGGGACCTATGACAAGAGAGGCATACTGATGTGTTGGTGTAAGTGTACAGTATGTGTTCAGAATTGCACATATTAAAGAGATGTTGATATCTGGTAAACCCGTGACTGTAGCTTCCATACTTGCATAAGTGCATAAGTGTACGCGCATTACTGTCAAGATAAAATAATCATTTTCAGTCATATTTCTGTTATAGATGACTATTATAGAAACGCTACAACATTTCATACAGATATGTTGGCCAGCACCAAGTATGTTTTTGAAACACAATGAAAGTCAATGGAGGTTCAATGAATACCACGACTGAAGGATTATTTCGCCTTAAAGCTCTCTCTCTTGTGGAAATACAATTATTGGGCCTTTGTGAGCGTGGATGGTCAGTCCGTAGCTTCATTTTAATATCAGCCACACTCATATCTGTGTGTTTCTCTGAGGGTCTTATCTAGGTCTTAGCAGCCTAGCAAGACATCGCCATAGTGCCCTTGAGAATCCATTAGCTGAGTAACTGTTGTTGTTGCCCCAAACAACTCTGGTTTTGGGAAGCTAAGCAGCTACAGTACTCAGACCACTTTAACACCTTAACAATGACATTCATTCAAATCTAAAAATGTGGACACTGCATCTACCCATAGGACATATACACAGTGGAGGTGATTTTATCTTCACCCTTCCCCCCCTTCCATATTCGATGGACTTGTTTCTCGGAGGGGGAACAAGGTGACTGATGATATTTCATACATATTTCTCTTTATGCCATTTTGAGGGTAGTTTGGGTGATTTTTTTCTCCCTCCATGATGCTCTTTGATTCCGGGGTATTTTTGAAGTTGGGAGTAGGAGGAAGTTGGATACGCAAGGATTTTCTTGGTGATCAAACAGCACTTTCCACCGACACAACTTTTCAGATGCCGGAGTCAGCAGCCACTCCAGGTGGGGGGGGGGGGG
>JAODUG010000010.1:111830-123937 GCA_027564795.1 Aphredoderus sayanus
TCCAGACAACACAGCTCTCAGGTTCACAGGGGCTCGCAAACCTCTCCACCACGATAAGGTGATGGTTCCCGGAGAGTAAAGTATTTAAAGAAATCATATTTTTCTTGCTCGTCTACATGTAAAAACTGCTGGTGTTAAATCTAAAACACATGTGATTAAAAAGCATGTGATTCTACAATCGGTTTTCATTTGTTGGCACCCATAGCCAATCAGAGCAGTTGAACATATTTATAATATATAAAACACTATCCACAGAATTGTTAGAGAGGAACAGAAAAGCATGCACTAAATAAACGTTTAATAAAAATGGTATACATTAATAAATATATGTTTTGTTATAAACCACACAAGCATATTATTAAATAGCATAATATCTTTCAAATATGGGATATTTTAATGCAAATGTATTTGTCTGTGCCTATCTATGTGTGTGTGCATGTGTGGGCTCACCGGTCCATATAACTGTTATGTTTGACAGCAGATCTTCTCCAACTGTCTGCAGGTATGGAGATTTGGCTATACTGGGAGAACACAGAGAGGCACAGTACTCTGTAGAAAAGGAGGGGGGACAAAGACATGATATATTATAGAGAAAAAAGTTGTCAGATAGAGATTGCAAGATGTTTACATGGCTACTGAAAATTAATACTAAGCTAAAAGTGCAGTTTACCTAAATAAAATGTGGATTATTTTTTAGACAGTTTTTACCCCCAAGCCATCAGGCTACTGAAGGCTACCAGACTGCTGATTATGCACACATAATCAGGCCACTTTAAGAATCTGTTCCCACCCATGCCCGTGTGTCACGTCACACCGCTTTAACATAGCATTTGTACTACTCTTTACCTACTGTTTATATTAACTGACTAATTTACCTTCAATCTTATGTATATAGAGCATCTATATCAGTACATAGAATATTTTATTTTACCTACAGTTTCTGTTGCAATTTGCAATTGGGGTTTTCGTAGTATACGAAATACACTATAACTATGACATATTGTATGGCACTTCTGCCGTCACCTCCATCTGTCTGTCTTGTTTTTGGTCTGTTTCCCTGTTCTGTCTGCTGTCCACTCCGTGTTAATCTTGTTCCAGTCTGTGTTTTGTCTCCGCCCCTGCCTCTCGTTGAGTGTTGATTGTTTTCACCTGACCCTCGTTGTTCCTTGTCTAATGGTCTGTCTTGTCTTCCTGTATTTAAACGCTTTGTTTGTTCTTGTCTTTGTTGGATTGTTATGTTAACGTCATGTGAGTACCCTGCCTGTCTGTTATTTTGTTTGTTTAATAAAATCCTGTTATCCTGCCTGGTTGTTGTGCACTTGGGTCCCTCTCGCATACTCACCTTGACAACGTATTAACATAACATAACATTGCTTATTAGCTAATGTTGAGGTAATCCCAAGCATCTCTAGACTGTCTACGGTATATTTTCTCTGTGCTCACGACAATAAATAAACTTGAAACTTGAACGTGAAATATTTTGTAGGGGAACCATTCCATTAGTTCTGACCTGTTGGACAGAAGAGGAAGACAGGTGGCTCCCCGAGGAACCGATAGACCTCATTGGCTACGGTGACCTGAGCATGGGCGAATGAGGAGAAGGCTTCACTGTCAGCCTGACACATGGAGTGGTCGATGTCATCGAAAAGAATGGCAAATGCCTCGCAACCCAAATCGGACACCTGAAAAGTAGAGAGGAGATGGATTGAACAATATGATGACATTAGATCATAAAAGAATAAAAACCTCAAAACGTAAATGCTACAAGATTTTAAATGGTACCTTAGTTCATAAACATGCTGTACACTGCTCAGAAGCTGTCCTATATGTTGCCATAGCTATTTGTACAGTTGTGTTTTAAACATATATAGCTAGGAAAGATATGTTGGCTTATTTATTACTGTACTGTTAGTTACTAACTATGTGGGCTTTGTCTATAACATTAAGGCTGTACAGAAAAGATCATTTTTAGCTTTGTATGCTAAAAATCACTTTGATAACTCCATTAAGTTGTATTTTTCCAAACTATAGTGAAATAATTTGTTTTAACAGAACACAATTTTTATTTTTATTAAAAGTGTGTACAGTATGTACTTGTCTGAGCTTGCGCTTTAGTAGTGTAAGGTCACAGGTAGATGAAAATACAATATCCTGGCCAGGAGAGAGGGCATAAACAAACATCAAGTCTCTGGACTGAGCCTCCACGATCAGTGTACGCAACTGACCTGAGGGGAGGAGAGGAGTATAGTTATTGGATTAAATTGTTACACTATCCAGATGGATGCACATGTGAAGAAATAAATAATGATTAACTTTTCAAGTAGCTAGATTTAGATTTACCTGGAACAAGTGCATAATACACCACTTAGTTTTGGACATCTTAACTAAACCCCCCAAATTGGAAATGTGCAATTGTTTGGTGATGTCACTGTATGTATTGACAATTACAATTCAATTTTCCCAGGTTTTACAATTAAGTAACACTTTTATCAAGAGTGAAACAATTAGTACTTTAAGATTCTTATTGATTAAAGGTTATTATTCAAAATATAATATATAATATTATAATAATATATACATTTTTAGTCATCAAAACATGTTATATGCTGGAGTAGCTTCTTTATAATATTTATAAACCAACTAATTTGTTAGATTGGTACTTTCCTGTTATCCGGACCCCACCTCAAAAAACAGTAAAATTGAATTTTTTGCAATAGTTTATTCCCCATTCATCCAATAAGCAATCAACAAAGCAATATAAGATCGGAAGGTGGCCAATGGATCTTCACTTCTTCCAGGTCATCTCCCAGGCCCAGAGGTAGATGAAGCGCACCACATTCACGAATGGAAGACGGGAGAACGCGAACCAATTGCCAGAGCGAATCCTGATCTTCTTGCAGCATGTCCATAAGTTGCATCTCCAGTAGTTCTCGTTGGAGGTGTAGAGCTGCCTCTGGTGGTTGTTCTTGCATCTTCGCTCCGCTGGAAGAAGTCCTCGTTCTTGCAGAAATGTAATGGCGTCCTCTTCATTGTTCGGCAGGCTCCAAAGATTCATCATGATGTTGAATGGCTAGTTGGTAGTTGGGGATGAATAATACTTACAAAATACAAAGAATACTGCTATTTAGGCGGGAGTTGAAAACAGTGATTTTGGCACGTATTTGAAATTTTATATGGTGGGGTCCGGATAACAGGAAAGTACCGTTAGATTTATAATCGACCTGTTTTATATTCTTCTGTGGTCCCATGAATGGATGTAGGGATTGAGTAGTGGAGGTGTTGTTATTACCTTCCTCCTCAGTAGAATAGATCTCCCTCCACAACAGTCTGTGTTTCAAGTCATCTTTAGGACCATACAGGTAGGTGTTCAACCCCCAATGCTGCATCCTGGTACAGAGGAGAGGAAAAAATAGGTTCAAGGTTAAAAATAGTAGCTAACATTTTCTGCACCAATTCCTATTCTGAAAGGTTTCCCACAGGAGTAATTTGAATTGCTTGGTCACAGGGGGCAGAGCTATACAAAGGTACCTGATACAAAGTATACAATGTAAGGGGGAATTTGAAATTAAACGATTAGCAGACAACTGTTGTAGAATGTCAATCATTTTACAAAGGTGTGAATGTGGCATGGACTCTGAGTTTCAACCAAAAACACATTTGTAATGCTCATGGGGTTCACCTTTAAAGCATATAGCATACAGTATTATACATTCCACGTATTAAAGTAACTATGATTTTGTTCATGAAATGCATTGTTTCTATATACAGTAGCACATCAAATTAGGTTTCGCGTGTTTCTTTTGTGCACTTATTCATTATATTAACATTACATTTATAGGTTTTACATGCATCAAACACCCAGGAAGCCAATACAACAAGTGAAGAGAATTAAGAGGTTACTCTGTAGAAGGGGATAATAATAGAAACAGACAAGGGGCAAGAAAACTGATCCACTACATTGATCTCGACAGCTACCTCAGTTACAGGAAATAACCCATAAATGACATACTGTATATAGAGGATAGTAATAGTGTAACCATATCTGTATGCCCACATGCACCCATACACACACAAACACAAACAATCGTTCTGTCTCTCTCTGGAGGAGGTCCAACACTTGGCTTTCTTGTCATCTGTGGGCAGAATGTAGTCACTCTTCTCTCTTACTAATTTCCTGGACAGATGGCACGCAAGTTGCCTCCATAATCCAACCTACCTTCCTCATGCACGGATGGAACCAACACACACAAACACACGCCCGCCTCCACAACCCAAATTTGCCAAACTTATACAACACTGATATTATGAAAAGTTAATCAAACAAGACCTCCCCCTACACACTCACACTCAACTGCTCGTACACTGACAGAAGTGGAACTGTACATAAGAGACTGTAGAAAAGGAAGCTAAGAATAGCTGCCTTTAAAGATGGAGTATGCCATCCTGGAGAAAGAATGTTGATCACCTCTCACTTCAATACAATAGCGTGCTCCCTCAGAAGCTCCGCCCCCCCAAATTGGACATACATCACCAAGGCTGACATAGTGTTTTGTGGTGCGGTCTGCACCACTTTGTTTGTGTTCCCATGTACAGAGCCAGGGCTGTGTAGGAACACTGGCTTATTTGTTCAGCATGCACACAGAACAGGCAGCTAGAGACCCTGAGTAGATTTCCATTAATATAAAAAAAAGTAACTTCCAGTTAGCCTTGCTTTAAACCAAAACAATATCTGATGTAAATACAAATTACTGTATATATATACTATATATAATCTTTTTTTGTATGTGCACTTGCATTAGATATATTTTGTTTCAAACAGAACAAGCTATTTACAATTTCACAATAAATTGCCATTTTTAAAATCTCATTGGCACACAGAAACAAATACAATACATTTATTAAGTTGATGTTATTAGTGTTGATATAGGGACAGGGTCCAATGACTTACCACTGGAAGAGAACTTTCCTTTGATCCATTGACCACGGCCTTCCATAGAAACCTGTGAGGATGGATAGGATGAAGGGAGATGAAATGTGAAGAAGGTAGCAAATTGACACGCAAAACTCAAGTGACTCACTGCAAAAGCGACATAACAGCTTGTGACATTACACTGTGCACTGTGTCAACTAGCAGCTTTTAAGGTTGTTTTTCTGGGAATACACAGCAGTCTGTTGTGATACTTGGCTTTCAATTTCAATTACATTTTTAAGACAGGACCCTGCATACATTTATGCATGATGTCCAATAACATCGATTACAGCAGAATAATAACACAAGTATTACAGTAGGTCAAGGGAATAACCCTGATCTCAGGGGAGTTGTCCTCCACTGATTTGCTTAATGTAAAGACAAACTAATTAAACTCTTCCACAATACAGTAGTTAGTCATTTTACAGGTGCCTGCATTTAAGTCCAATTAACGAGATTAGGCCTACTGTACATATGGAGGTCTACAAATTAGATCTTGGCATCATATACTCTGAACGGTACTGTGGCTCTGTGGCAAAATTAAGTACCTGTCAGCATCCACCGGTAGACTACAAACACGCGAGTTTAGGGTGCAGATTTAGTTTTCCACTCAAACAGATTTTAGTAATAACATAAGGACCAGATCAGACCCTTAATAAACTTAGATGCACCACCTGTGTCATATAGGCTATATAATGACTTGCCGAAGTAGAATAAGCTAAAATGTTGTTGTGTGATGAGATGACAATAATGTATCGTCCTTATCAACATTACACGTAGGATAAATGAAGCCGAATAATGATTGCCTAGTATGAACATTGCCTTCATAGTTGCACATATACAGTAGCCTAAATAGCAATACAACCCTCTAAATAATCATCAGCAATAATATCATAGGATATATCAAATATCGTAGGATATTTGTCATCTTCGCCGGCATTTTATGTTTTATTACCATATATCTGAACCAGATCAGTGATGAAGTATTTTCAGTCAATGCTGTTTAGTCTACTTTTCAAGCTTATTGTCTGATCAAGCACAGAACCTAATAAGCAATGAACGTAAGCCAGCGCAGTAATCTAGACTATGCATTTGTCCTGCCTAATGCCTATCTATTGTCAAAAATCAAGACCGATCAATGTAATATATGTGGGTCAAACGGTGGTCTATTTAAAAACATCCTATGTCTCCCTAGGGATGGATCACATGCTCATTTATTTTTTCGCTTTAGGGCTTACCTTCCACCACTCCACAAATAAACTGCTTTTCCCCCTCCATCCTCTCTTCAATCCAACAGCTTTCCTGCCGCTTGCAGTTGGCAGTGTGGTTGAGGGCAGATGTAATGCTCCTCCTATCTGCTGGGTTGGGTACCGGAGAAATTCTTCATGCTTTCCCTCGATCGTCTCTTCTTTCTCCCCACCTATCTGCACCACTGCACTGGGTCGGACTCGGACTCAGGATGTAACCACGTGACCGATGCTCTTATTATTTTATAATTATAAGCGTGCGTGTTAGGGCTCCATTTATTATAATGAAAAATTAAAATATTTTAAACATTAAAAAAATCCTAAGCCTTCATTTCCACTAGTAAGTTCGACAGGCACGTGGTTTCATCCAGTATGTCTTTATTGTGCACAGGCGCACTCATGTCCTGTTGAAAGGGAGTGCCAAGGTGTGAGTGACAGAAATGGAAGAGGTCATTTGATCACTGTCTGTGGCTCTGGCTGCAGAATAGGCTGTAGTTTAGTGTATTTTCCTTTAAACGGTGAAAGGAAAATACACTAAAACGGTAGGCTATTCAAGCACATGCCACGCTAGATTGAACGGAGGAAATCTGATATATAGCTTGCCTAAACTAATAGTTGTGCGACGCTTGGTGGAATTAAAAGTATTTACACCCTGCAGGTACTGTGTAGTACACAGTAATATCTACTGATGTCGAGCTATTATGATAGGCCTTTTGTAGAATTATAGCATGAACAAATATATTATTACTTTGTGTAGGCATATTGATATTTGGCTATGTTTCGATCAGGTAGCCTATAGAACATCAGTACATAGACAGAAAATAATATTTAATACATATATGAATTTAGTTTATGGGTGCATCCCCAGATCAAAGCAAATTATTATAGTTAAATGTTGATACTGCATAGTATGAAAGTGAAGAATGGATTTGCGCTTATGCCTGCTGCAGTGTTCCTTTGTGGGGCACCAAACTTAAAAATATTGAAGGCAAGTATGTCTATAAGTAGGCTATATGTCTGTACAGTATATGCCACCCATTGTCTATAACACTCGCGTGGCACGTCAAAATATTATTCGGAGGCATGTTGTGTTACCCTTACACAGTCTCACAATATGGGCCCTTATTTAAGGAATTTGTGACTATATTCTTCAGGAATGACGTAATTGACACGCCACATACGGCGTATGTGAAAATACACATATTAATGTAGACCTAAATAGTTATTTGAATAATGTGGTAGTGAAGTTGGATAAATTCCTTTTTTCCCTTTGTTTAGGCATTTCACGGAATGTCGTTCACATTCAAACTCCTTGCTATATCTAATGCTTTAATTGTGCTTTACAATAGTGTTTATTTTAATAAGAATGCATTTTAGAACAGGACCAACGGGCATTTGACACTTCCTAAAACCTTAATTAGGCTAGTCGATATAGTCAGAAAAATCCAAGTCCACGAAATGACATCAAATACTGTTAAGAAAATGACATTTTTGACTTCTCACTTAGACAACGACATACTACATCTGATAGGCCAACCAAATACAAAATAGGCATGACTCACTCCTAGTCAGTGCATACTGAAAATAGTACACCAGTTTTCAAATGTTGAATGACGCGTATTAATACTGTGTACAGTAGTAGCTGCATGAAGTTGAGCTGGGGTATGATGTTATCTGGACTCGTGCAAACGACTACAATTGTTCCCAAACATTCTGAAATAAACCAAAAACGACCAATATAACACATTTTGCGTGTATAGAAAGTCACAATCGCCAAAAACTGGCAAATGGCAATATGCTCATTCGTTCTGACTGTGACAACATTGGCTAGCCCCTCAATGTGAGGTCACGTGGTGCGCAGACGGACGGCCATGTTTCCGAAACACAAACAACAAGAAGAGTAGCGACTAGCAGACTAGACATTGATACGCAGCAGCGACCGTTGGGGGCGAGGCGAGAGAATAAATAAAACACAGAGCACGACTTTTTGAAAGTACGATTTTGTCGAGTGAAAAACGTTTACAGCTTTTTAAGAGACCAATGCATACGTAAAGTGGATGTAAACACACGGTGCGTGCAGCCATCCGATAGCTACACACAGTGAAGGTAAGACATGGTTCCTCTTTGTAGCGCGCTACATTAGCCCGACTGCTAAAGTACCGTTAGCGAAAGCTACCATCGTTTTTGCAGACACTGGACGCGGCCGAATTGCTGTAATTGACTTCTTTTAGCGTGATTTCCTAAATATTAGATGGGTAAAACGCAATAATATTTGATATTCAATTGATTTGTATGGTTTGCGCGCAACGGGCAAGGCCCTTGCTTAGCCTCAAGCAGCGGTGTAGAGTTCACCGTCTGCCCGCACACCGTTGAGCAGGCCGGTAGAGCGATTATCTACACACGCCGACACTCCGCCCCCTATGCCGATGTTATCTCGTGTCATTTGAACCAGCTAACGTTGCAGGCCTCTTTACGACCTGCTCACACTTAATGGAAGTCAGCTAGCTGGTATCCTACAACCGAAATAAGATACAGTGGAACGAACTTATATTTTTGTGATGATCGATGTATTACTGTTAAAATGAACGCCGCTGGCTTGCATCGTTTCCCGCAGCCGTGAAGCGCCGAGTGCTACACAGCTAGGGCAAGTTAGCGAGCAAACATGCCCTACTGTTTAGTTAGCTACCTCTAGCTGTAAATATAGCAAACTTCTACACTGTTTCGATGTTACATGCACTCCTATCATAGCATTGTTCTGAATATACCAATATCCCCACGGTTAAATTATAACAGTATAATGTCTCCATACACTTTTCATTGCCCAGCAGCAGTTTGAAGGGATTCATGCAGAAAAATAAATCTGTGCACACTGCCACACAATACGTATCGCAACATAAAAGCCCTGTCTATGTACACACAACTCCTGGGGGAAAAAAATAATAAGAGACCCCTGTATATGTGGGAAAAACAACTTAAGGTAAAATGCGAGAAACATATGCAATGGTCTATTTACAGTAAATCATACAATAAAGCCATACTTTTTTTATTTGAAAGCTTTGGTTGATAGCCTACATTTAGTGTTTATTTGACTGTAAATACTTTGATTTATGCAACACCCTACACGATTTGGACTGTCTTTTTGTGATGGGGAAAACCTGACAAAATACTTATTTAGTTAATGAATGCATATTAGAAGTGATTGAAAATCTTGCTTTGTATTTTTAATTTTTAAAATACAATTTTTTGTAAAATACATCACGTTGTGATGGTTAGCCTGGTTTGACATGTCTTTGTCTGGACCAGACCTTGCATTTCACATGTTATTTGTCATTATATCTTTTAGCTTTGTTGACACTAGAAGTTTTGGAGGAATAACTGGTGTTGAAAGACATTTAGTATAGAGATAAGGATTGTATCATACCAACCCACCAGGAGTGGTATGATTGTAATGCTTACTTCTGACACCCCCCCTCCCTCCCCCATTATTGGCTGTCTCTGAACTTATCCCCCTTTCTCTTTCTCTGTTCCAGTGGTGCAAAAGGTGGAGGGCAGGAAATAGGTGTTTCCTAGAGGGTCTCTTTCAATCCACTGTGGAGCAAGAGAACAAGGCACAGAGGAAGAGAGAGAAAAAAGGCGAATTGGAGAGTAGCGTGTGCTTTTGGCAGCTGTTCCAGCAGCCTGTTTCATTGTTGTGGCTGTTATTTTGTTTCTGCGTTATTTTTTTTTAATTTTTTTTTTGAAGAATCACATTATATTTTTAACTTCAATGTGATAGATAAATATACATACATATATGTAAAACTGCTGTTGTAAAAAAACACAAAACAAAAAAAGAACAAGACTAGTGTTTTATTTCATTCCGTCATTAAATTCCAAGTTTTTCTTTTTTTCCTTTTCTTTTTAATAAGTATATTCAGCTGTGAGTAGCAGGAGCTTCAAATCTCCAAACTATCATCAAACCCCTTCCTTTAACCCATTGGACCTGACAACCTGATATTCCTCAAGCACTTGAAACTGGCAGCTATTGTTTTTTGTCTGTGTGTTTGGGGAGCTCCGTGATCACAGCTCAGCACCACTCAGCCTTTTTAGTCACCGAAGCCTAACAAAAGCCAGCCAACTCTAGCCTGGGCCCGCCCAGTCCAGCCTGCTCCGATCATCTGGACAGGGTAAGTCTACTGAAAGGCTGGTGATTGTGTACATAAATGATGTGGAATTTGATGGGAGCATAGTTGTGTGTCTATCCCCTGACATTCGCTTGGACCGTTCACTCCCCAGATACTCAGTTCTGTGAGGACGTGAGGAATATGACTGCTGAGACTCTCAACTTCGGCCCAGAATGGTAATTGAGCTGATGTCTCTTGGAGCTTTCTTTCATTACTCATGCAATGCTGGCGGTATGCTTCAAACAAAAGTAGTCTGGTGCCAAGTCGAACTGCTGTCGATAAGCTTTGCTTGCAAACGTTGGTATTCTTGCTGTGGTAGGCCACATAATCAATGGTGAAATCCAACACAAAGGAAACACTAGTCCCTGCTTGCGTGGTTGTACAAGAGGCCATGTCTTCTCAAACCTCCAGCAAGTTAAGCCTTGAACTCATTCATGTTGGAAATGAGCACATCACCGTTGTCTTGGGTTAGTCTTTTGTTTTTATGGTGTTGGCAAACAACCATAAAACAACCATCAGTGCTCGTTCATATTTCAGATCATCAGACTTACTCTAATCCACCCCTACCCTCTAGGATTGAAAAACCAATCAGGTGAAACTGCTGTGCAGTTGTATGTGACAGTGTGTTGTATTACTTACTACTACTACTGTGTTGCCTCTGCTAGCCATATGGTGTGATGCATTTTTCACTGGAAGCTTTGAACCAGCCACCTAATCATGTTCTTAAGAAATCAGTCCCTGAGGAGTGCCTCCTGAAAGTCCCCAGAATTCATTGTTTTCTTCTTCCTGTTGACATGGCTGCTCCTCTTCACACAGGCTCCGTGCACTGTCCAGTGGGGGGAGTGTGACGTCCCCCCCTCCTTCCCCTGCCATGCCAAAGTACAAGCTGGCCGAGTACCGATACGGCCGAGAAGAGATGTTAGCACTTTATATCAAAGACAACAAGGTGAGACAAAGTCAAAAAACATTTTTTATTATTAATTAGAAATGAGTCGACATTTTTATATTAATTCATAGACTTCCTTGAGGTGAGGTTAACAGTCAGTTCACCTGTGTATGTTGTTAGGGTGCAGCTAAATGAGCTGATTACATTCTGAGGTGTTATCCCTTACAGGCTCACGTATAGAAGAATGTTATCTGGTACTGAATGTTATCTCATACATCAAGCTGTCATGTGCGTAACTCTTGACAAGGTTGTTTTTAATAGACTGCTGTTGTGTTTTAGGTCCCAGAGGACATGCAGGATAAGGAGTTTGCTGCTATTCTGCAAGAAGAGCCCATGCAGCCACTGGCCTTGGTGCCTCTCACAGAGGAGGAGCAGGTCCGACACACCAAACTGCTCATCCCAAATCAAGCGATCCCTCTCATACACACACAGATGTATTCACACAAATCAACCCATACTACAGCACCCACATTTGGTTCAAAGAAAGCTATTTTGCTGTGTGACATTTTGCAGCGAGCGGACATTCCTGGCATTCCTTAAATTTGCTGTCTGTTCTCTCTCTCTCTCTCTCTCTCTCTCTGTGTCTGTAGAGAAACTTCTCCATGTCTGTGAACAGTGTGGCGGTACTGAGGCTCATGGGAAAAGGAGTGGGTGGTGCCGCCCCTGCTGGAGTTGTTCGAGGACGAGGGGCCACAAGAGGAGGTCGAGGTGATTTGTGATGATATGAAACATCAATACTGTTGTTTTGAATATCTGCATGAAACACACTTGAGATATATATA
>JAODUG010000010.1:124037-153650 GCA_027564795.1 Aphredoderus sayanus
AAACTGTGCCACTACCAATGACCTTCTAGACATCAAAATGCAATTCTACATTATTGAGGTAAATTCTAGGGGTTGGAAACTATATTTCAAATTTATTAGAGGTTTATCCTTTAAATTTTTTTTTTACAAATAGGGTTTTTAGTACTGGTGACTCCTATTGTTCCACAGCTAAAGACATTTCCAGAGGAATCAATGCAACCTAATGTAAACGTAAAACTAAATTAAAACCAGCCCAGTAGAGCTATGCTGATTAAATGCTTTGCTTTCGCTGTCAAGCTGGAAACTATTGTCAGTTACTGAAACTTTGCACAGTCAGCATCTAGTAGTTCAGTAAAAAAAAAAAAAAGTCTCACGATCATTTAGAAATTCGGATTGGTTAAAGGTGGTCCAATCTGTTTAATGATTTGAATGACACCAATTGGCGCAACTTCTATGTTAACTGACTTTGAATCTATAGTGAAGTTTCTATAATGATATGAGGAGCAAAACAAATCGTGAATGGTATTACCAGCCTACAATTGGTGTAAATGTCAACAATATACAATATTAACAATCTAATGAGAATTCCACTGTGAACACCAGCCACAATATAAACACAGATTAAAACCATACTTTAGAACACTTCACATTTCATCTGGATTCTTAATGGACCAGTTTTCCCCTTGCCACTACAGCTAGCCCTTCTTTAGCTTGGCCACGCCTCTCCAAATACAGCTATGTGCTTTTTTGTTATTTTTTATTACAGTGCAGTTAACATGAAAATGAACCACATGCTGGCTGGTTTACGGCAGCCAAGGAAATTACAGTAAAGTTTTCAGTGCTCTGAGGTTTAGGAGCTAACACTGAAATTTACCTTCAAAAGCTTGGAGCGCTATTGATTGAAGTTGCTAAAATATTATTGTGTAATATGAATGGGAAAAAAAAATATTTATTGTAGTATTATATGTAGTAATATATTTTTTATGAAGAACAAAGAACTCTTTGTTCTTCATAATATAGATGTTTCTGTTTATGCAGCGGTCTTCCTGTTAGACCAGCTTCACATGATCATGTCCGAAGGGGAGTAATACATCTGAGTCCCTAACGTATTTCAACGCTCTAAGTGAATCCACTTTTGATAGTTTAGTGGACCAGACGCATGGTTCAAAAGTGTTGTACTTACTCTCCATTATTCATGGGTGCGTTTTTGGCGTAACATACAATTAACCCATCAGTGTCATGTCTCATTCTGTTTTTAAAATCCAGGCACGCTTGCACTGTGGCAGATTACTATAATACTGTGGGTCTGTGAAACTGCAAGCAGACCATCTATGGTAACAGCAGGATTCCACCAAGATCCCTAAAATATGCTTATTAGGCTACACACTAATACTATTTCACATTGTTATCTTAAATTTTTTTTTATCCTTTGCATGTTTCTTAGATCCTGCGCGTAACAAGCAGCGTGTACGTGTGTTGTGCACCCGCCATAGGCGCTACTATCTTGATAATGCGCCATGCCATTGACTTCAGACCAGGTTTTGGTTGGTCAGTCGCACAATCACTTTCCGTTGCCTCAAGATAGCAATGCACCATACCACACCTCATGTTTAGCGCTCGTAATGTCCTCAAATCACTATCTCTTTGTGGCAGATAGAAGGCGCTAAACCTACAGCTTACACAGACATATGATGTGCACTGCTGGCACAACAAGATGCGACTTTGAAACCAAAGGACAACAACAGGTTTAAAAGGCACAAAAAAACAACCTAAATACATAAATAAATAATTAATAAAGAATTAAATACACTCAACAATGCCAATTGAAAAACACACAAATCATACACAATCAGATGGCTCTGCCGTGTGGCCAAATACTAGATTTCTGAGTACATTACGAGCTCAGATTGGCGCAAGTGCATTTGCTATTTTAACAAAATGGGCGCCGGACAGGAAAATTACAACTGCGCCGGTCTGAATCTAACATACTTGCGTTTCCGCTTTACGACGGGTGTAAGATAGAGCCCTTGTTCAAACGTCCATACATATTTTCTACTTTTTATATTGTATTTCTGGCAGGTTTTAACATTTGATTGAATGGAAGGAATTTGTTTGGCTGCCCGACCTTGGTTCGTCCTAATAAACACCAGTTTGTTCAAAGTTTGATAGTCTTGGCTGTAGCATTTGCGAGCTGGTAAAGCTGAGTTTTATAAGCTTACATTTGCAAAGACATTTGCATTTATACCATATATCACACACTGTTGTGATGAAGACATTTTAGTTAATTGAGAAACATTTTAAAGAGAGCAAATAAACAATGTAATGGGGTTTTGAAAACATGACAGATAATTGAACAATATGCACATAAAGACCAAGATAAAGAAGCAAATGGTCTGTCATTTTGTTCTGCAAACCCAGGCCGAGGTCGTGGCGAACCTTTCTACCAAAGAAGTATTGAAGAAGGAGAAGTGGGCTTTGGTCGCAGTGTCAGAGAGATACACCGCAGCCAGAGCTGGGATGACCGGTGAGTCAACTAATGCCCTCTTTTAAACGCACACTCAATTGCATTGAAGTGCACCAAGGTGAATATTTCAGTGTACATGAAGGCCACTACTCTTTCCTGTTGAATCAAAAACAAGTAAAATGATAATTGAAGTGATGACAGGTGAAATAACAACTCAAATTGGGCTGGTACTGAGAAATCTTAAATTGAGCTAACGCGATTGAGGAAGGTTTGTAGTCAAGACCAGCATTTGTCGACACCTAGTCTAGACCAAGTGTAAACAGGTTTGGATCCAGGTCCAGACAGTTTTAAATGAGAGAGATGGTCAGGAAGACCAAGAAAGGGGGGAGGGAGTAAATCCTCAAGACTATTAATGACAATATTTTTTCTCTTGTATTGAACCAGGGCTCGGCATTAAGCATAATGTACTTGTTATGTACTCTGAAATAAGAATTTCTGTAGTATATCTTGCCTGTATCATTAATCACTTTCTTTGAATCACATAGTATTTCTAAGAAGAGGCAGCAAAAAATTACATGCTATGGCATTTCTATGTAGCATAGAATGGGTTTGGAGTAGTCTGTCATATCAACTATAGTAAATAACCCTTGGTTATAGTATTTAATAGTTTTTATTTTATTCATGTTGAAAGACTTATTTTCTAGAGATTTATTAATACATTGCCTGAGATTATTTTGAAGTTGATAGGTCTGTATCCTCCGAATAAGAAATATGGAAATAGTGTCATTGTTTAAATCGACTAATATTTTATGTATGTAATGTTTTCTCAAACCCATTCTGTTGTGTTTGTGTGTGAGCAACTAATGTCCCTGACAAAAATACCAGTAGGTTGTTAAAGTATGATAATCTGCGTTAAAGTTGGAACCCGTTCTCTGGAAACTTTATTGAGTCAGCATTGTGTTTTTACTCACTTAATTAAATCTTCTTTTTTTTCTCCTTTTTTTTAATTTACTTTTAAACACGTATTTTCGTACTTAACACAACTAAATGTGGACACTTCTGTGCCAGATCATGAACCAACAAATCTCCCATTTTTCTTTTTTACAAAATGTTAAAACAAATATTTATTAAGGCTACTTGGCTGGCACACTCGTAACATCCAAGGAGAGGCAGCCTCCTTGTAATTCACCATGTAAAAACAACCCTGAACTGGGCTAACAACTACCGTATCTGGCGAGACCAATGGCCAAGTCCGAGACAAGTCGAGTGCAAATTCCAACAAGTCCGAGACAATAGATAAAGCGCCTTGAGTCTGGACTTTACTACAATTACCACAGCCCTGGATTGAAGCAACTAACGATAAGCTCAAAGGATATCATTGTCTGACAGATGATGATTTTGCGTGAGAATTATACAAGCCAGACAACTAGCAACCTGTAATTACCACTAGCGACTTTCAGCTACTCGCCTTGTGTCTGGGGCTTTACCTGTGGTGATGTAGGTTAATTTGACTTGGATTGATCAGATCACCACCAGATGTGAGTTTCTCCAGTCCAGATATGATAACAGCTGTGTTAAAGCTGCATACAGGTCCTAACTCTTCAGCATAATCCACATGTATCAACTTCGCACATAATGCGGCTGCATCCTTGGTCAACATGGTCCATGTAATGGACCCAGCAGAGTGCCCCCATGAGGCGTGGAGTCACACTGTAAAGTAACCCGACGCTGTTTGTTCTCCAGGGGCGAGCGGCGCTTCGAGAAGCCCCTGCGGCGCGAGGCGGGCCGGCCAGGCTTCGAGGAGGTGGCGGGCCCCGTGGCCCCGGCCCGCAAGGAGTACGGGCGCGCCGACAGCGACAACTGGCGCACCCTGCGCGAGGAGCAGGAGGAGGAGGAGGGGGAGCGGGAGCCTGGCAGCAGCTGGAGGATGGCCGTGCCTCGCAGGGACGGTAGGGCCCACATGCAGCAGGCACCCCACCCTGCACACCCTTCTCCTGGACACGCTGACCAACACCCCCCCCCCCCATCTCTCTCTCTCAGATGGCGGTCCTCGTTCAGCTGGCTGGCGGGACCACGGCGGCCCCGGGGAGGGCCGGCGCAGGAAGTTTGACTTTGACTTCCGGGACTCTGATGGGCACCCCGGGGGTCGCCGGCGCGCCGGCAGCGAGGGCATGGAGGACGACCGCGACGGCCTGCCTGAGTGGTGCACGGATGAGGAGGACGGGGAGATGGGCACCTTTGACTCCTCTGGAGCCTTCATGTCCATCAAGGTGTGTACATGTGCGGGCGCACGCTTGGTTTCCATAGTTCCTTTTATGTAGAGTAACTACAGATGCCTCTTTCAATGTATTGACCCATTTGTAAATTGTATAGCTGTAGTCTTTGTACATATGTAACGATGGAAGAATCCCAAAGTATGTCAAAGTGTAGGGACTACATATTGTGACTGTTGAGGGAATGGACTGTCAGGTGAAATTAAGAAGGTTCTGGTCATGTTTTACCAATGTTTGTCAAAACTAGTCTAACTGGTAATTGTCTTGGGTATGTGTACTGATCTCAAGTCTGTACTCTCTCCCCCTCCCCCCTTTGTACTAGAAGGGTGGGAAGGATACAATCCTGGAGGAGGAATTGGATTTCCAGGGAATTGAAGAGGAGGAGGAAGATGAGGAGGAAGAGGAGGCAGAGGAGAGCCTGGCTGAAATGGACAGAAGCAACGGCATGGGAGGAGACAAAGGCAAGAGCTGGGGCCAATTGTTCCCTTTGGTGTCTCACATGGGTGGACAACTCCTCCACAGCAAGGCAGAATTCAGTGGCCTACGGGACTTTCTGCCTTAGCCTGTTTTAATATGCCTTGCTTGAGAATTATTAACCAAGACTTCAGCTTGCCACATGACGAGGCCGGGATTTCCCAATGGGATTTCCTTGTTCAGGCAGCGAAAAGTCTTGTATAAATACTATTTTCTATCAGCACAGATTGTTTCCTATGGTTAGTGTAACTAAGATTAACTGGAAAGAAATATTTGTATATGCTTCTTTCAAAACATTGCCACTATATCCTGTTTTGTTAGCTATCAAGTTCCCTATAGTGGGCTTCATGTGTGCAGTCAACGCACCCTCGACGCAGAAGCATAAATCAGTCTTCATCTATGTGCCATATCTACCTTCAGCTGGCTGTGCAGATATCCATGAATTTCCCATGTCTCCCTAACAATTCCTTCTGTGATGTCATTCCTTTACCCACCTTTGGTTCATAGTCCACATAGTTTTAAAACAAACAAGTGAGAACATGTTTGCATCTGGCTTCAGTGACATGGGTGATTGCGTAATTATGTAAATATACACACCAGTAAGCAGTAGCAGGCTAGGCTGTGCACCAGCTTGGCAGACAGCATGTCTGTTTTGACATGAGTAAGAAAGGCATATGTTTATGGTCGGCTTTCATAGTTGTGGGGTACTGCAGTTTTCCTAATGGACATGGAGCATGGCATCATTTCCATATTGGAGGCGGGGGAAGAAACTCCCTTTTTGCTGTGTTTATGGAAGTTTCTCAAACTGTATTTGTTGCTATTGCCTCAGCAAAAACGTTGCTTGCTGCTAAATATGTTAAATATTCGAGACGTCCCCTAATTTCACACACACGCGACTGCATTCTTGCAACACTTCCTAACCTTTGCGGTCTCCTTTCAACATGGCCTGCGCTCCGTGGCCTTAACAGAGGGTAAAGAAGCTTCTTCCGGTGTGGGCGAAGGGGAGGGCAAGCCTGTGTCCCTCTCCTCCACATCCACTTCTTTGGCTAGTGTGGCCCCTCCTGCCCTGGAGCACCAGCCCAGCAACACTGGCCCCAACATGGATCCCCCTCCGCTAAGCAACAGCCACGCTGTCAAAGCCAGCAGTATGCCAAGTGAAGGTACCTACGCTCTTCCTTATATCACTAAGTAAATTCTCCACATCTGCAATAATGTATACAGAAATACACTTTACTTGGTAGCTGTGTATTATCATTCACAAGGGTTTCTTAGCAGATTAACTGTTTGTAGTTGTAACTGATATAAAAATAGACAAATCTCAAATGATATATGATTAGTTACACTTCTTTAGTAAAACAACAATTTAATCATCAGTGTAGGAAATATAGAATGACTGTGACATTATTTAAGTGGTATTAATTCTCAGGATCCATTTTCATACCAGTACACAGTCCTACTGTTGCATCATTACACATGGGACTGTAACACAAAACCACATCCAGCTGGTGTTTGAAAGTTCCTCTGCTCTCTCAGATGCAAGACCAGCAGGGGGCTCCAAAACCCAGCTGAGCCCCAGTGGACCCACTCCCTCCAGCCTGGCTTCTCCTCCTCCCTCTTCCACTGCTCCTCTCCAACCCCCCCCTGGTGGCGACGCAGAAGATGACGAGGGCATGAAGCACCTGCAACAGGTAGCGACGGCTGGAACGAAAGGATGAATTGTACTAATTGCCCCATTTAAAAGTAACCTTTCATAGTTGCCTGTGTAATTAGGTGCCTAGCAAAAGTTAAATAACACTGCAGTCAAATGAGGAAAAAGGTTGACCTTTATGATGAATATCTCATATGCGTTCAGTAATATACCCTGCCTAGATCATAAGCTGAATGGCCCCCATTCCTCAGAGGGTGGGACAGTTGGTTCTTGATTACACAAATGCTGTGTGTGTGTTGGTTCAGGAGGCAGAGAAGATGGTGGCGTCTCTGCAGGACACCTCCCACGAGGAGGAGTGCTTCACCCAGGCCCTCCAGCAGCAGCAGGAGAGCAGGAACACGGCAGCAGCCCTGCCACTGTCCCACGAGGCCGCTATGAAGTGGTTCTACAAAGACCCGCAGGGCGAGATCCAAGGTACTCCCCTCTGTGCACTACATAGCACAAATGGATCTACAGTGCACACAATGTCACAATGCACGCCTGGGAGTGTTCAGTAGACTGCCTATTTGTGTTTTGTTGCATCTACAGATTAAGGGGTAATTCCATGAAAACCAAATATTTGTTTTTGTTTTTCAAAATAGTTATGTGACATAGTACTTAGTCATTAACTGAGACAATGGGGAAACTGGTATTGTACACTGCTATTCCACATAAGCTATGTGGTATTTTAATTTAAGCATGTCAAATACATTGAATTGAGATTTCAAGTAACTGTAGAAAGGGTCATGGAATGCCCTCTTTAAAGAGGTATCTCTTTTTTGGCCGTATGGAGCAAAGCTAGAGCTTAGTCTTATTCTTAGAAATAGAATGAATGAAGTCACTTTTGGCTATTACAGTGGTAGTGTGACTGAGTGAAAATCATCAAAGAAAAACTTTTTTATAAGCTGGCAGTTGGATAGCGGTGCACCAGTGAGGTGCTGCAGCCTGCGGTAACCCCGCCCCTCTGTGTCCCTCTAGGGCCGTTCACCACCCTGGAGATGTGTGAGTGGTTCCAGGCCGGCTACTTCACCATGACGCTGCTGGTGAAGAGGGGCTGCGACGAGGGCTTCCAGCAGCTGGGGGATGTCATCAAGATGTGGGGCCGTGTGCCCTTTGCCCCCGGGCCCTCCCCGCCCCCGCTGCTGGTGAGACAGCCTCCGCCACCCCAGCGCCCACAGCCCACCCGGGCCCCTGCTGGGACAGTGAGTCAGAGGGATGGGGGAGGGGGGGCAGATCACCTATGGTTGATCAAGGAGACACTGGAGGAAATGTTCTTTTGAAAGTCAAGACAATTGTTGCTTCAGCAGTTCTGCCTAGTGGATTACAATGTTAGCCATTATCCTTACAGCTTCGTCAGTGGTTAGTGATCACATGAACTGAGCTGTAAGACTTTCATAATTGAATATTTGAAATTGCATTGATTATTCAATTGGAATTGTTATCGGAAATGGCTTTATTACCACCAACTGTCTCGGTCAACCAATAAAATGCTTCTTTTTCTTCTCTCATAGCTCCTGTTTTGATGTTGCTCTGTATTAACTTGTCTCATGCTTCTCTGCCATTCCCAAGGGAAACCTGGACCAGGAGCGCCTCAAGAAGCAGCAAGAGCTGGCAGCAGCAGCTCTGTATCAGCAGCTGCAGCAGCAGCAGCAGCTATTCCAGCTCATTAACAGGTGTGGCTGCTATTCCACTGTGGACACTGTAGTCGCCTGGCATCCCAGCAGAGTTGTTAACGTACGGTACTATGGTTTGTGTGCTGCAGGTGTAGTGAGCAGAGTATGATGCCTTCGATGAACAGGTCGATGTCAGTGCCAGATACAGGGTCCATGTGGGACATGCATACCTCAGCTTCACAGCCGTCAGGTACAGCACTACGCGCATCAAATGCTTCTGTTCATGTAATGTCAATGTATGGGTTTATGATAAACCAGAGCCGTAACCACCATAAATGCCCCCTCTACTTGATAAGGTTCATGACCCAGGACTATTTCCATCTCTTTAGGCGGTGAAGCCAGTCTTTGGGACTTAACAATGAATTCTTCTACTCAGGGTCCAACTCTCGAACAGCTTCAAAAGGTAATTGTGGCGATCCTTGCACGCTGTAGTATAATGCTGTCCATTGTTGTTGTGGTGACACCTTGACCGTTCCACCTCCCAGCTCCAGCAAGAGAGGCGAGATGCCGAACTCAGGGCGAAGCGCGAGGAGGAGGAGCAGCGCAAGCGGCGTGAGGAGAAAAGGAGGCAGCAGGAGGAGCAGAAAAGAAGGGAGGAGGAGGAGCTCTTCAGACGCAAGCAGGAGAGACAGGTAGCGTGCTTCTATGGCTCCGTATGACAACACTCTGGTCACAGTGGTGGTGTTATGTGGCCTCGTCCTTGGCCCACTCAACAAAAACCAAATTTCTTTAAAAATGGGGCAAGAGAAGAAATGCCCTCTGTACTGACCAGCATTTAAAACTAAGCACACATAATCTTATTAATGATTATCTGTAGTATTTCTGACACCCCCGTCAGCTAGTGCTCCACCACACCACAGCCCCGTCAGCTAGTGCTCCACCACACCACAGCCCCGTCAGCTAGTGCTCCACCACACCACACCACAGCCCCGTCAACTAGTGCTCCATCTCCCCACAGTGCCGTCAGCAGCAGGAGCTGATCATGAAGCTGCTCCAGCAGGCTCCCCAGCAGCAAGTGCCCTCGGCCGGCAGCTCGGCTTGGAGCTCGGCGTCTTCCTCGGGGCTGAGCAAGGCGGGCAAGCCCCAGGCCCTGACCCTGCTGGAGATGCAGCAGGAGGCAGAGAGGCTCCTGAAGCAGCAGCACCAGCAGAGAGCCCAGCAGCAGCAGCGGGAACGCGTGAGTACCCCTTGTGTTCTCCAACGACGGGTCACTGCTAGCTCCGCTATTACAGTGATGTATTATCCGCCAAGGTGAAAAGCTCTCGCAATATTAACATGAAGAAAATTGCGCTAACATCTGGGCTAATCGGCTAGCATCGTGGCTAATCGCGATTAGCATTTCTTACCCTTTTACACTTGAATTGTTCTAAAATGATCTGTAATGAAATACGTGCATCATATAGATTGGATTAACCACAGTTGTGCAAGTGTACCAATTTCTGATATATTTGTATATTGTATATTAGGCTACAGTACTGTGTATGTGTCTTTACTTGTTTAGCTTGATTCAGCCTTGTTTATTAGGCTTTGCAATGTAACAATATCCTATTAGCCTACTGTGTTATAGGCTCTGTAGAAGCCTGTTACCAATTGTAGCATATAAACAATTCAGTATAGGTCTACTGTTTGAGAGAATGTAAGGGCTAGTAGTAATTTCTGCATATTTCTCCGATCAATCTATATAGAACACTGTAAGAAAAGTGTTGTATGCCATTTTGTGACCTTTTATATATTCATATATAATAATATATTTCATCATTGAATTTTTTTTAAAATGTTAAAATCTCTTGAAGCCAATATCGTGTATGGTAAGCCCATAAGCCCTACTAGGAGCCCCCTAACACTGTTTCTGCCTCCCCAGCACTCTGGCATGTCGATGGGCAGCTCCTCCATGGGCGGGCAGTGGGTGGAGGGTGTGGGCATATGGGGCGGGGCCGGAGGCATGGAAGGTAAAGCTGGGAGCGGAGGCTCCACAGGGGGCATGGGCATGTGGGATGAGGCCGTCAAGAGCCAGGCTGGTCTCCGCGGCAACAGCAACAACAACATGGGCATGAAGAACAGCCGGAGCAGCCCCTCCCTCAGGTATGCCTGTCAACATGCGTCACATGTCAGGGTCACAGCATTCTGGAATGTGGTGGCGTTTGTAAGCCAGATTCCATATTATTTGCCCAAGTCATGAAAAGTATGAATGGTATTATAATAATGTTGCATCATATGTTAATCCCCCAAACTCTTCATCAAGTTGTCTTAGTATTTGATTACATTGTATCAGCCACTGCAAAGTTTTCTTATAGCTTGATATTAGGAATTAGCAGAGCCATTCTGTAGCTTCCATCTGGCACCTGTTGCAGTGATCCACACAGTCTCCCCACAGCCAGTTGTGCCTGTTAACACTAACACTGTCGGTGTGCTCCTGGCCTGAGCAGTGATCAGTACATGATGCGCCGCAAGCGCACCGAGGAGGAGGACAAGCTTCTCAAGCTGCTGCAGGGCATGAAGCCTCAGGACGGCTTCACCACCTGGTGTGAGCAGATGCTGCATGCCCTCAACACCTCGGCCAACAACTCCTCCTCGCTCGACGGTGAGCCCTTTACCTTCCGCCGCACCCTGCACTCTGTAGGACATGACCAAATATGGAAGCACTGTGCCACCGTTTAAGTCACAGGTGCGCTGTGGTGAAAATAGACCCAAAGTCCAAACGCCCAATGTGTACTGTAGGTATGTGAATGCAAGCCCTTTTGAGCCAGGCAAAGGTCTCCAGCCAGCATAAAGTCAGGGATATAGCACTGGCTATAGGCTTGACAGAGGTGTTTTGATTGACATGCATGACGACATACTACATAACACAGTGACCAAGTCGTACATGAAACTTAAACTAAGGAATTCTTTTGAAAACTCGATGACACAAGTCTAGCTGTTTAAAGGTCTTGTTTAATAAGTACTAAGATAAAAGGAAAGATGTTAAAGCACTAAGCTAGTGTTGTCTTGGATTTACATAATACACATACTTGAGATAATGCTAACACCAATGAAAATCTACACCCCACCTCCTGATAGTGCTGACATGCTATGAGGGGTAAATATTCAGCACAAGTTTCTTAGGTGACTTAGTGCTAATGGACGGATGAGACTGTCACTAGGGTCTGTTTCGTCGTTGCATTAAAAAATTTCACATAAAATGAACATTGGCATAAGCTGCCATGTCACACGTTGCTATAGCAGATACGATGATTATGCTGCATTTGGTGTTATTGTTCTTTTGGTAATTTAGGGAGCTTTTCCACTGCGTGGTGCCAGCTCCTCGACTGTACTTGCTCGCATTTTTTGTTTTTCTATTGGGCAGAAGTTGGGATAGTACTGAGGCAATACCAAAATGTGACATGAAAACAATGCAGACTGCTGATTGGATTGAATTGTCATTGTCACAGACTAAAGTGACTACTAAAGCAGCTGCAACTTTTTATTGACCTTTATATTTAAGATCAACACACACCACGTGATCAATTGAGGTGTGGACGTTGTTCTCGGTTGTTGACCACATGATCAGTGTTATCTAGTGAGAGCTGTAATTCACGTAAACTGAAGGCAGGCCGAGAAGTCTCTGGACTGTTGGCTGCACACACAATGTTGGTGTGAGCCTCCTTAAACATGTGTTTAAGGAGGCTCACAGCGCCGTCGCCATGGCGACCAGCTACAACTTGGTGGATAGTATCTGCAGTGGAAAACAAAGTAGGCTGAAGTGATTAATCAAGTGGAGCTGATACTATGAAGTGGAAACACTCAAAAAGCAAGTAGAGTTGCGTTGGTACCATGCAGTGGAAAAGCACCGTTAGTCTAAACAGTTGCTATGTCCAGTATCGCCCCCTTCAGCACTACATTTATTACTACTGCCACAGGAACCAAAGCTTCCCATGTATTTCTACTGATGTACTGAAGGTGTTCTCCTTATGTATGCAGTTGCCACCATCGTGGCCTACCTGAAGGAGGTGGAGTCTCCCTATGCAGTGCTGGACTTCATCCGGTCCTACCTAGGGGACACAGTGGAAGCCAAAGAGTTTGCCAAACAGTTCCTGGAGCGACGTGCCAAACAGAAAGCCAACCAACAGAGACAGCAGCAGCAGGTTTGCCCAGTTTATAAAGCAGTGTTAAATCTGTTAAACAGGTGACTATCTATCAGAAAAAATATCAGGTGGAACAAACGTCCAACCTTCTGAAGCCCATAAGATAAACAAATCTTTTTATGAAGAAAAATATGATAATTTAGCACTGTACAATCCCAGTAAACTACTGTAGTCAGTGCAAAAGACAAAACTATAATATTTCTTATAATGTAATGAACTTTAATGCCTTATTTATGTGATATTAATCTCAGTTATCAAAGGAAGTGGCTGGACTGAACATGAACTTCCCACTGCAGGTAAGACCTCTTCTAATTGCCCTGTCATCCTTCAGTTCACCTTCGGTTGGGTTTCCCTTAACGTTTTTCCTGCCCCATCTCTGCTAGGACTCCATGCGTGGTATGAATCCCAGCGCCCTGCAGTCCATGTTCCAGGCTGCCCACATGGGCAAAGCTGGTCTCTATGACAACCAGGGAGGCAAGATGAAGAAAAAACAGCCCATGGTGCTGCACGCAGACCCCAGCATCTTAGGTACGCGAACGTCCCCCTCAAAAGCCCACTGTTGCATTCGAAGAGAAGGTGAATAGATCCTGTGTTTAACAGTTCTTGTGTATTGGTATTGTAAATTACACACTTGTTAGAGCTCTCCGAAACCATATTGGTGCTGACACAAGTATCATGGTTTCATCACTGCTGTTCAAAAGGCACAACAAGACATTTGCAGAAATGATGGCATTTCCTGAAGTACAGGCTGCAAAGTGCTACCATGGCTCTGTGGTCAACATGTGAAGACATTAGTTGTGAGATTTAGCAGTTCAGTTAGAACATGTACTTTTTAAAAGATGCATAGTTATGAAATAAAAAAGCACATCTATGCTGCAAGTAGAATATGAACCATTGGCAAGCATTTGGAGTCATGCTAATGCAATTACAACTTCATTGCTGATGTGTGTTACTTAAAGACCATGGACTGATTGCGAAATAGCAGACAACTCCTTACAGTGCCATAAGTTCTTCTATTACGAGTTATACAAGCTCTATTTTGGGGTACTCCTACACAGTGCAGAACCTCCTTTTTAAAATGTGACTTGACCCCAAATGCACTTCACCTCATGGAGTGTTTTTTGTTTTGCGTGCTGTTAATTCACATGTATTGAATTCTACGCTGAATTTAAAGATGTAAGTACGACACTAATGTCATTGTCTCTGCTCGAAATGTTGTTCACTATAGTGAATCTGCAATTTTGTAGTGGTGTTCCAAATTCCTACTGAATGTTATGTTGACGGCGCACTACAAAATTGTTGCGAGACATTCCAAGTAGAGTACAGATCGATCGACGTAAACCATCATGTATTGCGGCATGCTGTCAGTGTTGTCAGAAGAACTGGTCAGATTAGATTTCTATGATAAATCAGTTGCTGCTGTTTACTTTTTGGGGAGGCTTATGATGCTAGTGTTTGACCAGTTATTGACCAATTAGGAGAGCCTACGCAAAGCGTATTGCTTACTCTTCCACTTTTTGACCCGACCCACCTACACCACTGATATTCTGAACCCGCCCTACACGCGGGTTAACCCGCGAGTCCCGTGCATCACTAATAGCTGTAACAATGAAAGGGCTATTGCTGGTTTAAAAACGGTAATTTAAATGTAGTCTTGACTGCATTTACGTTTCCTGTTTAATTAGTTTATGGATTATTAGTTTGGTATCCAAACAGCATATTCTGTCCGTTATTAACCTGTCTAAGGTGAAAGCCCAGTTCTAGCCACGCCCTCTTAATGTCCCCTCTGTCTTCACCCCCTTCACAGGGTACTCATTCCATAACACGGGCGAGTGTCTCAGCCTGAGCGAGATGGAGATGGTGGAGGATTACTGACGTGACACAACGCAGCAGCAATAGCTACCTGAGGCCTTTTTTTCCCCTTGTCTTTTTAATCAGACAAACAAAACCTGATGACGAATGTGCACTGCTTAGGGGGGGGCGGGGCGGGTGGGGCTCGGGGAGGACGACAAAACAAAAGGGCTCTCTGCCACACCAGGTCATCACTTGAGCGGGTGAGAGGGGTGGGGCGGCGTGAGAGTTGAAATGAATAAATATATTTGAAAAAAAAAAAAAACACAAAAAAAGGAAAGTTGGGTTATCCTCTGGCACTCAAAAGACTAAGCACCTTATACTGAACTAATGCACTTTATCAGGATGGGATTTGATTAGGTTCTATTTTTTTGTTAATGGGCGCACGTACTGTGTGTTTTAGATACGTGGCGCTCAGTGTGCACATGCAATGTGTGTGGGCTGGTGCGGGGCGTTGCAACTGGAATGGTGAACGTTTTGTTTTGTAAGGGGGGGGGCTCGGGGTTCAGCGTCAGGGGGACCCTTTTAGTTTGAAACCTTATCAAAAAGCAAGTCCTTTCTTGAAAGACAAACACTGTTGATATTTCTCTTGTTTAGCATTTTTTTACATTTATATAAAAAAATGAAAGCTATTGAAAAATGGATTATAAAAAAACTTGAAGATTTGCACTTGCCTAAAAAAATAACTAAGAAAAACAACAAAAAAAAAACAGATGGGGGAGGTTAGCTAAAGAATATTTTTGTGAGCATGTGACCGCATGAGTGACTGACTTTGTGTGTGATGGTTGGTGCGTATCAGTAATATACCAGTCTGCACAATGTTTGATTTCTTTTATTTCATCGCTTACCAAGATGTATGAAACATAAGAGGCCATTTTCATCTTTTGTTTTTTCTTTTTCCATTTTTTTTACTGAAAGATAATTTCTCAAGTGTAGAATGTGTTGTTAGTCTTCCCAAATGGGAGGGCCGTTTGTGTGTGTGTGTGTATGTGTGTTGAAGAGTAAATTGATTAAGGAGGCAATTGCACAACACATCCTTTCTCACCAGCTCTTTATCCCCAGATAGATATTTGGGGGAGGGGGATGGTGGTTTAAAACAAAAAATTGCATCTGTGTGTAAATGATAGCTTTTGTGCTCCATCGTATGTTAACCACCACTTCATAGGTTTGTATTTCCTGAGCATTTCCCCTCAGGCAGCTGTCTCTAGACCTTTGAGGACTGGTAGACGGTTCAGAATCATGAGGGACACTTAAAACATGTTTTGCGTCTGAGTGAGTGTACACACCTGCGCATCTTTCATTTACTGTTCATAGAAATGAGTTAAAACTACAGGTACTCATTTGTGTGCGAGTGCTTTTTTCTTAATGTGTGTGAATGCACATCTGTGCCTACGAACTCGAATAGTTTGAGTGGCCATTCAGACATTAACTTTTTAGTGAGCGAGCAAGTGTGACCTGTGTGAGTGTTCAGCACAGTGTATGTTAATGTACGTAACTTTATATCGTAAATATTTCTAGTTGAGGCTGGGGGTGATCCATCGGATAGTTAGTCCAGTCTTTATTTCTTTTCTTCTGTTTTATTTTTTATTTTTATTTTTCCCGGGGTGTGATCACATTGCCTTTTTGTCAGCTCTCGAACTTGTGAATGAAAGGTGTCGAGGTTTCTGACTCTGCTAAAGATAAAAAATATATACAGCATCTTAATGTGCAAGTGCGCAGGTTGATGCATGAAATGTTAGCATATTGTGTTACTTCATTGTTGCAATTTGATGACGAGTTTTTGTTAATGAAAAATATATATGAATATATACCTTTTTATATACAAAGTTAAAAGTATTTGGACTAAGATTATGAGCACTTGGGGCTGCTATTTTTGTTTATTGTCTTTTATTTTTGTTTTTTGTTTCATTACCGCCATGTGAAGTGTTTGTATTATTTCTTTCTTAAGAAAATATTGAATGTATTCCAAAAAAAGACAAGAAATCCGTGCTGATACAGATTCGTTTTTTTTTTCCTCAAAAGATTTCAAAAAAGGAAACAAAAAAAAATGCTTCAAAGACATGCATTTAGCAAAGTTTTTTTTTCTTTTTTTTTATAAATACACAAAGAGAAAATATCTCAAATGGATACAGTTGAACACACTGCCTCTTACAATCCTGGTCGTACAAACAGTAACTATGAAAAGACTCTTTCTATTCCATACTGGAGCTTTTTGGTTGTTTACAAACCACACGGATTTCTGTGGGTGCAGTTTATTTTTGTTTTCTATTTTTTATTTTCTAGTTTTTATTTGTTTTCCCTTGCATGGGTGGGGTTTGCAAGTGCGCTTCTGCCACATGGACATCAGGTGGCATTGGTTATTGAGGAAGAGGGCTGGCATTGCAACAACAGACAATATCCCACTATTGGACCTTTCTCCTGGCTGTGAATCCTGGCACTAGGATGATCAACAAAGGGGCAGAGGAGTAAAAGCGGAATGTGTTTTTTCATTTTGCGGTGCTGAGAGGCTGGTATGGGTACATTGTTGTTTGTGCGCCTGCCCTCATCTTGTGAGCACCCAGATCCTGCCCTCACCAACTCACCTATGCACTTTTGTTCATTCAAGCTGTGAGGTACCGTTTTTAGGGATGGGAGCACAATTTACAACAGGAGGATTGCTACGATTTACGACAGTCACCGATATTCCCAAACTGAAATGAGACTTCTTCCACCTCCTGTACATAACCATATTTTTGTATTACCTTACAGAGGATTTAAAAAAAATAACTAGTTGAAGGATGAAGGAAAATTTACAAGAAATTTATTACATGGAGTGAATGTTCTTCAAGAATACCAAACATTTTGAATATAGTTGGTGATGAATATAGTTTTGGTGGGTTTCTCCTTAGCTTGCCAGTGATCCTGCTATTAACAGGGTCCGGGAAGAAAACCACACTGGACTGAAATTTGGGACATTCTGCAGTGACTCCAAGACTGACTGATAAATATTTATCTAAATGGATACTGCAGTGGCCAAGTCCTGAGTGTTTAATCAATGGTAAAACGAGGCAAGTGGCAGGTGCGCGGGGAGAAGGTTCTTTTCAGACAACCACTTCACCACATCCTGGTGCCTGACTGGAGAGGAACACCATGACCAGATGAGACAGAACCTTGACGCTGGTAAGACCCTTGTTAATCTGCCCATCTGTTCTAGAAGTCTACTTTGCTGTAGATTTTATTATCTTGCTCAATCAATTTCCAGTTACACTGGCTGTTTACTTGCTACCCCATGTTCTACTAGTGTGGCTATGACAATGACAAAAGTTTCTACAGATTGTATAAACTTTACCTTTAGGTATCTCGTATATCTATGTTGCCCAATATAATTGGTGTTTGGATTATCATGTTAAACAGAAATAGTATTTTACCTTTTTGAAATGGTGAGGCTTCTCAGTCCTGACTTTAGCTTCTGAGTGGGCATCCTATGGCCGTGTGAAGGAAGAGGTGTTAAAAAAAAGCATCCCTGACTGCACCTTCAAGATGTTATTTCTAAAATGGTGGTTTGTGATTAAATTGACTGACTAAGACTAACCTAAGCCCGCTGACCTGGGGTTTATAATGCACTAGTAGCAGAGGGCACCAACTGCGGAACGTTATGTCTGTGTTGTGGCTGACGCCCTCTACTGGCACAAAAAATAGTGCACTGGGTCATTTTGACCCATAGGACAGCGGGAGGGTTACTTCAGATTTTTCTCTACCGTGCTTTGCATTCTCCTTATTGCTGGAAGATTTAATTTGTCCTGCCCACGCATTATTCATTTGCTAGTGATGTCATGACATGGATTGTTTGTTTTTTCCTACCGATCCTAAGACAGATAATTTACTACTTCTCACGGCTGATACTGATCCAATAACGTATATAGTATCTTAACCCTCCTGTTGTCCTCTGGGTCAAACTGACCCAAATCACTACCTCTTTGTGGCAGATAGAAGGCACTCGACCTAATTCTACATTTTACACATGTATGATGTGCACACCAAAAGAACAAGGTGAGTTTGAAACCCGCGGACAACAGGAAGGTTAAAAGGCATGAAAAACAAACAAATACATACAGAAATAAATACATAGCACTGACAATAAAAAACCACACAATCAGATGGCGCCATCTTCTGGCAAAGTGTTTGAAACTCGAGAACAGGAGGGTTAACCATGCAGCGGATCTGCTCAACTTAAGCTCTGCATGCTGTGTGCCACAGGCTTTCCAAAGTGGGTAGAATATGGAGCTTATCACATTTGTGCGCATAAGGATTTCATTTGTATTTTAATTTTCAGTAGCTACAAAAAATAAGATTTTTGTCAATGTAGTAATTGAAACTTCTGTTTACTTGTGGTAATAATTTTGTGGGCTTTGTTTCTCTTGTGACAGGGTCTGCTGCCTATTGAAAGGACGATCTACAGCATTCCTGTTAAGCCCTTGCCTTTTCAGCTAAAGCCCTCTCGATGCCTGCTGATGGCTGACTGCTTAGACCACTGGCATTGTCAGTCGGGACAGCCGCATGACATCAAGTGAAATGTTATTTCAATTCAGATCAGTCATGGTTCTTTTTCTTTTTTCGGGGGTGCTGGAGGGGGCTTTAAACCAGCTGTCAGCAGTGATCAAGGGGTTCGAGGAAGGGGACACGATTCCCTCTCAAGTGATAGATCACACCGAATCAACCACAAACTGGAATTGGCGGTGATGGTGCGATTATCATCTTGCTACCGGGCCAGAAGACCTGCCACCCTGCTCAGGTGTCAGAGACTAGGGCTTGGGTTTTGGTTGAACTTTGCTTGATTACATCGAAGTTAACTGTGTCCTACAGCTCTAGGAAGTACATGAACTGAAAATGGTGTACAAACACGACACAATTACACATACATGTAAACATGCACACCACACACAGATTGCAGAGCAAGGATATTGAACACGCACACTACACCCAAGCAGGCAGTGACATACTGTATGTTCACTAACGATAGGTTCTCCGGATCAACATCTAAGTAAAATAGCTGCATATGTCAATATCAAAACACGAGCAAATAAGCTCTAGTATATGTCTGAGCGTTTTGCTATGTAAATAATGTAATGTAAGTTTGTGTTTAGATTTTTGTGTCTGTTTTCAGTTATCTGTTGAACATGCCTTAATTTGTATAGTTCACTCCTGGACATCTTACTGAAAATGGTCTTTTAAGTAATTACGAGTAAAACAACATTGACAAATGTTTGGTTTTGAGAAATGGTGAACAGTGTGGCTTATTACATGGTTTGAAATACGGTATCCAAACACCTTATACCCAGATTGACATTTATATTACAGTGGAAATGGAGTAGAGTGGGAGGCTCTTTCAGTAAGATGATTTAGGTGGAGTTTTCTTTTTTCTTTTTTTCTTTTCTTTTTTGTTTAAATGAAGAGTGGATTTGTTTGATTTCCTATTTAGATTGCAGCTGAGGGTACAGGCTTATTAAAGGGATAGAGTCTGTACTGTTGGGAGCTGAGCTGACTGGGAAAGAGGCAATTTGTAAAACTGAGTGGTTGAATTTCATAGCATTAGTTTATACAATGTTAAACCACAATTACAATGAAACGTTTTGTTTTGTAATTTCTACACTTAAATAACTTCAATAATATTGAAAGATATTGGTGAAATTAAGACTTCACTTAGAGTAGAAACTGTGTTTTTTAGAGTAAGCATGATCTGATATGTACCTCTTGGATAATTACTTATAAGTATGAGACATTGGCTGAGTAGGTCTGTGTTTAACGTGCAGTTCTGCTGCTTTGTATCTGATCTTGAGTGTCTAAACATATCCGAGGTCACCGACTTGATTAAAAATGTTGCCAGTCTGCATAATGTAACTTTTTAATTTGTTACAAGATGGTTCAAAGTGACCTTTGCCCTGAGAATGAATAATTTATAATTGGGATTAATATTTTAACCAGCAAAAATTGTATCAGTGTTTATGACATCAGTATGCAGTTAGTAATTAACATTAAAACTGAAATGGAATACTCTTAGCTCTAGATTAAGTACATTTTTGTCATAAGGTTGCTTTTGGGTGCTAGTTGTGTGCCAAATCTTAAGTAATAGTCACTAAATTTGGCACCACACCATCCAAATGTTGAATTGATTCTTCTAGTTTTTAAGATTGATATTGGCACTAATTGCAGGAAAAACTGGAAGATTCAGGAAGATAGTGCCACAATTTCTCTTACCAGTTTTGAATTTCCTACAGCATACCTCAGTTTTTATAACAATTGTGTTGGGTTTGTAGTTGTCTGTCACTGTTCAAATGAGTGAAGAAACAGGTTTGTGTACTGTGTGTACCACAAAGGCTTATGAATAGTGAAGGATCGTGTTTTCATTATAGTTTTTCCCTGCTAATATTACTATGGGTGTTAATATTTGGACATTTTTGTGGTTTCTTTCTTTTTGTGTTAGCGCCACCTTAAGTAGTGATCACATCTAGTTGTCCTTAAAATATTGATGCATATTATAAAAATATTATTTTTAAATGAAAGTGTAAAACCTGTCAGCTCAGCTCCTTAATAAAACGTTTTAGAATGTTACTGAAATAACAATTAAAATGTTTTGAAAAAGATCAATTGTAAAATTATGTAAATAGTTTGGGTTTTGTTTTGAAGAACAAAATAAAATTAAATGGCATTTAAAAGTGACACATTTTTTATTCCACCTTCAGTCTCTATAGTACACTATCAGGAAATTCTGTATAAACTGGGGGGGGGGGGTGTCAATTTAGGATGTAACGTCACGACTACACTATCGCGATAGTCTGGTAAATCGCACCTTCAGTGTTTACAACTTTTTGGGATGTGCTCCTGAATAGCACTAAGTCAGGCTTTGTTTGCCATTATTAAAATACATATTTCGCTGTAACGAGGATTCGTACATTTTGCAATTTAAAGAGAATATTACAACGCACCAGAGGAAGTCTTCAAATTAAAACGTTTTAATCCGTGGCCATACCAACCACAACACAGGTACAGTACGATTAGCAATGGCTAACGCTAACAGGAGCTAACCCTACGCTACTAGGCTTACAAAACATCCATATTCTTGAGCTGTCTATATAATAACGATATATTTTTGTCGTTAAATACATGTTTAAATTACAGTTAATTCACTAAGTACATATACACTAAATAGTAATTGTCAAATATCCTAGCCATGGTCACAGTCACAGGTGTCTGTTAGTGTAGTGAGACAAATGAACGATTTCAATATTAATCCAAACTGTTTAATTGATGTACAATGTAGTTTTCACTTTTTTTGTGGAGTGAATTTTTACATTATGGGTTTATTGTGCTGTATACTCACTCATTCGCCCATTTACTCACATATTCATTTTTGCAACTGCTCAATATCTGCTTGCTGATAAATGAAGACCACTCAACCCAGAACTTGGAATCAACACACCTGCACTGTCGCAAAACCAAAACCTCCTTGCCACCTTCCTCTCTTACATGCCCTTCTCTATGTCTAGGCTAGTGGATACTGTGATGTCTGCGGCCCCCAGCAGACTAAGACACCCACATTGCAAGAAGAAGCACTACCCCAGTAGCACCTATCTCACCCACGGCTGACAGCCTGCTAATAAGTCACAGAGTACTGGGACACCAGGCACAGGGTATTTGACAGGAGGGACCGAGAGACAAAGAGAGATGTCTGATGCAGAGCAGGGCAGTGACGGTGTAGGACAAGATGCAGAAGCGGATAAGGAGCCCCCTCATTTGCTGCCGCTTTCACCTGGTGGTGAGATCAGAGGGGAGACCTCCCCATCTGCCAAGAGACCCAGGTGGGTCAAAGAGGATTTGGGCTTGAATGTATCAGCCCCCGAAGAGCATGGAGAACCGGTGCAAGCTGGAATGATGAAGGATGAGCTGGCTCAACCCACTCAAGGTGGAGTATTATTGTAGTAGTAAGCCTGCAGGTTACTTAAAAGTACCTTAATACCCTGTACATTCTTTTGGTTTGTGGGTGTAAATAGTCTTAAAGTAATATATAACAGGGGTACAAAATAATGTAGAACATTTCAGAATGTTTGCTGTTGTGTTTCATTACTCACTGTATATGTATAAAAGGATATCATTGAATAAAATTAATCGTACTTCAAAATATTGCTAAAGGTAAATTGTAGACTGATGATGATGGCTTTAAACCCTGAAACCTCTAGGCCCAATTTGACCCAGCAATTCTTAAGAGGTTAAATAATGATGCATGAGAATTGGTTGGATCCAACCAAGAAGCTGTTCCTTTCTTTTCCAGTTATATGCCGTGGTAATAATACTTGATATAATATTGTGAGCAGAAGCAAAGCTGCAGGATGATGTGGGATGTGAAGCTTGTGAAGAGGAGGTTGTCAGTGGAGCCTGTGAGGTAGAATACCATCAGAATGGAGATGGAGGAGAGAAGATCCCAGCGGAGGAACAGGACAGTCATGGAACAGCTCCTAGCCCCCCTGAAACACAGCAGTAAGTAGCCCTGCATTCAGGATTGTGGGACGTTTACGTTCAATGAAAGCAAACGTCAGAGAACTAAACACGAGGTTACAAAACAGGGATGAGTTGGACTGTGTAGAAACACCAGATACATTTTTCAGCGTACACAGAACGGGCAGCTAGCGGACTGTGAGGAGATAATCACCCAATATGATGCAGCGTATTAGCTTACACTATCTCCACCCTTTAAAACCTTGGTTATAGCATCCGTAGAGCCCCAAATGTCAGCCCCAAATCACTGATGATGATGATGGTGATGTTTGAAACACAACTGTTCACCAGATTGGGGGCCGCTCTCTGCCAAGGGATAGAAAATAGTACGAGTTAAGAGTTGTAGCGGATTAGAGAGGAAAGTCACTCAGCACTGATGCATGGGTGGGTCATGAGCATTCAGTTTCAAACCCAAATTATTCCAGTAATATTAGTTTCTCTTTTAAAACCAGTGTTGTTCATTGATATACTTACCTAATGAGTGCTGTCGTGTCTTCCACTCTGTGCTATCTGCAGTCTGGCCCTAGACTTTACACAGAACCCCCACATGCTGACTGGATCCTGGGCTGAATACACCAGCGTCCCAGAGAACTACCTCAAAGGCTGCAAATGGTAAGCACTATAATTTTTTTAACTCTCGTGATGCCCTTTGACAAAATGACTCAAATCACTAGCTCTTTGTGGCAGATAGAAGGCGCTAAACCTAATTCTACAGCTTACACACACATATGATGGTCACTGCTGGCACAACAAGGTGTGACTTTGTAACCCGAGGACAACAGGAGGGTTAAAAGGCACCACAATAATACATAAATAAATAATTAATAAAGAAATAAATACACACAGCAATGCCAATTAAAAAACATACAAATCATACACAATGTGGCGCCGCTGTGTGGCCAAATGTGAGATTTCTGAGTACACCACAAGGGTTAAGTACCGCTATTGCTACAATATAGCATTCTGTATATAAAGATTCTTGTCGAAACACATTATAAGGACATTCTTCAACCATAGGAGACGCAGGATTAGAAGTTTGCAAGTTGAAACAAGTTTGGAAACAATAGAAGTCAGTAGTGGCTTGGAAAAGAAATAGTACAACACAAATAATCTATACTTGGAATGAAGTAACAAACCTGTCCAGTCTAGTCAAAGTTCAACATCTGCATTACAGTATTTTTTAATACTGCCTGTTTATCTGGGTTATCTTTCTACAACACCTTATCATAGGGCCCCTGATGGTTCGTGCATTCTGACCAACAGTGCAGACAATGTTCTGCGTGTGTACAACCTTCCTACTGAGCTGTACAGCAACAACTGGGATTTTCCCACAGAACTGGTGAGTTTTACAATATCTACCTATTCTGGTTAGCATGTGGCCAGATATCCCTTGGCCTTGGAGCCTTGGAGCCTTGGTTAAGAATTGGTCTGTTTTTAGTCCTACAAAACTGTAGCACCAGAGTAAATAAAGTGTTGCTAAAGATTTATGATGTCTATGGATACATTACGGTACAGTATGAAGACATGTAACTAATCCATGGTTAGGAATGTAGTAATTGTATTTGGATTTTATATGATTTTTGAGCTTTGTGTGTGTACAATTGCAATGGTGGGAGGGGATGCTGGGGTGAAAATGTGGCACAGGCTATGTTTACATCTTCAGTCAGACTGGTGCTTACATAGATGAAGTCATGAACAAGCTTCAACACAACTGCACACACTATGTCTTGATATTACCTTGGAGAGGTCTCACAAACTAATTACATAGAAACTACTCATTTTGGTTCCCCAACACACTATTCCTTTGATGAAAATGGCCCTCTGCTAAAATTAGCACTTGTCTTGTGTCTGTCATAGTTCATGTAATGAGTGTCATGTGCCCACACCAGTAAAATGCTCACTCTCTAAATGTGTCTCTAAGTTGCTGTTTTGTGTTCTACCTGTCAGAGCCCAGTGCTACGCATGGCTGAGGGCGACACCATCTATGACTACTGCTGGTACCCCAAGATGAGCTCTCTGGATCCAGAGTCCTGCTTGTGAGCTCTGCCTCTTAGCT
Source organism: Aphredoderus sayanus (assembly GCA_027564795.1). Lineage (NCBI taxonomy): Eukaryota > Metazoa > Chordata > Actinopteri > Percopsiformes > Aphredoderidae > Aphredoderus > Aphredoderus sayanus. The sequence goes on from JAODUG010000010.1 coordinate 149,145, forward strand.
CATACAATCTTCTAGATCGTCCTTTATACCTTTCAGACAGGCTGTAGGAGTCACTAAGGGCATAGAATAGATGGTTTATGCAAAATTCCTGGGGCATTGTGTAAGCTGTAGGCTATTTTACTAACATTAAGTTAATAAATGAATTGTCTGAAATATTAATTTGACTATATCCTGAGCTATTATGTGTTCTACCTGAGCTACTATAAAATACAAGATAGTCTGGGGTAGTGCCTTTTTGTGTCCAATAGGAGGCACTCACGCTGCAGAAACAACCTTCCTCAGACTGCAGAGCACAGAGTAGTTTATTAGCAATAATCTGAGTTTGTACAAAATGGTCAAGATCAGACCACGACAACTCAAATTAAATTGAAAATGCTGGTAAATTTGGATGGAGGATTGCCTTAAAACGATCTCTAATATCTGTATCTTGGTGTATGAGCCTCAGGCATCACTTATGGATACAGCAGCAGCTATTAAATTGCAGAAATTAGCCAAAGAAAAGACCTAATGAAAGTATCCAGTCTTGCCTTTTTTAGCTGATAAAAGTTAGTTTCACTGCTGCAGTTAGATGCTTCAGGAAGTACTTTGTTGTGTACATGTTTGACATTGCAATGGCCTTGTAACTGCTATACAATTTTAGGCACTTAAAATCTTAGGCTGTTGATTGACAAGTGCTTTGCCCTTTCTGGTGTGCAAGTGTGTCATTTTGGCCACAAGGAGCATGGCTGAGGGGAAGCAGAATGTGCACGTGCGCCTTGGTTGTGATTCTGCAGAATGTAGTGGTGTTTGGAGACGAGACTAATTCTATATTGAATGAACCCTTGTTGTCTCCTATTACACTTTATAGTCATGTTCTGTATGGAGAGCCCCGCCTTCAGTTGATACGCTTTTGTTTGTTTGTTGTGTGTGTGTGTGTGTGTGTGCGGGATGCAGGCAGGCAGCCAGTGTGTCCAGAGAGGCTGTGGAGCGAGGCCATAAAAGCTTTGTGTGTGTTATTATGAGTGAAGGACTGGCTCTTGTCTTGTGTGTCTGCGGCCCCACTGCACCCTGCCAGGCTCTAGCAGACCTGCAGTGCTCTGCAGCACGCCTCTGCCCACTTACCAGCACTCCAGACAGCGCCTAAACCACCTCACGAACGCTGCTAGTGTGTGTGTGTGTGTGTGTGTGTGTGTGTGTGTGTGTGTGTGTGTGTGTGTGTGTGTGTGTGTGCAGTTCTGACAGCACCGTCGTGTTTGTGCTTGTGTGCCATGTGCCAAGAGGAGAACTAGCTAATGCTCAGCGGTTGCCGTGGAGAATTTCCATCGTTAATGGAAAACAGCATTTAGGCCCCGCTCCTTGCTCCCAGCAGCCTGTAGGCCAAGCCTGACCGCTGGGGTTGGAATTCATGTTGTTCTGATGTTACTGTCCATGCTGCCAGTGGCCGGCCCTGTTCTTATGTTGGCCTCGTCGGAGCAGTTATTTTTAAGTTGCCGACTCCACCCAGCTGCTAAACTAATGGTTGCCTGAGAGATGCAATGCATTGATCCCGTTACATCATAAGTACAAGGGCAAGCAGCAATGGTGGAATTCGGCCACAAGGGGCAGAGCGGCACTGTACATTGTGCCCAGTGGTGTGTTTCTCCTAGACCAATATGACGGCAGTACGTTTGCAGGTCACATTACTATAGCTTCTCTCAAGTGAGGGATTTCATAATGACTGTAAAGGTTACAGGTGGAATGCACATAAGTATGGATATATCCTGTAATCATTACATTTCCAACTGTCATTGTTCCTGTTGTAACAACCAAGCGACGTAGTTGTATGCTCGTGCCTGCTGCTGCTGTGCACGAGCAACAGCAAGGGCCACAGCCAGCACAGAATCTTTGACGATAATGCTAAACATGGGAAAACAACATGCCTACAATTCTATCATTATGTAATTCTATTCTTTGACAAAAACAAAATAGCAGATTATGTTGATGCTGTCAGACAACGTGCATGCATGAGGCTTGCGATCACGATGTTGTGTCCGGTGGCACTCTGCATGTTCCAGCGGAACCCACAGGCAGTCCATATCCCTGTTGGGAAGTACGAGCTGCCATTATTTCCTGTGTGTCGAGCTGCCATTATTTCCTATGGTTTAGAGACAATGCAAGTGGGAAATCATTTGCTTAATGGAACTAGATCTTGTTGTTTGTGCATGTGGCTCGAGGACTGTTCGTAGTAATATCCCATATGGTTTGTTTTCAAAAGTCCATGTTGGTCCATGCATCAAAAGAAATTCTGAGCATAAAAAGTGCTTGTCAGATCCAGGCCCTATCTCTCTGTCTGTAACGAGATCCTAGTAGGAGCTGACAGTGTGTGCCCTGAGTCCTGGGGTCAGCGATTGACATCAGAGACTTGACAAGTCTGCCAGAATGTTAGAAGAAATAATCAATTCCGTTTCCAGTTGTGAGGATAACATCAGGCTTCCCGCAGCTCCAGACTTCTAGGATGCCATGGAATATTGAAAACTCATAGTAAAGGTTATCTTAGTGCCTGCTTTTCTCAGTATCCACCGTTCCAGGAAGATCTCAAGAATGTTGCTTTATCACTGAGCACAGTAAAGTGCATGTAGATGAGAGAAATGCAAGATGGAAGTTTGACTATCCACTTATTGGTTTTATTTATTATCATATTTTTTTTAAAGCATCCCCTCTGACAGAAAATGTTTCCCTCCGTCAGTCTGTTTATACACACATCCCACCTGTTTCCCCTTCCCCACATTGAACTGTGTGTTGCCAGGGCACCTCCTGTGTAGAAGGAAGAAAGACCCCCTGTCTTAAGTTGCTCTGTCTTCTGGGCAGCGCTCCAAGCTAGCAGCTGACGATTGTAATTGGGCATTTCTCCACTCAGGAACAAAGCCATGGCTCCAAAGAGCTGTAACAGAACACGACAGCAATGGATGGGCCTAATTTCCCTTTGTCAAACTGAGCGCCAGCCTTGTTCCTTTGTTTGTTAAGTGGCCAACAAGCAGAGTTGAAAAAGTCATCTCTCTGTTTTTGACCTGTTTTCATCAGTAGAAAGTGCACTCTCCACTCTAATATTAGGGAGTTCCTGGTGTGTCTACTGGTATCTATGCTTTCAGGGGCAGGGTGGTGTTATTCTTTTACAGGAGTGTCAGGTAACCACATTTCTCCCAACTTAGGTGGCAGCCTTTCCAAATGCATTCTAATTTTGAAGCCATGGAAAAAAATTTATAAAGTATGTTAAAGCTGCTGTATGTACGATTAGAGCTATGAATGTAGTGCAATGTGTTAGAAATACCATAGTTAGTAAGCTCTGTTAATTCCTATTAAACAAATCTATTTTTTATATAAATAAATAAATAAATAAAAAAAATGTATAGGTAGTAAAATAATTGTGGTGAATCTATTTTGCCGGTCAATCACAGAAATGCATGCACAAAGCTAATAATGTATTAAGAAGTAAGTATGGGTTAGGCATTCTGTTTACAGATTACAGGGGATTGAACCCAACCTGTGGGCTGTAACCACTACCTTTGTTGATGCACAGTACATGGTATATTGCTGTGGCATGTAACTCCACCATTGTGCTCCAGCCTAGTGAGCAGTAGCCGTGACAACCCTGTGCACGTGTGGGATGCCTTCTACGGCGACGTGCGAGCCAGCTTCAGGGCGTACAACCACCTGGATGAGCTGACCGCAGCACATTCGCTGTGCTTCTCGCCTGACGGCCAGCAGCTCTACTGCGGCTTCGACAAGACGGTGCGCATCTTCCATACGGAGAGACCCGGGCGAGACTTCGAAGAAAGGCCCACCATAGGTCAGCCAATCGGTTTCTGTGCTCTGGGCTGGCCCTTAGAAAGTGTTCAGTGTTTTATTATTATTTGGCTTTTAAATAGTAGTTTGCCAGAAATGTCTAAAACTGAATTTGCACATTGAGCCTATGCCATATTTTCTATAGATTGTTCACAAATACAGTAAATGAAATAAGTTTTAGGTCCGGTCTGAACCTTTCAGTTAGGGTGCCATGGTGTAAAACTAAATACATTTCATTTCTATTGCTTCACTTCAACCTGAACCTTTGCACAACACGCCATGAGGGAATCCTTGTGCTTTCTGTAGAAACAAGAAGTAAAGCAAACAGGAAGAGAAGCAATATGGAAGTAAAGCCAATACTGGCAGGGTTTGAATTTCTGACTTTTTTTACATGTGCCAAAAAAGTCATCTGGGCCTAGGCAGGAAGGCACTAGCCAGGCAACAAGTTCTATTTCAATGTTTAAATGAGTGAAAATGAGTAATTTAACATTTGTATTTTACATTTACAGCATTTAGCTTTTATCCAAAGTGAATTACAAGAAGTTAATTTGTCAATAGCTGAATCGGTCATACACAATTAATCGTAAGGAAACAGCATTCTGTTAGCAGCATGCAGCAGCATATCTATCCCTCGTAATGTACTCCGGGTCAGAATGACCCAAATCACTAGCTTTTGTGGCAGATAGAAGGCGCTAAACCTAATTT